>CM077644.1:10419374-10571874 GCA_039707465.1 Rhabdophis nuchalis
AGCCATGCTATGGATGGATAGATAGATAGATAGATAGATAGATAGATAGATAGATAGATAGATAGATAGATAGATAGATAGATAGACAGACCCCTGAGTTAGCCCAACATTTCTGTTGCTAAGCCAAACGTTTTGTCCAGGGAGTTTGGCCCAGCTGGAAGACCTGTCTTGCCACAGTTGTTAAGTGAATCGCTGCGGTTGTAAAGTGAGGAACACGCTTCTTAAATGAATCCATCTTCCCCATTGACTTTGCGGGTCAGAAGGTCACAAAAAGTGATCACCTGACTCCAGGGCACTGCAACCGTCATAACTATGAACCAGTTGCCAAGCCTCTGAATTTTGATCATGTGACCATGGGGATGCTGCAAAGGTTGTAAATGTGAAAAATGGTCATAAGCCACCTTTTCCAGTGTCATTGTGACTGTTGTGGCCCAGCAGCAGATTCAGACAGTGAGGAACATGGGCCAGTCCTGGAGCCTGGAGAAGGCTCTGATGAGAGCTCTGTGTCGGAAGTAGAGACGGAGCCGGGGCCCTCTGGCAGTTCTCAGCTGCCTTCGGAGTCAGACATCAGTGAGGCAGATGAACAGCTGGAGCCTGTTCCCAGTGTGCGCATGCACAGAGTTGCCAGATGAAGGGAACAGCTGAAGAACAGGGGTCAACTTGGGAGTAAGGCCACAGGTGGACGATCAATGGCCCCTCCCAGAGGGAATAAAAGGAGCAAAAGGGGAGTGGAGTTTGCAGGAGACCATTAGTTCACTTAATTCAGGCATGTCCAAAGTCCGGCCCGGGGGCCATTTGCGGCCCGGGGGTCGGTTTAATACGGCCCTCCAATAGCCCTCCCTGACAGACGGGGAAAGAGGGAGAGACAGACATACAGAGAGAGGGAGGGAGGGAGAGAATCAGAGAGAGTGACACTCACAGAGACAGGGAGAGACAGAGAGAGGGAGGGAGACACAGATAGATAGAGACTGATTAAGTGAGTGAGAGACAGACAGACAGACACACACACACACACAGAGTGACAGAGAAAGAAAGAGAAAGAAAAAGAAAGAGAAAGAAAGAGAAAGAAAGAGAGAGAAAGAAAGAGACAGAAAGAGAGACAGAAAGAAAGAGAGAAAGAGCGAGAGAAATGGAGGGAGAGAGAGGAAGAAAGAGAGAAAGAGAAAGAGAAAGAGGTAGGTACGTTTTTTTAAATTTATTTTCAATACATTGTGAAAACTCAACTGTCAGTTGATCTTAATGTTATGAAATGAAAAGTATGTCATTTGCAATTAACTTGGCATAAAATAATTTATTTGCATTTAATTGTAGTGGTTCAAAGAATGTTCGGAAAAATGTTCGGCCCTCCACCATGTTCACTTCATCCAATCTGGCCCTCTTTGAAAAAAGTTTGGACACTACTGACTTAATTGGTTTGTTGACTCTCCGAGACTCCTTGCCAAGTTTTGCAAATATCAGCCTGGCAGCTCTCCAAGCCAGATAAGGTCTGTGACCATAAATCCTCCCTTGAAAGACTTTGCTGGATGTGAATGAGCAGAATTCACAGTCAATTAATAAAAGGGTTTTTTTGTCGGGACAAGGAGTTTGCTTCATGCTCTCGGGAAACCTCGGTCAGAGCAGTAACTTAGAACAATCACTAAATGAATAGTTTTAATTCCGAGGACTACCTGCATATGCCTTTCTAGCTTCATATGCTCTCAAAATCTCTTTTATATCTTCCTGTAATGACAGCATGCAAAGAATTTCTGTCGGTCAGCTAAATGTCTTCCAGTGTTCTATGCTCATGTGAGCCAACCAAATTCCTGGGAAACCCACATTCAGGACATGAAAGCAATCTGTTTTCATTTCCTCCCCTTTCCCAGAAGCTGCCTCTTCCAAGAGTCTTAGCAAAGACCTTCCATAATTTCATTAATCTAAAATATTTTTGCTCCCTACTATATAAGGGCTTGCAGCGCAAACTGGCCAAGGGCCTTCTCAGATTGGATGGATGGATGGATTAATTGCATTGGGAAGCTGCCAAGAACTCTCAGTATTTACAACGGGAATGCAAAAGGAATGAAAACCTAGAAAGTCACTGGGGAAAAAAAGAAAAGAAAAGAAAGAGAAAGCAGCCATCCGAACAAGACGATAATTAATATCCTAAGCAGGGCTGGGATTCAGCCGGTTCAGAGCGGTTCAGGCAAACCGGGTGCTAATTTTACATCTGGTTCACCGAGCCGGTAGTTGCAAGGAACAGCTAGCTCTGCCCACCCCTTCCCTCCCAGGAGCCTCCACGTGGCCCGTTTTGGATGCCAGGGAAGTACAGGGCCCACCCGGAGACACTTGGAGGTTGAAAAATGGCCCTCCTGGAAGTTCCAGAAATCCGGAAACAGCCTCCGGAGCCCGGGGGAAGCTGTTTTCACCATCCTGGAAGCTCAAGGAAAGCATCCGGAGCCTGGGAAAGGCGAGAAACCTGCCTCCCGGAAGTCCAGAAATGGGCCAGTTTCTGGCCTCTAGAGCAGGGGTCCCCAACCTTGGCAACTTTAAGACTTGTGGACTCCAATTCCCAGAATTCCTCAGCCAGCAAAGGTGAATTCTGAGAATTGGAGTCCACAAGTCTTAAAGTTGCCAAGGTTGGAGACTCCTGCTCTAGAGGGCCTCCCGAGCCCGAGGGAGGCTGTTTTCACCCTCCCGGAAGCTCAACGAAAACCTCCCAAGCCTGGGTGGTGGTGAAAATGCACCCCCTCCACTGCAGTGCAGGAGGCCAAGTAGGCCACACCCACCATGGCCACGCCTACCCAGCAACCGGGCAGAGAACCGGTTGTTAACATTTTTGAATCCCACCCCTGATCCTAAGCAATTGTTATCCTTTGACGGAGAGCACCATAATAGATGAACTCAGATAACAATCATAGATAATGATGATAATGTCTTGAACATTCTCGCCTCCAACGTTGAGAAAGTTTGTTCCTCTGAATGGTACATTTAATAGACAGACAGACAGATATATGCTAGATAGATGATAGATAGGTGATAGAGATAGATAGATAGATAGATAGATAGATAGATAGATAGATAGATAGATAGATAGATAGATAGATAGATAGATAGATAGATAGATAGATAGATAGATAGAAGAATAGATAGATGATAGAACATAGATAGATGGATAGATAGATGATAGGAGATAGCTAAAAGGATAGATAGATGATAGAAGATAGATAGATGATAGAAGATTAGATAGGTAGGTAGGTAGGTAGGTAGGTAGGTAGATGGATGGATGGATGGATGGATGGATGGATGGATGGATGGATGGATGGATGGATAGATAGATGATAGGAGATAAATAGCTAGAAGGATAGATAGATGATAGAAGATAGATGATAGAAGATAGATAGATGATAGAAGATTAGGTAGGTAGGTAGGTAGGTAGGTAGGTAGGTAGGTAGGTAGGTAGGTAGGTAGAGAGAGAGAGAGAGAGAGAGACAGACAGACAGACAGACAGACAGACAGACAAAAACACAAACACCCACCCATACTGTTTTCCTCCTGCCTGCTCCAAACTTCAAAAATGGCTATGAGGAAGTAGAACAAGGAGGCTCATAGTGGGAGGGTTAACAAATTCAAAATGGCGGCTTCAACCACACAATCACACAAAGCCCTATCTTTTTCAACCCATGTAAGAAAGGTGTATGTCCTACACCACTTTATAAAGCCTTGGTAAGATCAGACTTGGCATATTGTATTCAATTTCAGTCGCTACAATATTTAAAAAGAGTGCAGAGAAGAGCAACAAAGATGATTAGGGGACTGGAGGCTAAAACATATGAAGAACAGTTGCAGGAACTGGGTAGGTCTAGTTTAATGAGAAGAAGGACTAGGGGAGACATGATAGCAGTCTTCCAATATCTCAGGGGTTGCCACAAAGAAGAGGGAGTCAAGGTAGTCTCCAAAGCACCTGAGGGTAGAACAAGAAGCAATGGATGGAAACTAATCAAGGAGAGAAGCAACTTAGAACTGAGGTGAAATTTCCTGACAGTTAGAACAGTTAATCAATGGAACAGAAGTTGCCTCCAGAAGTTGTGAATGCTCCAACACTGGAAGTTTTTAAGAAAAGGTTGGATAATTATTTGTCTGAAGTGATGTAGTGTTTCCTGCTTGAGCAGGGGGTTGGACTAGAAGACCTCCAAGGCCCCTTTCAACTCTGTTACTCTGTTATTCTTTGATTACACTCCTTCATTCCTTCCCAGCCATTCTTCCTCCATTTGTCAGAAAGAACCAAGAAGTTTATGCTAAGACATTTGACCTTAGTTATTAGAAACAGGTTTTAAAATTTCCTTCCTTTTCTTATGAGATAGACTGGAAAACTGACCTGGGATGAGCCCTCCTTTTGTTTCTGCTTTCCCCCTCTTCTTTAATCTCTCCAGTTACTGGTTAAAATATTTAGACGCAGGAACCAGGAGCTTTTAATCTGGGTCAAAATTCAACTCCGAATGCTATTTGACATACATCACTTATAAAGTATCAGGGTAGCCTGTTTGGAAAGCTGAAGAACAAGAAATGCATGCAAAGGGATGCTATTGATTTTACGTTCATTTTACGTTTGCAAGAAAGTTATTTGAAAAGAAGTCTCTCCACAGAGGAAGGAAGGAAGGAAGGAAGGAAGGAAGGAAGGAAGGAAGGAAGGAAGGAAGGAAGGAAGGAAGGAAGGAAAAGAAAGAAAGAAAGAAGGTAGAAGGAAAGAAAGAAAGAGAAAGAAAGAAAGAAAGAAAGAAAGAAAGAAAGAAAGGGGAAGGGAGGGAGGAGGGGAAGGAAGGAATTTTTACACACACACATACACACACACTACAGATGTAGAGTTTCTAAGAGTTTCTTTGTTAAAAAAAATCCAACCCCTTTTGGCTTTATCCGATTCATATTTCATGGAAAAGGCTCTACAGAGAAAGAAAAGAAAAGAAAGAATGAAAGGAACGAAAGAAAGAAAGAAAGAAAGAAAGAAAGAAAGAAAGAAAGAAAAAGAAAAGGAGGAAAAGAAGGGAGGGGGGAGGGAGGAAGGAAGGAATATACAGTATATATATATATACACTGGGTCCTTGCAAGGAGAAGGGTGGGGTATAAATTTGAAAAATAATTAAAAAATAATAATATATGTTTGTGTGTTAGTTTTATGAGCTGATCAATAAATTAAATTAGAGAGACCAGGATAGATCTATTTCGAGCTTATTAGCTCTCATCAGCTGGCCATACCAATTGTGAAACACATACATACATACATACATACATACATACATACATACATACATACATACATACATACATACATACATATATGTTTTCTGAGGTTTTATATATATTACTGATGTAGACTTTCTAAACTAGGTTTTTCCCTTTTTAAAAAAATCCATCCCTTTTGGCTTTGTGTGATTCATATTTCATGGGAAAGGCTCTCTACAGAGAAAGGAAAGGAAAGGAAATAAGGAAAGGAAGAAAGGAAAGAAAGAAAAAGGAAGGAAGGAAGGAAGGAAGGAAGGGGAGGGAAGGAAGGAATATACAGTATATATATATTACTAATGTAGACTTTCTAAGCTAGGTTTTTCCCTTTAAAAAAAAATTCCATCTCTTTTGGCTTGGTGTGATTCATATTTCATGGGAAAGGAAAGGCAAATTCGGCTTTCAGGAGTTCACGAGCTCCCTAAGGTGTTGGGTTTAATTATTGCTGAGCCCAGATCCTGTGGAAAAGCAGGGCGTGGGTTCCGATGATGTGCTGCTCCCACCCCCCCACCCCCGCCCCCTTGAATCCCTCTGCTCTGGAATCTTCTCTTTTCCAGATGAGCGGATGAGGAGGCTGACGTAACCTCTTTGCAAAGTGAACCACTGCATAAAACAGGGCCTGGGTGAATATATATATACACACAACGTCCTTCTGGGTGAAAGTTGAGGTGGGCGTAACAGTAGGGGACATTTTGAGGGCTTAACCCATGGAGCTGAGTTTTTGGGGTGGCACAAGGCAAAGCCTCTGGCTCAGTGTTTTCTCAACCTTGGCCACTTGAAGAGGTCCGGACTTCAACTCCCAGAATTCCCCAGCCAGCAAATGCTGGCTGGGGAATTCTGGGGAGTTGAAGTCCAGACCTCTTCAAGTGGCCAAGGTTTATTTATTTATTTATTTTATTTTATTAAATTTATACCCCGCCCTTCTCCTACAAAAGGACCCAGGGCGGCGCACAGGCAAATTAAAACACAACGTACATAAATAAACCAATTATTAAAATCCAATTAAATTAAATTACCCCCGTGCTAAAACATTTTAAAATTCTCTAATTAAAATTTATAACTAAAAAGTCCAAATCGGGTGATTATCCTAGGCCGGCTTGTTGAAACAAATGCGTTTTAAGACGCCGGTGGAAAAGGCGGAGGTCTGTGGTAGTACGGAGTTCAGGGGGCAGGTCGTTCCAGAGGGCAGGGCCCGCCACAGAGAAGGCCCTTCCCCTGGGTGTCGCCAACCGGCATTGCCCGGCCGACGGCACCTGGAGAAGGCCCTCTCTATGGGAGCGGATCGGTCGGAGGGATGTATGGGGCAGGAGACGGTCTCGCATGTAACTAGGCCCCGAGCAGTGAGAAAACACTGCTCTGGAACATCGTAACTCACATGGAATAGAGAAGAGCCCCTAAACCAATGAGGGCTAACCTTTTTGTCGTTGCGTGCCGAAAGAGCGCACAGATGCATGTGACGGCGCCCCTGGGCACCAACACCCATAATGCAATGCACACATGAAAGCCCCCTGTCCCCGCCCCAGTGTGCCCTGCCTCCATGCATGCACACATCACCCCCTTGTATGCGCCCCGCCCATATTCATGCATAACCCCCGTGCCCACCAATGCATGCGCCCCACACCCCACTCACCCACTGTTGGCTTCTAGGTCGGTGCAGTAGGCCTGCCAGCAGTGGTGGGTTTCAAATTTTTTAGAACCTACTCTGTAGGTGTGGCCTATTTTGTGGGCGTGGCTTGGCAGTCATGTGACGGGGTGGGAGTGGCCACCTTTTAAAATGTGGTGAAACTCATTTAACAACGCTCTTGCTTAGCAACCAAAATTTTGGACTCAATTGTGATGATAAATTCTTTCTTTCTTTCTTTCTTTCTTTCTTTCTTTCTTTCTTTCTTTCTTTCCTTCCTTCCTTCCTTCCTTCCTTCCTTTCCTTTCCTTCCTGTTGGGTCACTGGCAGCGGTGGGCTAGATTTACTTCCAGGTACGCCGGTGGAACCCCCTCTCACTGGTTCTCTAAATTTCACCAACCGGCTCTCGCGAGTAGGTGCGAGCCTGCAGAAACCCACCACTGCCTGCCAGTCACAAACGGGGCACGGAGGGTCACACTCGCTCCCCCTTGTGCCCCATTTTGGGCCTGGAAAGCCTCCTGCACCAACCTGGAAGCCAAAATTGTTGTGCGGGGGCGCTGCATGAGACCCCAACATGCAATGCAAGCATACACACCCCTGTGCCTGCACCATTCCCTCCTCCACATGCGCCGCAGAGACCTGAAGACCAGCCGGCCGGTGGGAGGCGCGCGCGCGCGCATGCAGAATGAAGCAGAATTGGGACGACAGCTGGGGTGCCCGCCGAGAGGGCTCTGCATGCCACCTGTGGCACATGCGTCATAGGTTCGCCATCACAGCCCTAAACTATTTCAGACAGATGGCAGTCCAATCTCTTCTTAAAAACTTCCAGTGTTGGAGCATTCACCACTTCTGGTGGTAACTTGTTCCATTGATTAATTTTTCTCACTGACAGACAATGCTTCCTTAGTCCTAAGTTACAATACAATACAATAGCAGAGTTGGAAGGGACCTTGCAGGTCTTCAAGTCCAACAGGCAGGAAGCCCTACACCGTTTCAGACAAATGGCTATCCAACATCTTCTTAAAGACTTCCAGTGTTGGGGCATTCACAACTTCTGGAGGCAACTTCTGTTCCACTGATTAATTGTTCTCACTGTCAGGAAATTTCTCCTCAGTTCTAAGTTGCTTCTCTCCTTGATTAGTTTCCACCCATTGCTTCTTGTTCTGCCCTCAGGTGCTTTGGAGAATAGTTTGACTCCCTCTTCTTTGTGGCAACTCCTGAGATCTTGGAAGACTGCTATGATGTCTCCCCTGGTCCTTCTTTTCATTAAACTAGACATACCCAGTTCCTTGCAACCGTTCTTCATATGTTTTAGCCTCCCAGTCCCCTCATCCTCTTTGTTGCTCTTCTCTGCACGTTGGTTCTCTCCTTGATTAATTTCCATCTATTGCTTCATGTTTTGCCTCCTGGTGTTTTGGAGGCTAGATTGATCCCAACCTATCTGTGCACCCTCCACCCCCTATACTGGAAGACAGCTATTTAGAAAAAATAGAGCTGGAAGAGACCTTGGAGGTCTTCTAGTCCAGCCTCCCTCTCAAGCAGGAGAGCCTCTACCATCTCAGTCAAGTGACTGCCCAGTTGCTTCTTAAAAGCCTCCAGTGATGGAGCATCCACAACTTCTGGAGGCAAGTTGTTCTACTGGCTAATTCTTCTCACTGTTAGGAAGTTTCTCCTTAATTCCAGGTTGCTTCTCTCCTGGATTAGTTTCCACTCATTGCTTCTTGTCCTGCCTTCTGGTTCTTTGGAGGCTAATTTTGTCTTCTTTTCCCCCCCTCGTTTCCACTCACCTCTTTGATTTCTTCCTTTCCCTTTTTCCTTTCTTATTCTGTTTCAGTTGGTATTGATATTTATTCTTGCTTGTAAAAACCTTTGATAAAATTACACTTAAACAAAAAGCTATTGTATGATTTGCTTGGGATATCAGGTGCAGCACTGATTATGGGCACTTGGATGTGCTGGGTTCTTGCAAAATTGTTGTGCTGGGGTGTCTAACACAGGGGTCCCCAACCTTTGCAACTTTAAATCCGAAGGATTTAAAGCTGGCTGGAGAATTACAATACAATACAATACAATACAATACAATACAATACAATACAATACAATACAATACAATACAATACAATACAATACAATACAATACAATACAATACAATACAATACAATACAATACAATAGCAGAGTTGGAAGGGACCTTGTAGGTCTTCTAGTCCAACCCCCTGCGTGGGCAGGAACCTTATACCATTTCAGACAAATGGCTATCTAACATCTTCTTAAAGACTTCCAGGGTTGGGGCATTCACAACTTCTGGAGGCAAGCTGTTCCAGAGATTAATTGTTCTAACTGTCAGGAAATTTCTCCTTAGTTCTAAGTTGCTTCTCTCCTTGATTAGTTTCCACCTATTGCTTCTTGTCCTGCCCCCAGGTGCCTTGGAGAATAGTTTGACTCCCTCTTCTTTGTGGCACCCTCTGAGATATCGGAACACTGCTATCATGTCTCCCCTGGTCCTTCTCTTCATCAAACTAGACATACCCAGCTCCTGCAACCGTTCTTCATATGTTTTAGTCTCCAGTCCCCTAATCATCTTGGTTGCTCTTCTCTGCACTTTTTCCAGAGTCTCCACGTCTTTTCTACATCGTGGCGACCAAAACTGTATGCAGTATTCCAAGTGTGGCCTTATTCTAATCCTAATTCTGGGAGCTGAAGTCCTTCAGACTTAAAGTTGCAAAGGTTGGGGACCCCTGGTCTAACAGATCCTGAGAAATTGGAGAAGGAAACAGGAATGTTACAAAAGAGAATTTTTTTAATCCGGGCAAGGGAGACACCCAAGAAAGAAAATTAGAGGAACTCTACTCTAATTACGCTCCGTATAAGTTGACTGGGAGAATTGCTTTGACGGGCTTTCAAGATTCTGTCACATTAAGCTAGTAGCAACAAAGATATTTTTGAAGAATCTAAGTGGGTCTCTGTTTCTTGAGTTTATTAACCTCACTTGCAAAAATTGGGAGCCGGACTTGAAGTGCTGAGAGAGGGACTGCCACAAAGAAGAGGGAGTCAAGCTATTCTCCAAAGCACCTAAGGGTAGAACAAGAAGCAATGGGTGGAAACTAATCAAGGAGAGAAGCAGAGGTGGGTTGCTCCCGGTTTGGCTCGGATGGGACGAACCGGTAGGAGCAGCAGCGGGAGGCTCCCCCCACCCCCTCGGACGCTTCTGTGCATGCAAGTGGATCAGTAGGAAAAAAAATAGAAACCCACCACTGGAGAGAAGCAACTTAGTTAATATATATATATTAAGTGTTTATGTCAGAGCACCTGGTATGCCCAAATATGGGAGAGAGCATACTGCTTCCCTTTTGCCTATCAGTTCCACCCACAGGATACTTCCAGGCAGGAAACCATTTTTGTGTTGCATTTGTGCTGATAAATAAATAAAGGGAAACTAGTATAGATCTATTTCAAGCTATTTCGCTCTCATCAGCTAGCCATACCCTTACTGGGATTCGAACCTGGGCTGTTTTTACATATTAGGTTTAGGTTTAGGTTTATTGGTTTTTTATACCGCCCTACTCCCAAAGGACTCAGGGCGGTGTACAGCCAAAATAAAAACAAATATATAAAAGTTTAAAAAGCTTTTAAAAGGCATAATTAAAAGATATCATTAAAATAATGGCTGAAACGTGGAAAAACCTAAACTAACCCTAATTAAAATAATAAAAATTTAAATTTAAAAATTTAAATTTTAAAAGTTAAAAAACATGCTTTATGCCAGCTTGTTGAGAGAGAAATACAGTTGGGAGGGAGGGAGGGAGGTAGAGAGAGAGATAGAGAGGGATAGAGGGAGAAATACAGTAGGTAGGTAGGTAGAGGGATAGAGGAAGAAATACAGTTGGGAGGGAGGGAGGGAGGTAGAGATAGAGAGGGAGAGGGAGAAATACAGTAGGTAGGTAGGTAGAGAGGGAGAGGGAGAAATACAGTAGGTACGTAGGTAGGTAGGTAGGTAGGTAGGTAGATAAGTAGGTAAGTAGGTAGAGAGATAGGGAGGGGGAGAAATACAGTAGGTGGGTAGCTAGAGGGATAGAAAGAGGGAGAAATACAATAGGTAGGCAGGTAGGTAGGTAGAGGGGTAGAGGGATAGAGAGACAGAGGGAGAAATACAGTAGGTAGGTAGGTAGGTAGAGGGATAGAGAGGGAGAGGGAGAAACACAGTAGGTAGGTAGATAGGTAGAGGGATAGAGAGAGGGAGAAATATAGTAAGTAGGTAGGTAGGTAGGTAGGTAGGTAGGTAGGTAGGTAGGTAGGTAGGTAGGTAGAGGGATAGAGAGGGAGAGGGAGAAACACAGTAGGTAGGTAGATAGGTAGAGGGATAGAGAGAGGGAGAAATATAGTAAGTAGGTAGATAGGTAGGTTGGTAGGTAGGTAGGTAGGTAGATAGAGGGATAGAGAGGGAGAGGGAGAAACACAGTAGGTAGGTAGGTAGGTAGGTAGAGGGATAGAGAGAGGGAGAAATATAGTAAGTAGGTAAATAGGTAGGTAGGTAGGTAGGTAGAGGGATAGAGAGGGAAAGGGAGAAATACAGTAGGGAGGGAGGGAGGGAGGGAGAGGGAGAGAGAGAGAGAGGGAGAAATACAGTAGGCAGGTAGGTTGGGGGTTATGCGGTGGTTGTGTATACGTGTTTGTGTGTGCAGGTGTAGATCTACATATAGATTGGTTGGCCATTTAACCAGACTGGGCCATAGCAACGCGTGGCCAGGAACAGCTAGTTGAAAATAAAGGACATGGGCCAAGGCAAGAAAAGGGGATGTGAAAGAGGAAAGGAAAAAACCAATCGCAGTGACTTCCAATATTTTTTTGGGTGCAGAAAAAGGCAGGATGAAGTTCACAATCCCAGCTTTTTGCCACTATATAATTCGTAAGTACCAGGCGTTTCTATCACGACAAACTAATCTAATCAAAACCAAAAGTCAAACATTCTTTTTATTTTCCTGTCCCCATGAGTGAGACAGAAAAAAAAAATTGGCTTTGGGTTTTCAAGCAGTCTCCAAGCAGAAACGAAAAAAGATAGATTCCCCCCCACTTAATTAAAACAATTAATTTTGCCATCCCAGCCAGCATCCTCGCTTCTTCCATCCATTCTTCCATTGTGAAAATTCACGTACAGACTTACAACCACAACGGAGTCCAAAATTTCCCTTGCTTAGCGAGACAGTTGTAAAATGAATCGCTGCGGTTGTTAAGTTAGTAACCTGGTTGTTAAGTGAGTCTGGCTTCCCCCATTGACTTTGCTGGCCAGATGGTCGCAAAAGCCATGACCACCGCAACTGTCATAAGTACCTGCCAGTTTCCAAGCATTCTGATTTTGATCATGTGACCATGGGGATGCTGCAACCATCATAAGTGTGAAAAAGACGGTCATAAGTCACATTTTTCCATGCTGTTGTAACTTCAAAACGGTCTCTAAGCAAATGATAATTACCTGAGGACTATCTGTACATCATTTTGTACAAGTTCTCTTTCAGATTACAATTTATGTAAATTTCTATCCTTTTGCAGTACTATGATTTTATCTGAATAGAGCTTCCGTGTAGCATGCTGTTGTATGTAGGAGATACAATACCATAGCAGAGTTGGAAGGGACCTTGGAGGTCATCTAGTCCAACCCCCTGCCTAGGCAGGAAGCCCTATACCATTTCAGACAAATGGCTATCCAACTTCTTCTTAAAGACTTCCAGGGTTGTGGCATTCACAACTTCTGGTGGAAACTTCTGGTGGAAACTTCTGGTGGCAAGATAATATAGGCTAAGTAAAGGTAAAGGTTTCCCTCGCACATATGTGCTAGTCGTTCCGACTCTAGGGGGCGGGGCTCATCTCCATTTCAAAGCCGAAGAGCCAGCACTGTCTGAAGATGTCTCCGTGGTCATGTGGCCAGCAAGACTAAACACCAAAGGTGCACAGAAGGCTGTTCCCTCCAAAGGTGGTTCCTATTTTTCTACTTGCATTTTTTACATGCTTTTGCACTGCTAGATTGGCAGAAGCTGGGACAAGTAATGGGAGCTCACTCCATTACATGGCGCTAGGGATTCGAACTGCCGAACTGCCGACCTTTCTGATCGACAAACTCAGCATCTTAGCCCCTGAGCCACCGCATCCCATATATACGCTATAAATACTCTCGAATGAATTAATAAAGAGAAGGGATCCAGTTGCTTCCTTCTTTTCCAAGAACAGCGAAAGTGATAACTTTCAGGAGCCGGGTTTCGTATTTTGGGACACTGATGAATTTTTAATCCTTTGTTCAATTGCTTAATGCCGTTTGCTATCAGTTTTCCCCAGGGTCAGCCGATGGACAAACATTGTAAAGTATTTGTTAATAAAAAAAGGATAAACGGATTTCTCTTTGGCCCTTGGGAAATACTAAAGATGTTTTTTTTCCAGCCCAATTTTCATTTCAAGTTTCTCTTTAAAGGTCAGTGTCAGGCCTGCAACCATCTTTTCTTTTGAGTCTTTGGCCTGCCACACTTTCTATTATTCTACTATGCATTTACTGTTGTGGGAAAATGGGAGGGGGGTGGTATGGAGTTAGATGATATGTAGCCATAACCAAATGACTAGTGTGGACTTCAACTCCCAGAATTCCCCAGCCTGCTGGCGGTGGAATTCTGGGAGTTGAAGTTGTTAGCAACTCTGGGTTCAGAACCAGTGTTACAACTCTGGTCCCGTCACCAGTGTTAGGAAATAGATGCGGAATAGTGTAATACACCAGACAGTAAAGAGATAGGTTGCTTTAACCACAAACAAACTCTAAAACAGTGATAGTCAGAAAATAAATAGTCTTTACTTTGTAGCAACTAAAATGCTTCTTCCGACCAGTGATACTAACTTCTCAAAATAATAACAGTCCTTCACCAAACACAGTTATCTTACAGTGATGCAAAACAAATACTTCTTCTTTTCTTCAGTCTTCAGCTTCAGCACAGGAATCAAAAGGAATCAAAAAGGGGATGGACTGTGTTTCTGAGCTTCCTTATATGGTAGAACTGAGAAGCACAGCCAATCAGAATTCCACACAGTTCTTAAAGTTACATATACTCTTTAAGAACATAGGCTCATATATATTGTCAACCCAATATAAGGCTGAATATCCTAACAGAAGTCCACACTTCTTAACGTGGCCCAAGTTGAGAAATAGTGTATTATGGCTGCAAGCAGGGGTGAAATCCAGCAGGTTCTGACAGGTTCTGGAGAACCGCTAGTGGAAATTTTGAGTAGTTCGGAGAACCGGCAAATGCCAACTCTGGCTGGCCCCAGAGTGGGTGGGATGGAGATTTTGCAGTATCCTTCCCCTGCCACGCCCACCAAGCCACGCCCACAGGGCCAGTAGTAAAAAAAATATTGAATTTCACCACTGGTTGCAAGCTCTTGGGAGACAGTTAAATGCATGTCAGACTTTGCCATTTCAATGCATTCTTATTTTTCCTGGCCCTAAAAATGTGTTGGGCTAAGTGGTAAACAAAGGAACAATTGCACACCCTTTTAAGCAGCTAGTCCTGTTGTTTGGCGCCTTCCTCTCTCAAAGGGAGAACAGTTGCTTACCACCAGTTCAAGGGACTTTACGTGCATTGGGTAGCAAAGTGAGGATGGCATTAGAAATAGCCGGCTTGATCATCACTGAATGTGATCTTTTCTTTAGGATATTTGTCTGACTCTTCCTTTTCCCTTGTTATTTTTTATTTTTCCATAGAGGTTCTCAAGATTGAGGTTTGTTTAAAAATAATAATAATTAAAAAAACGTTGTGCTAAAATTGTCCTGCATCATATGGTTGGGTACTATAAACCTGCATCATATGGTTGGGTACTATAAACTAGGGTACTATAAACCAGCAAAGCTGGCTGGAGAATTCTGGGAGCTGAAGTCCTTCAGACTTAAAGTTGCAAAGGTTGGAGACCCCTGCTATAAACAGAGCAGAGTTAGTCGAACTCTTCCAAGCTTTGCATTGGCCATCTGGTTAGTCCTGGATTCTTCCCACCAGCAGTTAAACAGATGAAAATTGTTGGCTGTTCTGTATATTTATTTAGCAATATTCAGAGCTCAGGAATGTAGTTATGCAGCTCTCTTAACAAAGAATTGAGCAGGGAAAGACCACTCTTAGCTTTGTTATATGCAGTCAAGAGTCAGTTTTGGTGAGATGGAGGGCTACATAAGAAGATAGACAGACAGACAGGCTGACTCAGACTGATAGATGGCAGAGATAATAGATGATAGACAGACAGATCAATAGATGACAGATAATAGATAGATGACAGCTAGCTAAATGATAGGCCAAACCAGAATAGACCAATAGATGATGAATAGAGAGAGAAGTTAGTTAGTTAGATGGATGGATGGATGGATGGATGGATGGATGGATGGATGGATGGATGGATGATAGGCCAAACCATAGACCGGGGGTAGTCAACCTTTTTATGCCTACCGCCCACTTTTGTATCTCTGTTAGTAGTGAAATTTTCTAACCGCCCACCAGTTCCACAGTAATGATGATTTACAAAGTAGGGAAGTCCATTAAATTAAAAAAAGGAAAGTGCTTCAGTATCGGACAAAACCGATACTGCCCACGATGAAAGCTGGAACACCCACTAGGTAGGTAGGTAGGTAGGTAGGTAGGGGTGGGTGGGTGGGTGGGTGGATGGATGGATGGATGGATGGATGGATGGATGGATGGATGGATGGATGGATGGATGGGAGGGAGGGAGGGAGGGAGAGACAGAGACAGAGAGAGAAAGAGAGACAGAGACAGAGACAGATATAATAGATAGAAGGGTGAAGTTGATTACACCATGACCAAGTTCAAATTTAGCAAATTTATAGGATCAAATGGTCACTTGTGTCTCTTCAGTTGATAACTGCCACTTATAACTTTGACATTTTAAATTAGGATGGTGTGACACCAAGATCAAGGCAACTATTTCCTCTCTTGAGTTTTTTTAAAAATAAAACATAAATAACTTGGATTTTAAATTTGATAAATAAAAGAAATAATAATGGTTTGGGAAACTAACAAAAAGCAGTAGATTTAAGTTCTAGTCCTGCATTAGGCATTAAAACTAGCTGGATGATTATGGGCCAATCATATTTTTAATGTACACTGAGTGCCAATGCACCAAAGACAAATTCCTTGTGTGTCCAGTCACACTTCGCCAATAAAGAATTATATTCTACTCCATCAGAAAACCATGAGTTCTAGTCCCTCCTTAGGCACAAAACTGTCTGGATGACTTTGAGCCAATCACCAGGAGACTGTGAGTTCTAGTCCCACCTTAGGCATGAAAGCCAGCTGGGTGACTTTGGGACAAACACCACGAAGCTCTGAGTTCTAATTCTGTTTCAGGCATGAAAGCCAGCTGGGTGACCTGCAGGCAATCATGGTTCCTCATCTCAACCCACCTCTTAAAGTTCCTGTTGTTGTGAGTAAAGTAAGAAAAGGAAGGAGTATTAACTATGTTCACTGCCTTGAGTCACTTAAAAATAAGTGGCAGGATAAAATAATTAACTAAATAACCACCAAGCCCTACATTAGCCAAGCACACAATGGAATCTCTTGTTCTGCCTGCCTCCTTCCCTGCCTTATGATTCAGAATCTTTTATGAACTCAGAAAAAAGTGGCTTTATCCAGTAAACTGGGGGGGTTGGGACCTTGTTGGAGCACAATAGGAGACAAAGGACACTGTTAAAAAGATGCAAGCAAAATTTCCATTGGAAATATTTTGCTGAATGCATGGATGGATGGATAGCAATGTCACTGATACCATAGAGGATGCTATTCCTGCACCAGCTGTTTGCGTTTATCATTTATGACTCCCTTTTGCTGTCGGGCTTCTAAATAGCCCTTAATTGCTTGAAATCTCAAGGTAAGCAGGTGTCCAACAGATTTGCAATTTTCTCGCCGCCCCCCCTAGAAACTGGAAGGCAACCAGCTAAATCTAGCTTGCTGATTCCCAGTTGAACTTCACTGCCCCTCTTTCTCAATAGCTTAAAGACAGTGTTAAATTTTTGGCCCACAAACCACATAAGGGAAATCACATATTTTTGTTAAGTGTCACAGTAAAAAAAAACCAACTTGCCCCATTGTCAACCTAAGTAGATATTCATTATAATTTTTTTAAAGCAATTTTATTGGTTTTACAATTTTATAAAGGGAAAAGGGTATATAGGGTACAGTGGAAATATTTTAGAGCTTCCATGTCGGAGATGGTGATCGTTTCCGAGACTTCATATAAAAACAATTTCAATAAGAGGTGGAAAGCGGTACATACATATTATATCATAAATTCATGCATTCAATCCTTTGTTTTGGTTAACATCCATTAAGGAATTACTATATATAAAAGAAAAAATCATTTTTGGGATCTGATTGTCAACCTAAGTAGATATTTATTAACGTATTTTTGGAGTATAAGACGCACTGGAGTATAAGACACACCCAGGTTTTGAAGAGGCAAATTAAAAAAAGAGTAGGTAGGTAGATAGAGGGAGAGAAAGAGAGAGAAATACAGTAGATAGGTAGGGAGAGAGTGTGTAAATAGGTAAGTAGGTAGGTAGGTAGAAGGAGAGAGAGAGAGAAATAGAGGGAGAGAGAGAAATACAGTAGATAGGTAGGGAGAGAGTGTGTAAATAGGTAAGTAGGTAGGTAGGTAGGTAGGTAGGTAGGTAGAAGGAGAGAGAAATAGAGGGAGAGAGAGAAATACAGTAGGTAGGTAGGTAGATTTTTCCAGGTGATTTACCCATATGCTGGAGAAGGAAATCGCTGGAGCACCTAAGGCTTTGTTTCTACTGGCACAGTATTTGACCAACGTAATTCTCATCAGCCACTCTAACTAAACAGTTTCCCAAAAGGAAAAACCCCCACCCTTTTTGCACTCTGCAAACCTCCCCAAAACAGCCTGTTGTTCATGAAAACGGTCAGTTTTATGGTCAGAAAAATTGCATGCATAGCCTTATGGAAGCTTATAAAGTGCTGTTGGGTGCTGGAGGGGGGCAAAAAACGGCCCGTTCTCATTTCTGAGCCCCTATCCTCCCCAGCCCCTAGGACAGCTCTGGAAACCTCTATAAGGCTCTGCAGGGCCATTTTGGTGAAGGGGCGGGGTTTCGGGAGGCAAACAAATGTTGTTTTACTGTTTGTTTTTCCGAGTTGTTAGTTCTTTGATTGGGGTATTGTTTACTTCTCGATTGTTGGTTGGGTATCAATCTTGTTATTAATCTCTACTTGGGTGTTGATTGCTGTGAGGAAGTGTTTTGGTCTCTGGTTTCCTTTTTGGTTTTTTTATTGTCTCTTTTGAATGATGAGTAGATGTTGTTTATATCTATGTGCCTGTTGATGACTGACAGACAGACAGACAGGGCAGTTCAGCCCAGAGGGAGCCAAGTGGAGCAGGACTCGTGCAAAGTCCAAGTAGCAGATGAGAGGCCTTGGGTTCAGTACCATGGAGAGCAACCCTTCCATCATATCATAGACAAATGACTCCCTCACAAACCTGATGCACCGAGTGATATTTTTAGCTAATTTAGGCTGAATCAGGCTTTGTCATCCCCACGAGGTAAACCAGACCTGGAAATCAGCTCCATAGAAAAGTTCAAACTACTTTTCTTGAGATTGTCCCCCCGCCCACTTTCCCCCTGAAAATAAGACCTCCCTGGATCCAATCGGGCTTTTGAGTGCATGTGCTAAAATAAGCCCTCCCCAAAAGTTTTGCAACACAGCACCAGCCATGAGGTGACTATGCTCGCCGCCTCCTGCACCTCAAAAATAATAAGACCTCCCTGAAAATAAGGCCAAGTGCTTATTTCGGGGGTCTTATTTTCGGGAAAACACAGTATAATAATAGAATCTTATTTTCTTTGTAACAACCTTCCTCCAGCAAGTGTAGGATTTCTTCACTGATAACCAAAGTGTTTGCTGTTGGTTTTCTGCACAACCATCCCCCAAATCTTTTTCAGTCCCAGAAACAACAATTCCACATACTGGAAGTCCTCTCTCTTGGCTTTTCTAACTTGTTACCAAAATCCAATTCATTTTTCCCCTCCTTTTTCTGTAGATGCAAAATGCATCTCGTATGATGAATGATAAGCTTTCCTCAAGACCATCTTGTGGAGTATAGAAGTCTGAGGAAGAATTAATTATGAGCCACGAAGTTAGCATTGGCGCTTATATAGATACCTAGATGTCCGATGGTTGCAAAATGAGATCACACGACACGGCAACTGTCATAAGTATGAGTCATTTCTCCTTCATTCTAGATTGCTTCTTTCCTTGATCAGTTTCCATCCATTGCTTTAATTATTCTCACTGTCAGGAAATTTCTCCTTAGTTCCAGGTTGAATCTCTCTTTAATAACCTTCCACGTGTTATTCTTGTCTTGGCCTCAGGGGCTTTGGAGAATGGGTGAAACACCCCACCTCTTCTTTGGGGCATCCCCTCAAATATTGGAAGACTGCTATCATGTCACCCCTAACCCTTCTCTGCATCAGATGAGACATACCGTATTTTTTGGACTATAAGACGCATCTTTTTGTCTCCAAAAAAGGAGGTGAAAATGTCTGTGTGTCTTATAGACCGAATATTGCTGAAGCCCCACCTACCAGCTGGCCATTTTTGGGCTCTGCACGGCCTGTTTTCAGGCCTTTTCCAGTCCTTTTTTGACCCATTTTTCAGGCCTTTTTTGGCCCATGTTTCAGGCTTTTTTCAGCCTGTTTTGAAGCTTTTTTCAGCCTGTTTTCAAGGCTTTTTCTGGCCTCTTTTTGAGGCTTTTTTCAGCCCACTGAGGCTTTTTTCAGCCCGTTTTTGAGACTTTTTTCAGCCCGTTTTTGAGGCTTTTTTGAGGGGCAGTTTTTGAGGCTTTTTTGGGCCCAACCATGCCTCAAAAACAGGCTGAAAAAAGCCTCAAAAATGGGCTGAAAAAAGCCTCAAAGTGGGCTGAAGAAAACCAAAAAATGACCTCAAAGGCGGGCTGAAAAAGCCTCAAAAATGGGCTGAAAAAAGCCTCAAAAACGGGCTGAAAAAAGCCTCAAAGTGGGCTGAAAAAAGCCTCAAAGTGGGCTGAAGAAAACCAAAAAATGGCCTCAAAAGCCTCAAAAGCGGGCTGAAAAAGCCTCAAAAATGGGCTGAAAAAAGTCTCAGAAAAAGGCTGAAAAAAGCCTCAAAGTGGGCTGAAAAAAACCTTAAAAATGGCCCCAAACGCCTCAAAAATGGGCTGAAAAGAGCCTCAAAAATAGGCTGAAAAAACATTAAAAATGGCCCAAAAACTTCAAAAATAGGCTGAAAAAAGCCTCAAAAATGGACCAAAAAAGCCTCAAAGTGGGCTGAGAAAAGCCAAAAAATGGGTCGAAGGAACTTAAAAATGGCCCAAAGGAGCCTCAAAAATGGGCAGAAAGAAGGCTGGAAAGGGGCCAAAAAAAGTTCCCCCAAAAGGGCTGAAAATGCGGCGAGCAGAGGCCAAAAACGGTTTTTTTGGTTTGTTTTCCTCTTCAAAATTTAAGTATGTCTTTTTATTTGAAAAGTGCGATACCCAGTTCCCGACACCGTTCACCATACACTTTATCTCTTTATCTCTTTGTGTTTATAACTCATACAATCACAAGATCAGCCAAGCAATCCAGTCCGTAGCCTTTTCAAAGCCCATAATCCTGATCTCGGCCATGCTATGCATCGCTGACACGAGGAGAGAATCTCAGTCCCAATGCTCCTGGACCCAACCTTTCAGTGGGAGGCTAACTTTTTTTTTTTTAAGGCTACCGTTATCCCTTATTATTTATTTCCACGGTGCACTCAATCCACTTTAATTAAGAATTAGAAGCTTCACGATTACTCACACCGCAGGAGGACAGCATGATGGACGAGAGAAGTCTAGAAAATGGAGTCATTCATTTTTAATAAAGGAGAAGCATACATCACCTAGGCATGGAAAAGACAAGGTAATAAGGATTGCAATGGGGAACTAATGGAATGCAGCAGGCCCCTTCCTGGAAAGAAGTTGGATAATTTTTTAAAACGTTTTTTGTTTTGTTTTTTTGCAAAAAAAGAAAAAGAGAGAGAGAAGGAATACTGTGACAACGCTGAAGGGTACATATTCTGGTCTCTAAATAAAATAGAATGACAGAGTTGGAAGGGACCTTGGAGGTCTTCTAGTCTAACCCCCTACCTAGGCAGGAAACCCTATACTGTTTCAGGCAAATGGCTATCCAACATCTTCTTAAAGACTTCCAGTGTTGGAGAACAGCTTGCCTCCAGAAGTTGTGAATGCCCCAACACTGGAAATCTTTAAGAAGATGTTGGATAGCCATTTGTCTGAAACGAAATAGGGCTTCCTGCCTAGGCAGGGGATTGGACTAGAAGACCTCCAAGGTCCCTTCTAACTCCGCTATTGTATTGTATTGTATAGTTTTGTCTTGTTTTTTGCATTGCATTGCATTGCATTGCATTGCATTGCATTGCATTGCATTGCATTGCATTGCATTGCATTGCATTGCATTGCATTGCATTGTATTGTATTGTATTGTGTTGTATTGTATTGTATCATTTCTGTTTCTGTTTCTTTTCCAGCTGGTGGGATTTGTGTACGCCTGTTACGTTGTCAGTGTCTTTACAGAAGAAGAAGACAGTTGTGAGTATCTGCCAGTAGAGTGTCTATTGATTAAATCAGGGGTCCCCAACCTTTGCAACTTTAAGTCTGAAGGACTTCAGCTCCCAGACTTCTCCAGCCAGCAAAGCTGGCTGGAGAAGTCTGGGAGCTGAAGTCCTTCAGACTTAAAGTTGCAAAGGTTGGGGACTCCTGGATTAAATGACTTTCTTTTCAGTGTTTAGTGGACCGCAGCTGAAGATGTCTGTACAGGAGAACAGATATTGTTACCAAGGGGGAACAAATTGGTTCAATGGATATTTGAAGGCATCGTTACCTATCCAGGTGTATCTTTTTTTTTTTTAATGAACTGAAACAAAAGGACGATGCTTTTATAATCCAGTTGTCCCCCCTCTCTATGGATGTCCATCCAGGTTACGGAGGTCGCAAAAGGGGCTTTTTCAAAAGGCAACTGGACTAGCGGTCAGAGGGCTGCAAGGAGTAGAAATCCTTCCGTCCTCCACCATTCAGTCAGAACCGAGGAAGCTCCTTGGATGAGAAGCGAAATGTCTTCAAGGACAAAAAACAAAGCCCGGTTGTCTTTTGAGGGGAAAAAAAAAGCCACCTTTTGGGAGAAGTTGTTCTCCAGTTAAAAGGTTTACAGAAAGGCATCAGTTGATGGGATAATCTGCAAAATACATCATGGGGGGGTGGGGGGGGGAATGATTTGCAGGACCTGTGCTTGTTTAGCAGAATTGGCCTTTAGGTGTCCTCTACTGCTGGGGTCTCCAACCTTTGCAACTTTAAGTCTGAAGGACTTCAGTTCCCAGAATTCTCCAGCCAGCTTTGCTTTGCTGGCTGGCTTTGCTTTGCTGGCTGGAGAATTCTGGGAGCTGAAGTCCTTCAGACTTAAAGTTGCAAAGGTTGGAGACCCCTGCTCTACTGGGTCGTCTTTTAAGTCTTCAGTACACTTCATCGTATACCGTGATTTGGTGAGCCAAGTGAAAAAATGAAAGGGGGGAGGTAGGAAGAAATCAGGGTGAAATTCAAGCTTTTTTCCCTTCTTTTTCTCAAAAACTCTTCAAACGATTCCCTGATTTTATGCAGATGGGCAAGGGATCACCAAACACTATTTTTAACATGAACGTTAACAGTCACGGTTGGATTTAAACTACCTATAATGCAGCCATTTGCTCCTTCCTTCCTTCCTTTTCTCTTCCTTCCTTCCTTCCTTCCTTCCTTCCTTCCTCCCTCCCTTCTTTTCCTTCCTCCGTCGCTCCCTTCCTTCTTTCCTTTCCTTCCTTTCTTTCCTCCCTTCCTACCCTTCCTTCCTTCCTCCCTCCCTTCCTTTCCTCCCTCCCTCCCTCCCTCCCCTTTCCTTCCTTCCTTCCTTTTCCCTTCCTTCCTTCCTTCCTTACTTACTTCCTCCCTCCCTTCTTTTCCTCCCTCCCTCCCTCCCTTCCTTTTTTCCTTTCCTTCCTTTCTTTCCTCCCTTCCTACCCTTCCTTCCTTTCCTTCCCCCCTCCCTTCCTTCCTTCCTTCCTTCCTTCCTTCCTTCCTTCCTTCCTTCCTTCCTTCCTTCCTTCCTTCTAGAGGAACTGTAGGAGACTGAATATGGAGGAAGAATACATTCATAGGGAAGTAGAGCAATCTGAAGATGCATTAAAGAACAATCTGATGTTGGAATATATCAGGAAAATAATAAAAATGAAAGAAGAAAGGAAGATGGGGAGAGAAGGGAGGAAGGAAGATGAGAGGGGGAGGGAGAGAAGGAAGGAAGGAAGATGGGAGGGAGGGCAGGAGGGAGGGAGGAAGGTGAGAGGGGGAGGGAAGGGAGAGGGGGAAGGAAAGAAAGAAGATGGGAGGAAGGGCAGGAGGAAGGAAGGAAGGAAGATGAGAGGGGGAGGGAGTAAAGGAAGGAAAGGGAAGGAGAGAAGGAAGGAAGATGAGAGGGGGAGGGAGTGAAGGAAGGAAAGGGAGGGAGTGAAGGAAGGAAGGGGAGGGAGAAAAGGAAGGAAGGAAGGAAGGAAGATGAGAGGGGGAGGGAAGGAGTGAGGGAGAGAGAGAGGGAAGGAAGGAAAGGGAGGGAGGAAGGAAGGAAGGAAGGAAGGAAGTTAAGCAGAAGTAGATTCCATGTCAGCCAACTTGAAATCTTGTTTTTGATTTTTTACATCTGAGTTTGGAATTACTCTTGGAGCATGAAAGGGGGCGGGGCAAACTTTGTACCTGGGACACTTTCTCGGAGAGCCTGGGATTGCTGCCTCCAAATCTATTGGCTGGCTCAGGAGATCATAGTCTTAGATGGCTAATCCCCCCCGCTAAACAACGCATTGGCTTCAATTGCTCTGTGGGTATATTTCCTTCCAGCAGATCCGAGAACGACTATTAGAAAACATGGGATTGGGGTTTAGCGTATGTCAATTACTTTTCGGAATTGCCTAAAAAAAAAAACCCGTGTTCTTGACTGGAGGGGCTTTTATTGATCCAGCTGACCTCTGGATTTCCAGGGCTTGCAATTAATTGCTTGCATTGTTCTCGCCCTGAGCCAAGATAAATAACGCTAACCAGAAACTCTGAAAGCAAATTGCATCGCCTTTCATGCGCCTAAAATGATTTAGCGGCCAATTGGAGACAGCTTCGCAGGTTTTTTTTGGGGGGGGGGGAAGCCGATGTCTCAACTTCTCAGACATAATTGCTTGGACCTGGGGAGGGAAACCTTTTGGGAAAACTTTGCGTTTTTCTTTTCAATTTGTTTTTTCAACCTTTGTGAACCAACCGTCTCCCTCCAAGAGGGATCCTGGGTGGTGGAGAATGAAACGTTAGTGTAGAAAAACACTACCGTTTTTAGGAAGGGTATAGAAAATAAGTCAGCAAGTGTCATTTTGCCTCTTTATAAATCTATGGTGAGGCCCCATCTGGAGTATTGTGTACAGTTCTGGTCACCATACCTTCAGAAGGATATGATGGAAATGGAGAAGGTGCAGAGGAGGGCAACCAGAAGGATTAGGGGGCTGGAACGCCTTCCTTACCATCTGAGGCTGCAACGGCTGGGCCTCTTCACTCTAGAACGACGGCGCCTGAGAGGTGACCTGATTGAAGTCTATAAAATCATGCAGGGTGTGGACAAAGTAGAAAAGGAAAAACGGTTTTCCCTATTGCACAACACTAGAACTAGGGGGCACTCCATGAAACTTTTGGAAGCTAGACCTCAAACAAATAAGTACTTTTTCACCCAGAGGATCACTAGTCTATGGAACTCCCTGCCAGAAGAAGGGGTGACAGCTGTCAGCCTCGCCACCTTTAAGAAAGGATTAGACGAGTTCATGGAGAACAAGGGTATCCATGGCTATCATGATGGATGCCTAAGGACACCCTCCGGGTTGGAGAGATAGGCAGGATATTTCTCAATGCCATTTGCAGGGAATCATAAGCAGGTGAAGACATCTGCTTGGGAAGACCCTGAAGCAAATGGGGAGCCACTGTGTGAGACAGAAGGCTTGACTGGATGGGCTGTGGCCTGTTCCAGCAAGGCTATTCTTATGTTCTTATGTTCTTATGTACTGCACAGGGAGTCCTCGACATACAACAGCTCATTTAGGGACCGTTCAAAGTTACGACGGCACTGAAAAAAGTGCCTTGTGCCCGTTCTTCACACTTACGACCGTTGTGGCATTAACCATGGTCACGTGATCGAAGTTCAGATGTTTGGCAACCGGATCGTATTTATGACGGTTGTGTCTCGGGGGGTCGTGTGTGATCTCCTTTTGAGACCTTCTGACAAGTAATTTTAAGGGGGACGCCGGATTCGCTTAACAACCGTGTTACTGGCATCACGACCGTAACGATTCATTTAAGGACTGTGGCAAGGAAGGTCATAAAGTGGAACAAATCTCACTGAACCACTGTCTTGCTTAGCAAATGGAAATTTCTCAGTCCCAGTTGTGGTGGTAAGTCAAAGATTACTTGTATCCTCATGAACGTTCAGAAGGGACCCTAAGGGCAACGTTGTGGCCTATTGGCCACTGGCCACTCCAACAACCAAATCGGAGGAGGAGGTCTGAGAGTCAGAGTCAGCATCAAGGCAACCTGAGGGGGAAGAGGGAATGGAGCTGTCCGTCAGCCCTCAGATGGAGAGTCAACAGCCCCCAGGTCTGGAGGTGGCTGATGAGGAAGAGGAGGAACAGCTGGGCCCAGTGCCTGAAGCCTGGATGCGCAGAAGGCAGAGGAGAGGAGAGCAGTGGAAATCTATGGGCCGGTCCTTGGGACGGAAGAGTCACTGCTGCTAGTGAAGCCCCACCCTAGCTCTGGGGATAAAAGTCAGGGGGAAATTTGAAATTTACCCAGCACTATAATTCATTTGTTGGTTGTCTTTCTCCAAATTAATAGAGACAGGAAGAAAATTTAAGTAATACAATACAATAGCAGAGTTGGAAGGGACCTTGGAGGTCTTCTAGTTGCAGTGTTGGAGCATTCAAAACTTCTGGAGGCAACTTCTGTTCCACTGATTAATTGTTCTAACTGTCAGGAAATTTCTCCTCAGTTCTAAGTTGCTTCTCTCCTTGATTAGTTTCCACCCATTGCTTCTTGTCCTGCCCTCAGGTGCTTTGGAGGATAACTTGACTTCCTCTTTGTGGCAACCTCTGAGATATTGGAAGGCTGCTATCATGTCTCCCCTGGTCCTTCTTTCCATTAAACTAGACATACCCAGTTCCTGCAACTGATCTTCATATGTTTGAGCCTCCAGTCCCCTAATCCTCTTGGTTGCTCTTCTCTGCACTCTTCCTAGAGTCTCCACATCTTTTCTACATCGTGGCAACCAAAACTGGATGCAGTATTCCAAGTGTGACCTTACCAAGGCCTTATAAAGTGGCATTAACACTTCACATGATCTTGATTCTATCCCTCTGTTGATGCAGCCTAGAACTGTGTTGGCTGTTTGGCAGCTGCTGCACACGGCTGGCTCCTATTTAAATGGTTGTCCACTAGGACTCCAAGATCCCTTTCACGGTTGCTGCTATTGAGCAAGGTACCACCCATACTGTACCTGTGCATTTGGTTTTTCTTGCTTAAATGTAGAACCTTCCTTTTTCTCTTTCTTCCATCCGCCTGTCTTTGTCTGTCTCATCTCCTCTCTTGCTCACTTGTCCGTTTAATACATGGGCTGGCATTTTGGAAGGACAACGAGGTGGGACAGGAAGCGGCATTGAGCAAAGAAGAAGGCAGCAGAGTTGGAGGGCGGGGGAAAACAATCTGTATTTCTCAATAACTTGAAATGGAAAAGCAACGAGGTGGTGATGATTTATCCAGAAATCCATAGTTCATTTCGAGCCGTTTCCTCTGCTCTCGTCTTGCAAGGTACCAAGTCGCCCAATAATTAATACTTTAAAAAAAAACCACACTCACAGATATTTCAAACTCTGGAAGGACGTGGCCTTCCACTGACCAGAACTAATTGGCAATGCTTTTATTCTCTGCAATCCTTTGAAATTGTTCCTTTGATACGAAGCAGGAGAGACAGAGAGGCACCTGGCCAGGTGATGTCAGCCCCACGGGATTTGCTAGACCAGAAACATCAAGTCCATAAAAGGGCCCAAAACCTTCTTTCATGGAGAGGGGCTGTTACAATAGAATCTAAGATTCTATTAGAATTAGAATCGAAGAGTCTTAATTCCCCTGCAGAAAAAGTGGCATATAAATCTAATGTTGTCACAAGGGACCCCCGAAGGCTTGGAGAAATGTTAGGATTTAAATATTGTGTTTGTGATCCAGCTTTGCAAACTTTCTGTAGTTAAATCAATATTCCCTTTATTAGGAGCGCCAGCAGCCCGGCAAAAAATTTCTCTCTCACCACAGGCTAACACGTCCGTCCGATAGGGAGATGAATAGTTATCTGCCCCATCTGTTCATGTCCACCCCCTGCCTTTTATCTCCAGAGCTAGGGTGGGGCTTCGCTAGCAGTGGTGGCTCTTCCGTCCCAAGCACCAGCCCATAGATTTCCACTGCTCTCCTCTCCTCTGCCTCCTGCACATCTGCGTGTCAGGCACTAGATCCAGCTGCTTCTCCTCTTCCTCGGCTTTGTACTGCTTGGGAAGCCTATGTCAGAACAACAAGAAGCAACTGATGTAAACTAACTAAGGAGAGAAGAAACCTGGAACTAAGGAGGAATTTCCTGACAGTGAGAACAATGAATCAGTGGAACAATTTGCCTTCAGAAGTTGTGAATTCTCCAACACTGGAGGGGTTTAAGAAAAGATTGGACAATTGTTTGTCTAAAATGGTACAAAGTGTCCTGCCTGAGCAAGAGGTTGGACTCAGTGGTGGGATTCAGCCAGTTTGCACCACTTCGGGAGAACCGGTTGTGAGCCAGCCGTGTGCAGCAGCTGCCAAAAAAGCCAACACAGTTCTAGGCTACATCAACAGAGGGAGAGAATCAAGATCACGTGAAGTGTTAATACCACTTTATAAGGCCTTGCTAAAGCCACACTTGGAATACTGCATTCAGTTTTGGTCACCACGATGTAGAAAAGATGTGGAGACTCTAGAAAGAGGGCAGAGAAGAGCAACAAAGATGATTAGGGGACTGGAGGCTAAAACATATGAAGAACGGTTGCAGGAACAGAGTATGTCTAGTTTAATGAAAAGAAGGACTAGGGGAGACATGATAGCAGTCTTCCAATATCTCAGAGGCTGCCACAAAGAAGAGGGAGTCAAACTATTCTCCAAAGCACCTGAGGGTAGAACAAGAAGCAATGGGTGGAAACTAATCAAGGAGAGAAGCAACTTAGAACTGAGGAGAAATTTCCTGACAGAACAATTAATCAGTGGAATTACTTGCCTTCAGAAGTTGTGAATGCCCCAACACTGGAAGTCTTTAAGAAGATGTTGGATAGCCATTTGTCTGAAATGGTATAGGGTTTCCTGCCTAGGCAGGGGGTTGGACTAGAAGACCTCCAAGGTCCCTTTCAACTCTGCTATTGTATTGTATTGTATTGTATTGTATTGTATTGTATTGTATTAACTTTCTGAACAGTTTGGTGACCTGGTTGTTGGAAGAAATCATTAGGGCAGAGAACCGGTTGTTAAATTATTTGAATCCCACCACTGGCTGGACTAGAAGACCTCCAAAGTCCCTTCCATCTCTGTTATTTTGAAAAAAAGTGTCTTATGACTGTTTTTTACACTTACAACCCTTGCCTCCGCCCCAGGGTCACGTGATCAACATGTGGACACTCAGATCATATTTATGATGGTTGCGGAATAACCACATTTTCTGAGATAGTTTCCTGCTTGAGAAGGGGGTTGGACTAGAAGGCCTCCAAGGTCCCTTCCCATCTGTGAATTGTTGTCTGCTCTTTTGTTAATTAAACGGCTTGAGTAGCATCCTATGATTAAAGCCTGTCTCTGCAGGGTTTCATTTTATAAACGCAGGCGTTGCTTATTTGCAAACAATTTGGGGAAAATTCTTAGCGCTATCATGTCCAAATGATTAAAATGTGGGACAATTAAGTATGTCAGGGATGTCCAAACTTGGGAACTTGAAGACTTGTGGAGTTGAAGTCCACAAGTCTTAAAGTTCCCAAGTTTGGACATCCCTGGAGTATGTGTTTAATTCTCCTGTGAAAATCAATGGGGCCTTTGCATGCTTAGGCGAGTTCATGCCCTTTTATTTTGCACTCATTTGGTTTCATTTTATGTTTTACACCTAATGTTTTTGCATCTTCTGTCCTCTTCACCTTCCTTTCATTGTGTTTCAGTTGTGCCATTGTTATTGCTGGTGTTGTGGAATTTTTTTTTGTCTTTTTTTCAGTTGATTTCATTGGTGGATTTGATCCATTCCCTCTCTACCATGTTAATGAAAAACCTTCCAATCTTTTGTTCAAGCAGACGTACCTGTAAGTATGCTGTAGCGAGGCTCCGAGGGTCTTTTCTTGGTGGTTCTGGAAATAAATCGGAGAACTGTATTAATTTTAATTTAATTTATTTCCATTTATATACCGCGCCTTCTCCACCGAAGTGGACCCAGGGCGGTGCACAGGCATTTAAAACAAACAATAATAAAATACAATAAATACAATAAATAGATAAAAAGAATTAAATCACAGCCTGTGCTAAAAATTCTCCCTAAAAAATCTAACATCATTTACGTGTTTGGCAGAAGCTATATTACAATAGTCTAAACTATTACGCGAGACCAGCTTGTTGAAAAAAATATGTTTTAAGTGAGCGGCGAATTCAATTCAATTCAATTCAAATTTATTTTGTATACCGCATCCTCTCCCCAAGGGGACTCGGAGCGGTGCACAGGGAAAAATTTAAAATACTATCAAAATATACATGCATAGAATAATAAATACAATAGATAAAAACAAATTAAATAAGGTTGTCCCTGCGCTAAAATCCCCAAGTTATAAAACTAAAATTCCCTAACACCCTAGGTAAAGACTAACCTAGGCCGGCCAAGCAGAAAAAGTGTGTCTTGAGTTTTTGACGGAAGGAGCGGAGGTCCATAGTTGTTCTGATTTCGGGGGGAAGGTCGTTCCAGAGGGCTGGGCCCACCACAGAGAAGGCCCTTCCCCTGGGCGTCGCCCGCTGACAAAGTCTAGTGGACGGCACCCGGAGAAGTCCCTCTCTGTGGGAGCGAATCGGCCGTGAGGATGTGTGGGGCAGGATCCGATCCCGCAGATAACTAGGTCCCGTGCCATGGAGCACTTTAAAGATGACAACTAACACCTTGAAGCGCACCCGAAAGACGACAAGCAGCCAGTGCAGCTCGCGCAAAAGCGGTGTTATATGGGTGAACCTAGAGGTCCCCATTATTGCTCGCGCGGCTGCATTCTGGACCAGCTGAAGTCTTCGGGTGCACCTCAGGGGGAGCCCCATGTAGAGAGAGTTACAATAGTCCAGTCGGGATGTCATGAGGGCATGAGTGACTGTGCAAAGGGCATCCCGATCCAATAAGGGGCGCAACTGGCGTACCAGGCGAACCTGGTAAAACGCCCTTCTGGCCACGGCTGTCACTTGAAAGGGGAAGGTCCGTGATAGTGCGAAGTTCGGGGGGTAGGTCGTTCCAGAGGGCCGGCCCTGCCACAGAGAAGGCCCTACCCCTGGGCACCGCTAGCCGGCATTGACCGGCGGTTGGTACCCTCAGTAGGCCCTCTCTGTGGGAGCGTATCGGATGCAGGGAGGTATGTGGCAGGAGACGGTCCCGCAAGTAGCTAGGCCCCGAGCCATGGAGCGATTTGAAGATGGTAACAAGCACCTTGAAGCGCACCCGGAAGGCCACCGGTAGCCAGTGCAGCTCGCGCAGGAGAGGTGTTACGTGGGAGTAATGAGAGGCTCCCAGAATCCCCCGCCCGGCCGCATTCTGAACCAACTGGAGCCTCCGGGTGCACCTCAAGGGGAGCCCCATGTAGAGAGGGGTATTAGGGGTAACTACAGGGTGTGATTTTTTTAAAAACAAAAAAGTCAAAATGGCTTCCACAAGGGTACAATCTAACAAAGATGCAATGTAAGAAGGTGGTTATTGAGAGGCATAATGAGAGAAAAAGCTACTTTAGTGTAGTGGTGAATGTGCTGGTGAGTTCTAGTCCCGCCTTAGCTATGAAAGGCAGCTGGATGATTTTTGGAACAGTCACCCATGCTCAGCCCAACCTACCTCACAGGGTTGTTGTAAGGAAAACAGGAGGATTATATTATTATAGTATCTCTCTATATAAAAATGGCGCTGTGTGTGTGTATCTGTGTGTGTGTTTGTGTGTGTGTGTGTTCCAGCATAACTCTGGAACGCCTCCAGCAATTTCAATCAAACTTGGTACACAGATGACTTACTCTCTGGAGAAAAAATACTGTGGGTTAAGACACCCCTAAAACGCCTCTGTGTGTGTGTTCTGTTAAGATACAGCCTGTCGTGCCTTAAAATGGCTTCTACTGTACTGCCATAAAATGGCTTCTACTGTACAGCGCAGTGCAGTTGCCATGGTAACGGCTTCACAGTACTCCACAAGGGAGCTCCCTCTGGTAAGGGGGAAAATCCAACATTAGAAATTACGTTGAGCCCAAACATTTTCCCATTTCAAATAAATACCCAGGCAATGCCAGGTTATTGACTAGTTACTTATAAAGTAATAAAGGCAGGATAAACATCTAATAAATAAAAATATGTTGAGAATACTGAAAAAAGGGGGGAAAGGTAGGCAAATGTACGATTCATCACGTTGTCTGCTCACTTTCCAATAAGTATAAGAAGAGAAGATTCAGTGTCCAAATTTTTGGGGATCCTACTCATATTTCTGGGGTAAATGCCCTTGGGCAGTCACCCTTCTGCAAATGCCCTTGGGCAACATTTAGAATATAGCATGTCAGGAAGAGTCTCCTTGTTGTCAAGGTGGGTGGCAAAAGAAATTTCTTTAATAAACAAAGGAGGGAGAATGAGGGATATTGCTGTAACCCAGCTGCCTTCTTCCGGATTAGCTGGATGGAATGCAAAGCCGGTCAGCCTCTTGGCACCCGAAACGCATTCCTCTTGCGTTCTCTTCTAGGCGCTGCGCTTCATGCCAAAGCGAAGGGGAAGGCCGAGCTAATTTGACAAGAGCTCCAGCAATGTGGGATTTGGAGAAAGAGAGAGAGAGAGAGGGGGGGGGGGAGAGAGAGAGAGAGAGAGAGAGAGAGAGAGAGAGAGAGAGAGAGAGGATGGAAAGAAGAAGGAACGAAGGAGCAGAAGCAGGACAAAAAGGAAGGGGGGAAGAGGAAAAGAAAGAAAAAGGATGGAAGGAAGAAGGAAGGAAGGAAGAAGGAAGGAAGGAGCAGAAGCAGGATAAAAAGAAAGGGGGGAAGAGGAGAAGAAGGAAGGAAGGAAAGAAAGAAAGAGAAAGAAAGAAAGAAAGAAAGGATGGAAGAAGGAAGGAAGGAGCAAAAGCAGGACAAAAAGGAAGGGGGGAAGAGGAAAAAAGGAAAGAAAGAAAGAAAGAAAGAAAGAAAGAAAGAAAGAAAGAAAGAAAGAAGGAAGGAAGGAGCAGAAGCAGGACAAAAAGGAAGGGGGGAAGAGGAAAAGAAAGAAAGAAAGAAAGAAAGAGAAAGAAAGAAAGAAAAAGAAAGAAAGAGAAAGAAAGAAAGGATGGAAGGAAGAAGGAAGGAAGGAGCAGAAGCAGGACAAAAAGGAAGGGGGGAAGAGGAAAAGGAAGGAAAGAAAGAAAGGAAGGAAGAAAGAAAGAAAGAAAGAAAGGAAGAAGGAAGGAAGGAGCAGAAGCAGGACAAAAAGGAAGGGGGGAAGAGGAAAAAAGGAAGGAAAGAAAGAAAGAAAGAAAGAAAGAAAATGGAAGGAATGAAAAGAAAAGGGAACAAAGGGGGAAGGGAGGGGAGGCAGGAAGGAAGGAGAAGGGATGAAGGAAGAAAGGGAGGGAGGGAAGGAAGGGGAAAAGGAAAGAAAGGGGAAAGAAGGGAGGGAGAGAGGAAGTGAGGGAAGGAGGGAGGAAGAAAAGAGAGGGGAGGGGAGGACGTAGAGGACGTAGAAAGGCAGGAAGTGTTGTAGCCCACCAGCGGCCAGTAGAGCTGGCAGCAGATTCAGACAGTGAGGAGGTTGGGGGAGGAACCTGGGCCAGTCCTGGAGTCTGGGGAAGGCTGGGACGAGGGCTCTGTGTCGGAGACAGAGACGGGGCCGAGGCCATGTGGCAGTTCTCAGCTGCCTTCGGAGCTAGACAGCAGTGAGGCAGAGGAGCAGCTGGAGCCTGTTCCCAGTGTGGGCATGCTCAGAGCTGCCAGAAGAAAAGAACAGCTCAGAAATCAGGGAGTACAGAAAAGAGAAGAAAAGACTTGGGAGTACAGCCACAGGTGGGAGGTGATTGGTCCCTCCCATAGGCCCAGGGTCTGCAAAGCCGTCTCTTTTAAGACTGGTGGACTTCAACTCCCAGAGTTCCCCAGCCAGCATAGCTGGCTGGGGAATTCTGGGAGTTGAAGTCCACCAGTCTTAAAAGAGACGGCTTTGCAGACCCCTCCCATAGGCAATAAAAGAGGTCTGTTGAAGATCTGTCTGTGAATCTCAGAGACTCTGTGCCCAGCCTTTCCTGGCACAGCACCTCATTTGGAAAACATTGACATGGCAACTTTCCAACCTAGATGAGGTCTGTGCCCATAAATATTCCTTTGAAAGACTGTTCAACAGGCCGTTGCTGAATGAGAGGAATGAGAGGAATTCACATTCGTTTAATAAGACCAGGATTCTGCCTCGTGCTTTTTGGGGAAGCCCAGGTCAGAACAGGAAGGAAGATTGGAAAGTGGGAAGCGAGGAAAGGAGCATCAGCTGCAGCCGGGCCAGGCCAATGGAGAGAAAGTCAGGCGTCTCCCCGAGCCACCAATGCTCCGTGGTGTAATGGGCTCCATGAGGAGGAGGGGACACCGTCTTCCCCCCATTGCGAAGCGCCCTAAATTTAAGTGTGTTGCGCAAGGCGAGCAGGCCGTGGAGGCAGCGAGAGCACCGGCGTCAGCTGCAGCTGGGCTGGGCCAGTGTCTTGGGGCGGAGAGAAAGTTGCAGGGCCCCCCCAAGTGACCGAGTTTGGGCGCAGCACCAACAAGGGCTGGAAGAAGAGGCAGGTGGAGGTGGCCGCTTCGCTCCCGCTCTGAAATATGGAGCGAGTCGCCATCCGCTGCCATCGCCCTTGCCTTCTCAGGCGAGGAGTGACTGGGAGGAGGAGGAGGGGGGAGAGGGAGAGGGAGAGGGAGAGGAGGGGCCAGCCAGTGGTTGATTCAGCTGGCAGGAAGCTGCAGCAAGGAGATGAAAGAGCTTCATTTATTTGGGTACCTGTTCTGCCCCCACAGACTGACACACACACAAGCTTGGCTGCTTGCCACTATATCCTTGACTGCGAGCCCTAACTCACGTAACAAAGACAGACAAAGAATTGCAGACGCGAATGACCAGAATTTCCAATGAGGAGTTGTCACTGATGTTTCCTGCAAATGACTCCTCCCCAAAGCCTTCCTTATAAGCTCTCTTGGGAGGGGCCACTCAGCAACCAGCTGGTGCTCATCAGGGCCTCCGAGCTTGCCTCTTCCATAACTTTTCTCACCCCTTTGTAATCTAGCATCAGGGACCAACTGCCCCTGATCCTCCCCACTGCTCCATGACCCAGGCACCTCCTGGTGGCCAACCAGACTCCCCGCTTCCTCAAGGTCTCCCTCCTCCTCCAGGGCAGACTCATAGGACTCGTCACTAGAAGAGTCCATCAGCAGCTCATCCGGAGCCGGCTGGGCCACAACAGGTACCTAAAATGACTCTTGATTTAAATCACATGGTAAAAAGCACCCAAAGAAGAAAGAACAACATCCGTAAAAGGTTGCAGGAGGTTGTGGCAGCTGAAAACGGCGCTCAGGTGGGCCAGGAGCGGTCCTCCCGAGCTCAATTTTCACCCGAGCTCAATTTTCACCAGCAGAAGCACCTCCGGCCAGTCCTTCGCTGTTTCCAGGGAGGCCCCGCGGGCTACATCTAAGCACCCCACGGGCCTTGAATTTGACACTTCTGCCCTGGGGGGGAGGAGGAAGGAGATAAATACTCTTTTTGAGTTTCAGGATTGAGTACCTTCCAAATTGCTCCTCATTTGGATGGATGCAGCCGGAGATTAAATATTGATTTTTTTTTCCCCATGCAAAGCGAGGATCCACAATGCCTCTGTGGAGCAGTGGGAAAGCTGCTTGCTTTACTAATCCAGGAGGAAAGAAGCTCAGGGCCGAAGCAGGAAGAAAACAGGGGCTTAAGGATCCCGGGGGTTGGGGAGGGGCAGGGTGGAGGAGGAAGGAAGGTGGCTGATCATTTTGCAAGCAAGATAGCATACAAATATTGGCGATTAAGAATCACTGCCACCCAGAGTCATGTTTACATCCTGGAACCGGGGGTTCGGGAGAATTTCTAGCTAAGATGCTGTGCAGTTTGGAGAATCCCCCAAATCCCACTCCTGGCTGACCCCGCCCACCCCACCCTGCCCCTCCCAGGAGTCCCCACATGGCCTCTTTTGGATGCAGATAAAATGGGCCTACCAGAAGTATGGGAAGACCGGAAACAGGCCCATTTCCAGCCTCCAGCGGGCCTCCAGAACCTGGGGAAGCCATTTTCGCCCTCCCAGAGGCTCAAGGAAAGCATCTGGAGCCCAGGGAGAGCAAAAATCCACCCACCCACCTGTCATCATACAGGAGTCCAACTAGGCCAGGGGTCTGCAAAGTTGGCTCTTTTAAGACTGGTGGACTTCAACTCCCAGAATTCCCCAGCCAGCCTGGCTGGCTGGGGAATTCTGGGAGTTGAAGTCCACCAGTCTTAAAAGAGCCAACTTTGCAGACCCCTGAACTAGGCCATGCCCACCATGCCCACGCCCACCCAGCCACCAGGCAGAGAAGCCCTCGCTAAAATTTTTGAAGCCCACCCCTGCTGGAAACATATGAGCCCCGAGCAGGGTGGTAAATAGGACCCTGTCCAAATGCCTTCTCGAGGCACGATGGCATCGCTCACAGACGCAGCCAAGGGACTCGTGCATTCTAAGTAGCAATGACTTTGACACTGAGTGATTCCCTTTAGCAGATGGACTGCCAATTGCAAAAACTGCCCCGGAAAACCGCAGGGATTCTGCACTCGGCAAACTTTGCCATGTGTCTAGTTTTCTCTCCTCTAACGCTTGCAAGTTTTCCGGTGAACCAATCCCTCGCACGCATTATGAGGACTTTAGCAGAGCGCAATTCTTTCTCGCATGTCTAACGGTCTCCTGAGGGGTGCTGCAAAATGAAGAGACTGAAAGGAGAGAAGGGAGGGAGGGGAGAGAAAACCCCATCACTTATCCTTCCTGGATCTTTGGATTTGCACAATGAAGTGACTTCATGGTGGCAAAACTCAGCAGAATAATAGAATAGGAATAGGAATAAGAATGAAATTTACAATGGAATGGGGATAGGGATAAGGATAAGGATAGGGATAAGGATAAGGATAAGGATGATAAGGATAGGGATAAGGATAAGGATGATAAAGACAAGGATAAGGATAGGATAGAACAGGACAGGACAGGACAGGACAACAGAATTGGAAGAGACCTTGGAGGTCTTCTAGTCCAACCCAGTGCTCAGGCAGGAAACCCTATCCCATTTCAGACAAATGGTTGTCCAATCTCTTCTTAAAAACTTCCAGTGTTGGAGCATCCACAACTTCTGGAGGCAACTTGTTCCACTGGTTAATTGTTCTTGTTGTGGCCCAGCCGGCTCTGGATGAGCTGCTGACGGACTCTTCTAGCGAAGAGCCCTATGAGTCTGCTCTGGAGGAGGAGGGAGGCCTGGAGGAGTGCTTAGAGTCAGGGCAGGACTCAGAGAGGCTAGTTGGCCACCAGGAGGCGCCTGGGTCATGGAGCAGTGGGGAGGATCAAAGGCAGTTTGTCCATGATGCCAGAGTGAGCAGGGCTGAGTGGCGGAGGCAGCAATTAAATCGGAGGCAGGCTCGCAGGCAGTGATTAAGAGCCAGGTGGGTGCTGAGTGGCCCCTCCCAAGAGAGCTTATAGGTGAAACGTTGGGAGGGGACATTTGCAGGAAGCAACCGATTGAACTTCAGTATTCCAGAAAGCCTGAGCCTTCTAGTCGTGTTTGGGGATTACGTGAATTATCTGGGCTCTTAGCCAAAGCATTTCGCTTATCTCGTAAATTAAGCAGTGACAAGCAGCCAAGCCTCTGTGTGGGGTGATTCAGCCCGTGGGACAGAACAGTTCTTCTTCCATTTTAAAGAGCATGCCCTCATGGAATCACTATCCCCTACTTGGTGCTTCAGGCTTGCTGGCATTCCAACATCTCAGGGGCTGCCACACAGAAAAGGGGGTCAGCCTGTTCTCCAAAGCACCAGAAAGCAGAACAAGAACCCAATCGGTGGAAACCAGTGAAGGAGATGAGAAATTTCCCATCAGTGAGAACAATTAACCAGTGGAACGACTTGCCTCCAGAAGGTGTGGGTGCTCCTTCACTGGAGGTTGTCAAGAAGAGGCTGGATAACCACTTGTTTGGAATGATCTAGGGTCTCCCGCTTCAGCAGGGGGAGTCAGACTAAAAGACCTCAAAAGTCCCTTCCAACTCTGTTATTTTGTTAAGATATTTTTTTTAAGAATCTACAAAATTCTGTTAAGGCAGGGGTCGGCAACCATAAACGCTCAAAGAGCCACAAAGACACTAACCGGAAGCCCTCTGTTCAATTCTGGAGCTGACTGGAAGTCCGGTTCCCCCACCATAGAGTCTCCTCCTAGAGCGGGCAACCTTTTTCCTCTACCTATCCTAACCAAAGCCCTATCAATTGTGGAGCCGACTGGCAACAGAGATTTGCAGTAGAGGGATGAAAGAGCCACATGTGGCTCCAGAGCCGCAGGTTGTCTCCCCCTGTGTTAAGGTAACATTGCAATACATATTGACTTACCGTATTTTTCAGAGTATAAGACACACCTTTTCCCCTCGAAAAAGCATGTTATACACGAAATACAGCAATTTTTTTTTTGCCTCCCCAAACCCCTTTTTTTGCCTCCCCATGCCCCTTTTTTTGCCCAAAAAACAGTCCATTTTTGGGAGGTCTGCAGAGTGCAAAAAGTGTTGTTTTTTTTAAATTTGCCTCTTCAAAATCTTGGTGCGTTGTATACTCTGAAAAATACGGTAGTGCTTCTGGATTTTGAGTTCTTTTTCTCTGGCAGCAGCCTTGCAAGTCTGAAAGTGAATTCCTCCCCCTTTCTCACCTTTACACTCCCAAGACATTAGGGAGGGTCCCTTCCGAGACATTTGCCATGTGTCTTGTCTGCAGCTCTCCCAAAACCGTCTTCCCGTGTCTTTACATATCCAGGGGTGGGTTACCAGTTCAGCGGGCGTGGCTAGATTAGGGGGGCATGTGACTGAGTGGGCGTGGCCAACTTGACATCACTTGCCCACACTCAGTCGCATGACCCCGTCACCAAGCCATGCCCACTGAAACGGTGGCAAAATGTTTTGACAGGGAGGATGCGCCAGGGCGCTTCGCTGTCCTTTTTTGGGGGGATCCCCAGAGCGCATGATCAGGGACTCACTCCAGAGAACTGGGGTGGAAAAGAAGCCTCTGATCCCCTGGCACTCAAAAGAGGTGGCTGAAAGGCTTCTCTGCCAGCCAGCCACTTTCCAGCTCTGGTCAGCTGGCTGCCTGATGGATGCGAGCAGCAACCAGGGGACTGGTTTGGGGGCATCGGCAGCCTACTGGTTCAGAAAGCCAGCCCCAATTTTTACTACCGGTTTTACTGAACCAGTCTGAACCGGTAGGAACCTGTTCTGACCCCACTTCCTGACCCAACTGCGATGGGAGAGCCAGTCCTCTGGCTCTCCCATCGCAGATTAGGTGGGCAGGAATCACAGACCCGGGGCCCCAGGCTGATGTTGTGCAATGCCAGGTCCGTGGTTCAGAAAGCCCCCCTCATCCATGACCTTGTGTCAGAGGGGGACCCGGACCTGGTGGGTATAATGGAAACCTGGTTGGGCCACGAAGGGGGTCTACCCCTCGTGGACATGTGCCCACCAGGTTACCGTGCCTTCCACCAGCCTAGGGCCCTAGGGAGGGGTGGGGGAGTGGCGATTATAGTTAAGGAAGGTCTTGAACCGAAGGAGACCACAGTCCCTCAGACAACTGGGTGTGAATCTCTCTGCGTGAGATGGGGCCTAGGGAGGCAGTTGGGCATGTTAGTTGTATACCTTGCTCCTTGCTATACAACAGCAGCCCTGCCCGAGCTCCTAGAGGTGATAGCCGAGGCGGCAGTTGAGACCCCCAGACTGGTAGTCATGGGGGACTTTAACTTGCCGTCGGCGGGCGAAGCCTCTGGAGCAGCTCGGGAGTTCATGGCTTCCATGACGGCCATGGACCTGACCCAGGTAGTTTTAGGCCCTACTCATGAGGGGGGAAACATGCTGGATATGATCTTTGTCTCGGGACAGTGGAGTTGTGATCTGGGGATAGGGGATTTAGCCATCACTCCCTTGTCATGGACAGATCACGCTCTCCTTCGGCTAGACTTTCCAATCGCTTCACCTCACCGCGGGGAGGCGGAACCAGATACTCCTAGATGGTTCCGCCCCAGGCTTCTAATGGATCCGGAAGGATTCCAGAGGGAACTTGGGCCAATTCCTGTGACCCTGCCTCGCGACTCGACTGAGGACCTAGTGGCCGCATGGTTGAGTGCGGCCACGAGGGCCTTGGACCGAGTCACGCCCTTGCGGCCTCTCTTGCGGAGTCGAACCACCCAGGCTCTCTGGTTTACTGAGGAGCTTCGGGGGATGAAGCGCCACAAGAGACGCCTAGAGAGCAGATGGAGATCCTCTCGCTCCGAAGCCGACCGAACACTAGTGAGAACCCATATTAGGGCTTACTTGGTGGTGATTAGGGTGGCCAAACGGGAGTACTGTGCCACCCTTATTGCATCCGCAGATAACCGCCCTGCCACCCTGTTTGGGGTGACCCGCTCCCTCCTTCATCAGAGGCCGCGGGAAGCCCCTTTACAAGGGCGAGCAGAGGAATTTGGGATTTATCTGCAGGAGAAAATCACTCGGATTCGGAATGAGCTACCCTCCATCGCCAGTGGTCCTGCGGGACTGTCCGAGACTAGTCTTGAGGTTCCTTCTTGGGAGGAGTTTGACTTTGTTACCACCGAGTATATGGACAGGTTGTCAAGGAAACTTAGGGCGACCACATGTTTATTGGACCCGTGTCCCTCCTGGCTTGTACTGGCATCCTGGGAGACGACACGAGGCTGGCTCCAGGGCATTGTCAACGCATCTTTGAGTGAGGGGTCCGTACCTGCCGTCTTGAAAGAGGCGGTAGTGAGGCCCCTCCTCAAGAAGCCGTCCCTGGACCCGGCATTATTAGAGAACTATCGTCCGGTCTCCAACCTTCACTTTTTGGTGAAGGTTGTTGAGAGTGTGGTAGCCCAACAGTTTCCGCGACACCTGGAGGAAATTGATTATCTAGACCCGCGCCAGTCCGGCTTCCGACCCGGTCACAGTACCGAGACGGCATTGGTCGCGTTGGTTGATGATCTCTGGAGGGCGCGGGATAGAGGTTATTCCTCTATCCTAGTCCTATTAGACCTCTCAGCGGCTTTTGATACCATCGACTATGGTATCCTATTGCGCCGACTGGGGGGGTTGGGGCTGGGAGGCACCGTTTTGCGGTGGTTCTCATCCTACCTCTCTGGTCGGTCGCAATATGTGTTGACGGGAGGGCAGAGGTCGACCTCGAGGCCCCTCGTATGTGGGGTTCCTCAGGGGTCGGTCCTCTCGCCCCTCCTTTTCAACACATATATGAAGCCGCTGGGTGAGATCATCCGTGGTTTTGGGGTGGAGTACCATCTGTACGCTGATGATACTCAGTTGTACATATCCACCCCAGACCACCCCAATGATGCCGTCGAAGTGCTGTCCCGGTGTTTGGAGGCCGTACGGATCTGGATGGGTGGTAACAAACTCAAGCTCAACCCTGCCAAGACTGAGTGGCTGTGGTTTCCGGCACCCCGGTCCAGCCAGATTATTCCAACTCTGGCCATAGGGGGCGAAACACTGGCCCCCGTGGCGAGGGCGCGCAATTTGGGTGTCCTCCTGGATTCCCGGCTGTCCATGGAAGACCATGTGGCAGCCGTGGCCAGGGGGGCGTTTCATCAGGTACGCCTGATGCGCCAATTGCGCCCCTTACTGGACCGGGCTGCCCTTCGCACAGTCACTCAAGTTCTCGTGACGTCCCGACTCGACTACTGTAATGCTCTCTACATGGGGCTTCCCTTGAGGTGCACCCGAAAGCTACAGTTAGTCCAAAACGCAGCTGCGCGGGTGATTATGGGAGCCACTAGATGCTCCCACATAACACCGATCCTGCGCGAGCTGCATTGGCTTCCTGTAGTCTTTCGGGTACGCTTCAAGGTCTTGACAACCATCTTTAAAGCGCTCCATGGCTCGGGGCCTAGTTATTTGCGAGACCGCCTCTTGCCCCATACAGCCCTTAGACCGATACGCTCCCACAGAGAGGGCCTTCTCAGGGTGCCGTCAGCCGGGCAATGCCGACTGGCGACACCCAGGGGAAGAGCCTTCTCTGTGGCGGGGCCAGCCCTTTGGAACGACCTACCCCCCGAATTACGCACCATCACCGACCTCCGCCTCTTCCGCCAATGTCTAAAGACATACCTATTCCAACAAGCCGGCCTAGCCTAACCTCCCATGGGGACTTTTAGATAGTTTTATTGGGTATTTTAAAATTGGGTTTTTAGCATAGGATAAGACGGTTTAATTTATATTTTAAATTGTGTATTTATTTTTTGTACTCTGTATGTTTTTTAAATTTCCTGTGCGCCGCCCTGGGTCCTATGCGGAGAAGGGCGGGATATAAATGTAAATAAACTAAAATAAACTAAACTAAACTTTCTTCAACTAATTACAAGTCTCTTGGCTGCTTGCCTGAATGACAGAGACGAAGCTTCTTCACACGAACTCAAGACACTCGAACCTAGAAATGACACGTTGTTCTCTGCAAGGACTTTCTTAGCAGAGGCTTCCTTTTAAACCCTCTTGGGAGAGGCCAGTCATTAGGCAGCTGGGACTAATTCACCTCCTCTGAGTTCGCCTCAGCTGCAACTGAAGCTTTCTTTTGTCAGCCCTTCTCTAGCATCAGGGACAAACTGGCCTTGATCTTCCCCACTACTCCAAGACCCAAGGCTCTCTGCTCTCTCAAGGTCTCTCTCCTCCTCCAGAGCAGACTCATAGAACTCCTCACTAGAGGAGTCCATCAGCAGCTCATCCGGAGGCGGCTGGGACACAACAAGAGCCCACCTCTGCTTGGCACACATTAACAACTTCCAGGAGATTACGATGTTGTGTGAACCATGGTGGCAAAGTGTGCAGATGGCTGTCTGTTTCTCACTCTGGCCTCTGTCTTCTCCTCTAAACTCTTCTTTTTGTGTGTGTTCCCACTTTCTCCTAGGCCTGCGTAAATGACAAGGATCCAGCGACCGGATAGGCGGGAAGCATCCATCCCCATCCGAAATTCCAAAGGTTCAGCCGGGTGCTGTTGGCAGCCAAGGAATGGGAGACGCCTTCCACGTGAAAGAGCACGCCTCCTCCTCCTCCATGGGATCACTATCTCTACTTGGTGCTTCAGGCTTGCTGGCATCTGCTCAGACAATGCCTCATTAGTGGATTTCTAGGTTTTGTTATGAATGAATGAATATTTCCTTCTTTCTCTCTCCTCCCCCACCCAAACCCTACCTTCACTCCGCTGGGACTATGAAGAGAACACTTGGAAAATACATATTTGACTCTTTTCTTCCGTACAACAGTGGCATTAGGTCGCCTCTGGATATTTGGAGGCCTAAACTTTTGTTATTATCGGTGGACTAATTCTCACTCCCCTTTCAACCCCCCTCACCTACCCTGAGCCATCTCAACTTTGTGGTTTCTATTAATGGACAAACTGTTAATTAAAATCATCTGTATCTGGGAATTCTTTTAAGTGTCATAGGAAATAGGATTTGGAACAGCCCCAGTTCTTAAATTCCCCACTTGCTCTCCAACTCTTCTTCAATTAGGACAATTTAAAATTGGTTGGAAGCTTCGCCAGGTTCTAGGCCCGGGGTTAGAAAATCTGGGGCTCAGGAGCCACATGTGGCTCTTTCATCCCTCTGCTGCGGCTCGCTGTTGCTTAGTCAGTTCCACAATGGTTAGGACAGGTAGAGGAAAAACGATGCCACACTAGGAGGAGACTCTATGGTGGGGGAACTTCCGGTTGGCAGAGGAAAAAGGATGGCACGCTAGGAGGAGACTCTATGGTGGTGGTGGAGGGAGAGGGAACCGAACTTCCAGTCGGCAGAGGAATAAAGGATGGCACGCTAGGAGGAGACTCTCTGGCAGGGGAACCGGACTTCCAGTTGGCAGAGGAAAAAGGATGGCACGCTAGGAGGAGACTCTATGGTGGGGGGGAACCGGACTTCCGGTCGGCAGAGGAGAAAGGATGGCATGCTAGGAGGAGACTATATGGTGGGGGGAAACCAGACTTCTGGTCGGCAGAGGAAAAAGGATGGCACGCTAGGAGGAGACTCTATGGTGGGGGAACCGGACTTCCGGTTGGTCCCAGAATTGAACGGGGGGCTTCCGGTTAGGACCTTTGTGGCTCTTTTGAGTGCTTAATGTTGCCGACCCCTGTTCTAGGCAAATAAAATAGGGCCATATACTAAGTGCCAATTTTAGCTCCCCTCCATTGTGGAGGTGCCTTGACTTACTCGTGAGGTATTGCATTTTCCTTTAAAAGAAATCTGTGTTAGTTGAAATGTCTCCAAGGTGCTTTGTCAAGAGGCAACTGGACTTTTTTTTGTTTCCCCTTGACGACATTTCGCTTCTCATATAAGAAGCGTCATCGGTTCTGGGGAGGATGGAGGGATCGTGTTTCTTGGCAGTCCTCTGGTGGTTTGCGCTCTCTCTGAGAGCCATTGAGGTCCCTTGGGGGTTGTGCCCTCAGGGTCACCTGAACTAGAGTGCAAACAGGTATGGCATCTTCTTGAAACTGCTCAAAGGACTACCTTGTAGACATGAGATATATTGTGTCTCATCCCTCCCTCTCTGTTGAGAGGGGGCTGTTCGATTTCAGCCGGGGGTGGGCTTCAAAAATTTTAGCAAGGGGTTCTCTGCCTGGTTGCTTGGTGGGCATGTACAGTATAGGTGCTACCTTGCTCAATAGTAGCAACTGTGAGAGGGATCTTGGGAGTCCTAGTGGACAACCATTTACAAATGAGCCAGCCGTGGGCAGCAGCTGCCAAAAAACCCAACACAGTTCTAGGCTGCATAAACAGAGGGATAGAATCAAGATCACATGAAGGGTTAATACCACTTTATAAGGCCTTGGGAAGGCCACACTTGGAATACTGCATTCAGTTTTGGTTGCCACGATGTAGAAAAGATGTGGAGACTCTAGAAAGAGTGCAGAGAAGAGCAACAAAGAGGATTAGGGGCAGTGGTGGGTTTCTGCAGGCTCGCACCTACTCGCGAGAGCCGGTTGGTGAAATTTAGAGAACCGGTGAGAGGGGGTTCCACCGGCGTACCTGGAAGTAAATCTGGCCCGCCGCTGCCAGTGACTCAACGGGAAGGGAAGGAAAGGAAAGGAGGGAGGGAGGGAGGGAGGGAAGAAAGGAAGGAAGGAAGGAAGGAAGGAAGAAAGAAAGAAAGAAAGAAAGAAAGAAAGAAAGAAAGAAAGAAAGAAAGAAAGAAAGAAAGAAAGAAAGAAAGAAAGAAAGAAAGAAGAGAGAATTTATCATCACAATAGAGTCCAAAATTTTGGTTGCTAAGCAAGAGCGTTGTTAAATGAGTTTCACCACATTTTAAAAGGTGGCCACTTCCACCCTGTCACATGACTGCCAAGCCTCGCCCACAAAATAGGCCACACCTACAGAGTAGGTTCTAAAAAATTTGAAACCCACCACTGATTAGGGGACTGAAGACTAAAACATAAGAGGAACGGTTGCAGGAACTGGGCAAGTCTAGTTTAATGAAAAGAAGGATTAGGGGAGACATGATAGCAGTCTTCCAATATCTCAGAGGCTGCTACAAAGAAGAGGGGGTCAAACTATTCTCCAAGGCACCTGAGGGCAGGACAAGAAGCAATGGGTGGAAACTAATCAAGGAGAGAAGCAACTTGGAACTGAGGAGAAATTTCTTGGGGAGGGTGAAGCCTGGGGAGGGTGGGGAGGGTGAAAACAGTCTCCCCTCCCCACCTCCAGAGGCTTCAGGAGCTTTCCTGAAGCCTCCAGAGGGCAAAAAACAGCCTCAAAAGAAGGCCTAAATCAGCTGGCCAGCACACACATGCACACTGGAGCTGACAGGGCAACGTCTCGCATGCCCTAAGAAATGGTTCCGCGTGCCACCTGTGGCCCCCGTGCCATAGGTTCGCCATCACTGCTCTAGGACATCATACATCATTCCAGATTCTATTCCTCTCTTCATCACCATATTTTTATTTTTTAACTTCTAACCCAGGTATTTTCTCTCAATCCTGTTGATGTCTCCTCCTTTTCGGTGCGTAGATAAAACATTGGCTATGTAAGTGACAGCATTAAGAGACCTGGATAACACACACACACACACACACACTTATTGGCTATCCGATAAGTTTGATGCCTTCCTTATACCTTTCGTTCTGCACCAGAAGATTGAAGAAGTCCTCCTACATTTTGGCCACTCGTAAATTACCCCTGATTTGCTGCAGGCGTCCAATTTGTCGTAACCAAGCAGGTTTGACATTATGGGAATCGCAGCCGATCAAAATGGGGAAGCTATAATAACGTCTATAAAATTGATTAAAATCTCGCAGCCTCTCGATTGGATCCAGCTTTGAAAGCAATTTTAGATGGCTCGCTCAGAAGACCTATCCGCCTTTTATTTGCACAAGTACATAAAATTATTGTACGGCGTGACCTGTAAGGTGACGGTCATTGTCTAACTTATATTAGATTTTTGTAGGGTTTTGTGGTTCACAGCAAATCTCTAAAGCTTTTAAGGCTAGGTAATGCACCCAATAATGTTCTTTATTTGCCTTTCTTCTCTTCTTAATAGCAGTAACTGTGAAAGGGATCTTGGAGTCCTAGTGGACAACCATCTAAATATGAGCCAGCCGTGTGCAGCAGCTGCCAAAAAAGCCAACACAGTTCTAGGCTGCATCAACAGAGGGATAGAATCAAGATCATGGGAAGTGTTAATACCACTTTATAAGGCCTTGGTAAGGCCACACTTGGAATACTGCATTCAGTTTTGGTCGCCACGATGTAGAAAAGATGTGGAGACTCTAGAAAGAATGCAGAGAAGAGCAACAAAGAGGATGAGGGGACTGGAGACTAAAACATGAAGAACGGTTGGAGGAACTGGAGATGTCTAGTCTTATGAAAAGAAGGATTAGGGGAGACATGATAGCAGTCTTCCAATATCTCAGGGGTTGCCTCAAAGAAGAGGGAGTCAAGCCAGCCGCCAGGCAACCCCAAATCAATAAACACCCCCCCTCGATAATAAGGCCCAAGCCATATTTCAGAGGTCAAAAGAAAATAAGACCCTGTCTTATTTTGGGGTAAGCACTGTATAAAACAAAATTAAACCAATGCATATTATATCGCCCCCCCTAAAAACTAACTCTCAGTTACTCTTTCTTTCCGGAACACAATTTCTAGCAGTAAGAAGACTTCTAGGGTTACAGTATATGGGGCAAAGAGGAGAAATACAATGCAATACAATAGCAGAGTTGGAAGGAACCTTGTAGGTCTTCTAGTCCAACCCCTTGCCTAGGCAGGAAACCCATATACCATTTCAGACAAATGGCTATCCAACATCTTCTTAAAGACTTCCAGTGTTGGGACATTCACAACTTCTGGAGGCAAATTGTTCCCCTGATTAATTGTCCTAACCGTCAGGAAATTTCTCCTCAGTTCTAAGTTGCTTCTCTCCTTGATTAGTTTCCACCCGTTGCTTCTTTTTCAGGTGCCTTGGAGAATAGCTTGACTCCCTCTTCTTTGAGGCAACCCCTGAGATATTGGAAGACTGCTATCATGTCTCCCCTAATCCTTCTTTTCATAAGACTAGACATCCCCAGTTCCTGCAACCGTTCCTCATATGTTTTAGTCTCCAGTCCCCTAATCCTCCTTGTTGCTCTTCTCTGCACTTTTTCTAGAGTCTGAGCATCTTTTCCACATCATGGTGACCAAAACTGGATGCAGTATTCCGAGTGTGACCTTCCCAAGGCCTTATAAAGTGGTATTAACCCTTCACCTAATCTTGATTCTCTCCCTCTGTTGATGCAGCCTAGAACTGTGTTGGCTTTTTTGGCAGCTGCTGCCCATGGCTGGCTCATATCTAAATGTTTGTCCACTAGGACAGTGTTTTTCAACCTTTTTTGTGCAAAGGCACACTTTTTTCATGAAAAAAATCACAAGGCACACCACCACCATTAGAAAATGTTAAAAAAATTTAACTCTGTGCCTATATTGACTATATATAAAGTAATTCTCTTGAATAGGAATCAAATAAACACAAAGAAATTATTTTAAAATTACTTTATTATGAAATAATAAAGAATCTAATGATTGTTCATATTTGTGAGCCAAAGCCGCATGTTACGGATGAAATTGGAATTTTTCCCACGGCACACCAGACAATATCTCACGGCACACTAGTGTGCCACGGCACAGTGGTTGAAAAACGCTGCACTAGGACTCCAAGATCCCTTTCACAGTTACTGCTATTGAGCAAGGTACCGCCTATCTTCCCAATGGGAGAGTATTCTCATTAATTGCATAGTGGTGGGTGCAGTGATTCGGAGCGGAATTGCAGGACTGTGTGTGTGTGTGTGTGTGTGTGTGTGTGTGTGTTTACGAGCGCCACCACCAAAACCTCTCCTTTGGTCTCCGCGCTGGTGGGAATACTTCGCTTCATATTTCAAGGAGAATTCCTGGGCGATAGGATGCTTGGTTTTGTCCTGCAGCCAAGAATTACAAACTGGACCCAGTTTGCTTTGGGAACTAGGGTAATGGCCAAAACGTCAGCCAAAGCGCTAATGGGAAGGATGATCGACCCTTTGGCTTATTGGCAACTAAATGGAAATGTTTTTTTGTTTTGGGGGATGTGTGTTTTGGAACCTGGCCGAGGAAACGGATCGTGGCAAATGGCAAAGTTACAATCTGGGTTTCATTGTGAGAGAGAGGTGAAGAGAGAGGTGGAACTTGGGTCCCTAAACCCCTCCGCCCCTCTGCTAAGCCCCCGGAAAAATTGGCCGGGCCGTAGGGTTTCTCTCCACAGTGAGGCAGGAAACACAACAATTGTAGTATAAAGGCAACGGTCAGGTCCTAGACTGATAAAGATTCAGGAAATTATTGGGCAATGAGTCAACTAGAAAAACAGAAGGGATGTGGGAGGTGTCCTAGTCCAATCCCCTGCTCAAGGCAAACTTTATACAGCTGTGTTTCCCCAAAAATATGACCTGCCCCGAAAGTAAGCCCTAGCTTTGATTTTTTTGGCGTGTGCATTCAATATAAGCCCTAAAGGTAAAGATTCCCCTCGAACATATGTGCTAATCGTTCCTGCCTCTAGAGGGCAGTGTTCATCTCCGTTTCAAAGCCGAAGAGCCAGCGCTGTCCGAAGACGTCTCCATGGTCATGTGGCCGGCATGACTTAACGCCAAAGGTGCACGGAACGCTGTTCCCTTCCTACCAAAGGTGGTCCCTGTTTTTCTACTTGCATTTTTAGGTGCTTTCGAACTGCTAGGTTGGCAGAAGCTGGGACAAGTCATGGGAGCTCACTCCGTTACGCAGTGCTAGGGATTCGAACCGCCGAACAGCGGGTTTTTCTGATTGACAAGCTCAGCAGCTTAGCCACCACGTCCCAAATATAAGCCCTACCACCCAGTGGCGAAATTCATGTTTTTTTACTATCGGTTCTGTGGGTGTGTCTTGGTAGCAGTGGTGGGTTTCAAATTTTTTAGAACCTACTCTGTAGGTGTGGCCTATTTTGTGGGCGTGGCTTGGCAGTCATGTGACAGGGTGGGAGTGGCCACCTTTTAAAATGTGGTGAAACTCATTTAACAACGCTCTTAGCAACCAAAATTTTGGACTCAATTGTGATGATAAATTCTTTCTTTCTTTCTTTCTTTCTTTCTTTCTTTCTTTCTTTCTTTCTTTCTTTCTTTCTTTCCTTTCGTCCTTCCATTCCTTTCCTTTCCTTCCTGTTGGGTCACTGGCAGCGGCGGGCCAGATTTACTTCCAGGTATGCCGGTGGAACCCCCTCTCACCGGTTCTCTAAATTTCACAACCGGCTCTCGCGAGTAGGTGCGAACCTGGAGAACTGTAGGTGTTGTGTGGCTTATTGGGCGTGGCTTGGTGGGCGTGGCTTGGTGGGCATGGCAGGGGAAGGATACTGCAAAATCTCCCTCCCCACGCCACTCTGGGGTCAGCCAAAGGTGGCATTTGCCGGTTCTCCAAACTACTCAAAATTTCTGCTACCAGTTCTCTAGAACTTATCAGAACCCTGCTACCACCCAAAATAAGCCCTAATTAAGACCCCTCCCACTCCAGGGTGCATGGGTAAAAATTAAGCTAGGGTGGGGATTGAGGTGGTGGAGCTGCCCTAATGCTTACCTTCAGACAGTTGCAACCAGGCTTTGCGCACCAGAACACCTGCCTTGCTGACCCATTTCTTCGGCAGCCAGCATGGTCAGCATTTTCAAATTTTTTTCTTTCCTTTTTTTAATTGGTAAATCATATAGGGCAGAGGTCCCCAACCTTTTTTGCACCAGGGACCGGTTTCATTTTAAAGAAAATTCTGCGGACCGGCCGGTGTAGACGGGGAGTGGGGGGGGGGGGAACAGGCAGCGCATGCGCATGTGGAGGGGTGTGTGAGTCGGCTCACTCACCCCTCTAGGGCCCCCAACGGCTTGAGCGGCCGTACCTGCGCTCCCCTGCCCCCGGTGCGCGGTCTGCACAGGGATCTGCCCCGTCCTCCTTCCTCCTCCTCCTCTCCGGCCCTGCGGCCCGGTTCCTATCAAGCCACGGACCGGCACCGGTCCACGAACCGGGGGTTGGGGACTCCTGATATAGGGTACTGGAGACTAAAACTTATGAAGAACGGTTGCAGGAACTGGGGATGTCTAGTTTAATGAAAAGAAGGACTAGGGGAGACATGATAGCAGTCTTCTAATATCTCAGGGGCTGCCACAAAGAAGAGGGAGTCAAACTATTCTCCAAAGCACCTGAGGGCAGAACAAGAAGCAATGGCTGGAAACTAATCAAGGAGAGAAGCAACTTAGAACTGAGGAGGAATTTCCTGACAGTCAGAACAATGAATCAGTGGAACAGAAGTTGCCTCCAGAAGTTGTGAATGCCCCAACCCTGCAAGTCTTCAAGAAGATGTTGGATAGCCACTTATGAAATGGTATAGGGCAGGGATGTCCAAACTTGGGAACTTTAAGACTTGTGGACTTTAACTCCCAGAATTCCCCAGCCAGCATAGCAATATAATTTTATTGTAAATTAGTAACAGAAAAAAGAACATAAATAAGACATTGACAAGACAAAACTACACAGACACAACTGGGAGTAACCCTATAGGTATACACAGTTACCAAGTAACATGGTCAGCATTTTCATTTATAATGGTTGGAGTGTCCTGGAGTCAGGCTAACACAAAGCCAGGCAGAAGAAGATCAGATGGATTTAAGACAGGAGAGGTAAGAAATCGGATGCTTGGCAATTGACCCATATTTATGACAGTTGCCGTGTCCTGGGGTCACATGATCCCCTTTGGCGACCTCCTCGTTTGTAAAAAGTTTTATTGGTTTTAACAATTTATATTAGGAAAGGGATAAATAAGGTAATTGATAATATCTGGAGCATCCACAACGGGTTTGATGACCACCTCCGAGTCTTCGTACATATTCAATTAGAAAAAAATTATTAAAGGGAAGGGGTACATACATTTTAAAATCATACATTTTCATATTATTTTATACATCCAATTACTTTGATATTGACATCCGTACAGGAATTACCATCATAAAGAAATATAACAAATTATTTTTGCGATCTGTGCCTCTTAATAATAATAATAATAATAATAATAATAATAATGTTGAATTTATTGACCGCTCCCTCTCCCCACAGGGACTCGGGGCGGTGCACAGGGAAAATAAAAGCAATAAATAAATATACAAAATACATACAAATTTAAAACAGATTAAACATTCCTGTGCTAAAATCCCTTAACTAAAAATCCCCACTAAATATATATATACATTTAAAAACCCATAGAGAGAGAGACTACCCTAGGCCGGCCAGGCGGAAAAGATGAGTCTTCAATTTCAGGTGGAAGGAGCGGAGGTCCGTGGTCGTTCTAATATCGGGGGGAAGGTCGTTCCAGAGGGCCGGGCCCGCCACAGAGAGAGCCCTTCCCCTGGGCGTTGCCCGCTGACAAAGTCTCTTTGCTATAGTCTCTTCCTCCTCCTCCCCCCCCACCAGCAGGCGGACCCGTGGCCCCTCCCGTTCCCATCTCATGGTCATCCAGGATGCGACTTTCTCACAAGCAAAGAAATCAAGATTCACTTAACCACCAGGATACAAATTTCACAGATGCAATGATTCACTTAACAGCGTTGGCAAGAAAAGTCGTAAAACGGAGCCAAACTCACTTAACAAATGTTTCACTTAGCCACATAAATTCGGGGCTCAATTGTGGTCGTAACTCGAGGACTACCCGTATTGTCTGTTACCCATGAAAAGTCTCTGTTATCCATCAAAAAGCTGCCACCGCCCAAGATTCTAGGAAAAATGCTAGAAAGACTATCAGAGGTTTTTCACTCTTACAGACTCCAGCTTGATCTTATAGATTAGGGGTCTCCAACCTTTGCAACTTGAAGTCTGAAGGACTTCAGCTCCCAGAATTCTCCAGCCAGCAAAGCTTAAAGTTGCAAAGAAGTTCAGACTTAAAGTTGCAAAGGTTGGAGGCCCCTGCTGTAGGCAACGAAATTTCATTTTTCAAGGTGTTGACGACCATCTTTAAATCGCTCCATGGCTCGGGGCCTAGCTATATATGAGACTGTCTCCTGCCCCATACATCCCTTCGTCCGATCCGCTCCCACAGAGAGGGTCTTCTCCGGGTGCCGTCAGCGGGGCAATGCCGGCTGGCGACACCCAGGGGAAGGGCCTTCTCTGTGGCGGGCCCGGCCCTCTGCAACGACCTACCCCCCGACCTTCGCACTATCTCGGACCTCCGCCTCTTCCGCCAACGTCTTAAGACGTATCTATTCCAACAAGCCGGCCTAGGATAGCCCCTACTTCTGACTTCTAAAATTAAAATTAATTTGGTATGGTTTTAAAATGGGTTTTTAGCACGGGTCTAATAATTTAATATATTTTAATCGATTTTGTATTTTGTATTTTGTGGTTTTAATAATGCCTGTGCGCCGCCCTGGGTCCTAACAAGGAGAAGGACGGGGTATAAATTTAATTTAATAATAATAATTTTAATGTATGCCAATTATTGTAGCAAAGCTGGCTGGAGAATTCTGGGAGCTGAAGTCCTTCAGACTTAAAGTTGCAAAGGTTGGAGACCCCTGTTCTAGATTAATCCTCCATGGGAAATAGTTCCGAGACTTGAATTTTTGTAACTCCACCCAAGGCTTATCATCTTTATAAAACTTGCTACAAAGGGACTTGTAGCCCAGATAATTTTCTCATTTGATTTATAGGAAGTTAGCACCCTCCCCTCTCCTAGAAAAATGAAATATTTTAGGAAGTATTGCAAAGGGAGAATATTATATTTCCCTGGATGAGAAATGGAGAAACCTGTTTTTAGGCAGGAAACAGACTCGCTCTTAATAGCTCCCACCCTCCTCAATAGTCCACAGCAGATGTCCCCATTTAAGAGATAAAGAGACAGCTACGTCTATTCATAGGCAAATGCTCTCACCCGAGATCCAACAAAGGTAGGATTAGCCCTCTATCCATCTCACCACATGGCACCTGGGAAGATTACATCACCCAGCAAGGCTCAACCAAGCCTGGGACTCAGGATAGCCTATAGAGTTGCCCCTGCGTGGCCCCAGGGGAGTCTGACAACCAATCAGAATCCAAGCTCAAATTCAAAAGCCCAGAGAGGGTGTAAAACTCAGGGACTCTCAGCATCTCTTCCATTTTTCTTTCTTCAGCCAACCTCTTCAAGGCACGTGATCCTGTCCACCATTAAAACCATCTTTCCAAAAACAGCCACCCAAAAGCTTAGCAGAAAAGTCGAAAGATATTTAGAACAGCTCTTTAAGTGATCAGTGAACACTTAAGTGATTAGGCCCAGTACTCTTCAACATCTTCATCAATGATTTGAATAAGGGGATAAATGGGGAACTCATCAAATTTGCAGATGACACCAAGCTGGCAGGAATAGCCAACACTCCAGAAGACAGGCTTAAGATACAGAAGGATCTTGACAAACTTGAACATGGGGAACTATCTAACATAATGAAATTCAATTGTGAAAAAAGTAAGGTTCTACATTTAGGCAAGAAAAACAAAATGCACAGGTACAGTATAGGTGGTACCTTGCTCAATAGTAATAACTGTGAGAGGGATCTTGGAGTCCTAGAGGACAACCATTGAAATATGAGCCAGCCGTTCGAGGCTGCATCAACAGAGGGGGAGAATCAAGATCACGTGAAGTGTTAATGCCACTTTATAATGCCTTAGTAAGGCCACACTTGGAATACGGCATTTAGTTTTGGTCGCCACGATGTAGAAAAGATGTGGAGACTCTAGAAAGAGTGCAGAGAAGAGCAACAAAGAGGATGAGGGGACTGGAGACTAAAACATGAAGAACAGTTGCAGGAACTGGGTATGTGTAGTTTAATGAAAAGAAGGACTAAGGGAGACATGATAGCAGTGTTCCAATATCTCAGGGGCTGCCCCAAAGAAGAGGGAGTCAAGCTATTCTCCAAAGCACCTGAGGGCAGAACAAGAAGCAATGGGTGGAAACTAATCAAGGAGAGAAACAACTTAGAACTGAGAAGAAATTTCCTGACAGTGAGAACAATTAATCAGTGGAACAGAAGTTGCCTCCAGAAGTTGTGAATGCCCCAACACTGCAAGTCTTTAAAAAGATGTTGGATAGCCATTTGTCTGAAACAGTGTAAGGTTCCTGCCTAGGCAGGGGGTTGGACTAGAAGACCGCCAAGGTCCCTTCCCACTCTGCTATTGTATATTGTAAATATTATCTGGCTTGTTTAAATGTTCCCTCTCTCCCTATCAAGGGGGTGTAACCAGTGAGGTCCTCCGGCATCTGCCTTAGAACTTCTGCTTTTAAGTATAATTATTTCAGGATCTGGACTCTGGGTGTAGCTTAATGGAAGCGTGAAGCTTGTTGATGGCACTAAATTATTCAGAGTGGTTAAAACAATAACAGGGTTGCAAAGAGCTCCAAAAGGATTTCCGTACATTTAAAGGCGTTGGGTGTCAAAATTGCAGATGTCATTCAAAGCGAGGTGTAAAGGGATGCACATTAGTGCCAAATATATATATATATATATATATATATTTTGCAGCTGCATAAATGGTAATGGGGGTGAGAGTTAGTAGTGGCTGACGAGAAACCTCGGAGTAATGGTAAACAGTTCAATGAAGGGTCCGATAGATTCTGCATCCATTGGAAGGGGGAAAACCCCATGGCAAGTTAGAGATAATAAGAAACGGTGCTGAAAATAGAGAAGTCAATAGGATAATGCCCTGATATAAATCAATGGTGTAGCCGCAGTTTGGAATATTATGTGCCGTTCCGGTCACTGCATCTCAAAGGGGATAGGCAGGCAGTCCTTGACTTACAACCATTATTAAACCCACAATTTCGAGCATAAGACGTGAGGCTCATAAAGCAGATCACCACACAGCTATGAGCAATTTTATAAAGGGTTTTTCTGTTTTTTTGCAGCCGTCGTAAAGCGATCGTTGGCGAGCCTTAAGTGAAACCACTGCTGGTATGGGGCATTTTGTGTGTGCGTTTGATGGGAAATGGAAGTAAATGTCAATTTCTAAACACACACACACACACACACACACACACACACACCAAAAAAACCCACCCCAATCGTAAATATTGGTTTTCTGATTGGATGGTGCGCCAAGAATTGTAAATATGGGTCAGTTGCCAAGCGCACAAAATGTGGTTGTGTGACCAGGGGGAACAGGACATGTTGTAACTTTGGAGATGGATGATAAGTCTGTTTTTCAGAGTTCAGACAATGACTGGCCCAAAGTCAGCCAGTTTTCATGCATGAGGTGGGACTAGAACTCACGGTCTCCTGGTGATTAGTCCCAAGTCCTCCAGCTGGCTTTCATGCCTGGGACTAGAACTCACGGTCTCCTGGTGATTAGTCCCAAGTCCTCCAGCTGGCTTTCATGCCTGGGACTATTATTATTTATTTATTTCATTAGATTTCTAGACCGCCCCCTCTCCCCGAAGGGACTCGGGGCGGTGTCCAGGTAAAATTAAAACTACTAAAACCATAACAATACATACAAAGTTAAACTCAAATTAAATAGTCTTCTGTACAAATTTATAAAAGTTAAAACTAGACCCATAAAACCGAATAAACTAATTTAAAATTAAAATTAAAATTAAAATTAAAACTAAAACTAAAACTAAAACTCACTGTCTCCTGGTGATTAGTCCCAAGTCCTCCAGCTGGCTTTCATGCCTGGGACTAGAACTCCTGATCTCCTAGTGATTGGTCCAAAGACCCCCACTGATTTTCATGCCTGAGACTAGAACTCACCGGCTCTTGGTGATTGGTCCAAAGTCTTTCATGCCTGGGACTAGAACTCATTGTCTCCTGGTGATTGGCCCAAAACCCCCCAGCTGGCTTCCATGCCTGGGACTAGAACTCACAACTGGACAGGAGCAAACCTTTTTAACCTCCCCCCCACCCCCAAGGAGGTTCTGAATGATCTTAGGAAGATTTGCTATTCCTTTCGGAGTTTAAAATTGGGGGCAATTTACAGGTTTGATGACCTATAAACAACATTCAGGGGCTCTATGGCTCAGCGGTTAAGGACACTGAGCTGGTCTACTGGAGAGCTAACAGCCTGGGTTCAAGACCCGAGCTCCACGCAATGGGGTCAGCTCCCATTCCTGCTCCCGCTCCTGCCCATCTAGCAGGTTCGAAAAATGCAAACGCGAGTAGGTTAATAGGTACCAACTCGGTGGGAAGGAAACAGCGTTCCGTGCACCTGCGGAGTACAGCCCTAAAGGCCCCATGACCACGGAAGCATCTTCGGACAATGTTGGCTCCCTCAGCTAAGAAACAGAGATGAGCCCTGTGCTGTAGAGCAGGGGTCTCCAACCTTTGCAACTTTAAGTCTGAAGGTCTTCAGCTCCCAGACTTCTCCAGCCAGCAAAGCTGGCTGGAGAATTCTGGGAGCTGAAGTCCTTCAGACTTAAAGTTGCAAAGGTTGGAGACCCCAGCTGTAGAGTCAGACATGATTGACAGGGAAACCTGTAACTTTTAAACAGCATTTTTCCAAACGCAGAGGGAGGTTGCAAGTTTACCTTTTAAAGGCTGTGCAGGTGCTACTACAAATTTAGAGCAATTCTGTATTGTAACAGCTTTTCTGGAAGGCATTCAATTGCAGGGGGTGGGACGGGGAGTGGGGGGGGGGACACGACCTTTTTCTTCCATTGAGTATTATTAGCTAGTAGATTCTGCCCTCCAGTGGAAAAGACTGAATATATACTTTTCCCAAAGAGTTTTGCACACCGTCTCTGCAATTCAACCGCTGCACCAAGAATTACAATTAGAACAAAAAAGTCTATGTATATAACAGGAGGTCCGATTGCAAGTGTTTCATGGGATATGATAAAGAGTCAAGGATGGTGACTGTGATGGTTAGGCAAGAAAAACAAATGTATTTAGGCAAGAAAAACAAATTGCACAGGTACAGTATAGGTGGTACCTTGCTCAATAGTAGCAACTGTGAGAGGGATCTTGGATAAGGTGACCAGACGTCCTGCTTTTGGTGGGACAGTCCCAGTTCACCTTCAGATGTCCCGTGCCCCGCTCTGTATGCGCTCAGAGGTGCGCTCCTCTGAGCACCAGCTCGGGCAGGGAGGGCATCGGGGCCGAGGAGGGGGGGGGCGCGTGTCCTAGTGGATAACCATTGAAATAGGAGCCAGCCGTGTGCAGCAGCTGCCAAAAAAGCCAACACAGTTCTAGGCTGCATAAACAGAGGGAGAGAATGAAGATCACGTGAAGTGTTAATACCACTTTATAAGGCCACACTTGGAATACTGCATACAGTTTTGGTTGCCACGATGTAGAAAAGACTCTGGAAAGAGCGTAGAGAAGAGCAACAAAGAGGATTAGGGGACTGGAGACTAAAACATATGAGGAACGATTGCAGTTTAGTTTAATGAAGAGAAGGACCAGGGGAGACATGATAGCAGTCTTCCAATATCTCAGAGGCTGCCACAAAGAAGAGGGAGTCAAGCTATTCTCCAAAGCACCTGAGGGCAGGACAAGAAGCAATGGGTGGAAACTAATCAAGGAGAGAAGCAACTTAGAACTGAGGAGAAATTTCCTGACACTTAGAACAATTAATCAGTGGAACAGAAGTTGCCTCCAGAAGTTGTGAATGCCCCAACCCTGGAAGTCTTTACGAAGATGTTGGATAGCCATTTGTCTGAAACGGTATAGGGTTTCCTGCCTAAGTAGGGGGTTGGACTAGATGACCTCCAAGGTCCCTTCCAACTCTGCTATTGTATTATTGTATTGTATGGTGTGATACACACACACACACACACACACACACACACACACAGAGCCAGGCACAAAGAATCTGAATTATATGATAAATTCTAGCTAAGAAGATTTATTGCTCAAGTCTATACAGAAGGTCAGCATTAAATTGGTTGCTGGAAAAGGATCAGCAGAATTCAAAGGCGGTTGGACTTGGAGTATTTGTGGACATGTAACGATTCTAGGCTAAGACCTCTTTTGACTCCGCCCCAAGTTTAAAGAGAAATTTTCAAATACTGGGAACAATTAAGCAGTGGAATAGCTCGATTCCCAGAGTTGTGGGTGCTCCCTCACTGAAAGTTTTCCAAAATGGACTGGAGAGCCACTTGACCGGGATGGTATAAGGTCTCCTGCCTTAGGCAAGGGGTTGAAGACCTCCGGGATCCTTTCCAACCCTGTGAGTCATATGAGAAACTGACTATTAAATGCCTGCAAATAATGAGTTGGACTAATGAATGCAGGTAGTCCTCAACTTACATCAGTTCATTTAGCGACTGTTCAACATTACAACAGCACTGGAATAAAGTGACTTTTGACTGTTTTTCACCCTGACAACCATTGCAGGATCCCCATAATCACATGATCAAAATTTGGAGGCTTGGCCACTGGCTTGTATTTATGACGGTTGCACTATCTCAAGGTTTTGTGATCACCTTTTGTGACCTTCTTACAAGCAAAATCAATGGGATTCACTTAACAACCACGCTACTCACTTAACAACTGCAGTGATTCACTTAGCAATTGTGGCACTAATGGTCGTAAATGGAGCAAAACTCACTGAACAAGTCTTTCACTCAGGAACAGAAATGTCTTGTGATTGTAAGTCGAGGACTACCTGTAATGAATTGGTGGGGTTGGACTAGAAGACCTCCAAGGTCCCTTCCAGCACTATATTTCTATGTTCTTCTCCTACACTCTGGTTTTTATACAAGTTGCCCATAAGTCCACACCCTCTGCTCTCGTGACTTCTTTTCACTATAGCTGTACTTGTCCTATCATCTATATTTATAAAAAGTGTGTGTGTGTGTGTGTGTGTGTGTGTGTGTGTGTGTATGCGCCTCGAGCAATCTCAATCAAACTTGATACACAGATGACTTACTCTCTGGAGAAAAATACTGTGGTGGTAAGACACCCCTAACATCCCTTGGGGGTATCTGTTAAGATACAGCCTGTTGTGCCTTAAAATGGCTTCTATTGTACAGCACAGTGGAGTTCTCACGGTTAACGGCTTCACATTACTCCACAAGGGGGCTCCCTCCGGTAAGAGGGAAAATCCAACATTAGAAACCATATTTGGTCCAGAAATTTCCCCCCGATAAATAAATACCTGGGCAACGTTGGGTTATCGGCTAGTTGTAAATATAATGTAACTGAGAACTATTGAATTTTTTAATGTCTACTGAAAATTAGATACCCAGAGCTCCATTTCCAGAATATGTGCGATGTGAGCTAAAGTAAACTTCTCTCAAGTTCATACTTCAACTGACAACTCTTCTCTGAGTAGAAGTGATAATTACAATAAATCCAATGAGAACACTGCAGTTAGGTAGCTGGAACCTACCTTGTTCACTAGCCACCATAAAGAAGACACAACCCCCACCCACCCCTCTCCTCCTGGTATTTTTATTTGATTTGATTTTGATTTTATTGAATTTATACCCCGCCCTTCTCCAAATGGACGGAATATTGGTGTATTCAAAGCTGGACAACTGAAGTGGTTGTGAAAATAAGGTCCCTAAGACCTCCTCAAGGCTGTCTGATCAATCCACAACTGCTATATTTACACAACACACTCCAATTGTTCAGCCAGCAATCCATTCTCCAGTTTTATATAAATACACTAAATAAGCTCACCAGAGGTTGGATTTGTACAGGGTGCTAAGCAACCAGAGAACAAATAAGCTCTAACCAAGGTTAAAACAACCCAGCAGGTTGAAGGAAGGCAACTGCTTGGTTTTCCACTGCCTTGGCAAGAGCGTGCTGTGGAAACACAAGGAAGGAGACCTTTGCCGAAGGAGTGCAAAGGAGTACCAAAAAATTGTACTTTGTGTTACTTTAACCTGTACATACTTTTACAGATTGAAAACCCCTTTGTGGAGGATCACAAGCCTGAATAATTTTTCCCAAGGCAGCATTCTAACACCAGGGTTATTTTCTGGATGTTATTCTTTCCTTGAAGGGATTTTATTATGCTCCTTTCATGGCCATCCCCCACCCAACCGGTTGGGTGAATTTGGACATCTATCTATCTATCTATCTATCTATCTATCTATCTATCTATCTATCTATCTATCTATCTATCTATCTATCTATCTATCTATCTATCTATCTATCATCTATCTATTTATCTATCTATCTATCATCTATCTATCTATCTATCTATCTATCTATCTATCTATCTATCTATCTATCTATCTATCTATTATCTATCTATCTATCTATCTATCTATCTATTATCTATCTATCTATCTATCTATCTATCTATCTATCTATCTATCTATCTATCTATCTATCTATCTATCTATTATCTATCTATTATCTATCTATCTATCTATCTATCTATCTATCTATCTATCTATCTATCTATCTATCTATCTATCTATCATCTTTTTTTTTCGGATTTATACCCCGCCCTTCTCCTTGTTAGGACCCAGGGCGGCGCACAGGTATTATTAAAACCATAACAAAAAACAATATACATCATTAAAAACATATTAAATTATTAAACCCATGCTAAAAACCCATTTAAAATCCTGCAAATTACAATTTATATATAAAAGTCAGAAACGGGAGGCTATGCCAGGCCGGCTTGTTGGAATAGATATGTCTTAAGACGTTGGCGGAAGAGGCGGAGGTCGGGGCGTAGGTCGTTCCAGAGGGCCAGGCCCGCCACAGAGAAGGCCCTTCCCCTGGGCGTTGCCAACCAGCATTGCATATCTATCTATCTATCTATCTATCTATCTATCTATCTATCTATCTATCTATCTATCTATCTATCTATCTATCTATCTATCTATCTATCTCTATCTATCTATCTATCTATCTATCTATCTATCTATCTATCTATCTATCTATCTATCTATCTATCTATCTAATCTATCTATCTATCTATCTATCTATCTATCTATCTATCTATCTATCTATCTATCTATCTATCTATCTATCTATCTATCTACCTACCTACCTACCTACCTACCTACCTACCTACCTACCTACCTACCATCTATCTATCATCTATCATCTCTCCCCCCCTCTCTCATCTATCTATCATTTATCCCTTTCTCTCTCTCTCTCTCTCTCTCTCTCTCTCTCTCTCTCTCTCTCTCTCTCTCTCTCTCTCTCTCTCTCTCTCTCCATTCCATTCCATTCCATTCCATTCCAAATGGCGGCGCGCTTAGGTGCTGTGGCTTTGAGCTCCTGGTGTCACAGTAGAGTTAGGCAAAAACTAGTCTATACCCGCAGGGAGTTATTAAGTTATCATTAAAGATTGGATCTTCTAGTCGACTCGATATTATCAGCGACCTCCAGCAGTCTCATAATATACCGAGTGACATAGTAAGACTGCCAGGCTCTCAATGGATCGTTGTTGGGCCTAGGAGGCAGCGAAGAGAGCCGAAGCAGAAGCAGGGATGCAGAGCAGGTTTGCTAGTTTGATTACGGAAGCAGCCTCACAGACCAGCATTACCAAGCATTTCCTAAGCAACTCTAGATCCTTTGTCCACAAAACCGATGCACTAGAGCTATGGATGGCAGCGAATAAGCTCATTCGTGACTGCTGTGTGATGATCATCACAGAGACCTGGCTTCATCCACTTGTACCGGATGCATATGTGGAGCTAACTAACCGCACCACACACTGCTTTGACAGAATGAACAACTCTGGTAAAAGCAAAGGTGGAGGACTGTGTATTTACACACATAATAACTGGTGTACTAACAATAGAGTTGCTTATACACACTGTTCTGCAGACTTGGAATTCTCAACTGTCATTTGTCGGCCATTTTATTTACCTAGAGAGATTTCTGTTATAGTTATCACTGCTGTCTATATTCCACCTGATGCAAATGTTAGCACAATGCTCAAACCAATTTCATTGTAATTTTTTATTTTATTACAATGACAATAAAGATTATTATTATTATTATTATTATTATTATTATTATTATTATTATTATTATTATTGTCTATCATCTATCCCTTTCTCTCTCTCTCTCTCTCTCATCTATCTATCTATCTTCTATCTATCTTATTATTTATTTATTTATTTATTAAATTTATACCCCGCCCTTCTCCAAAAGGACCCAGGGCGGCGCACAGGAATTTAAAATACAATACAAAATCAAGTAAAAATTAAAAAAACTTATTTAATACCCATCCTGTGCTAAAAACAAATTAAAATCCCCAAATTTAAAACTGTCTAAACCAGTCATTTGTGGAGGTTACGCTAGGCCGGCTGAATGGAACAAATGTGTCTTTAAACACTATCTTCTATCTATCTATCTATCTATCTATCTATCTATCTATCTATCTATCTATCTATCTATCTATCTATCTATCATCTGTCTATCCCTTACTCTCTTTCCATCTATCTACCATCTACCATCTATCTACCATCTATCTACCATCTATCTACCACCTACCTACCTACCTACCTACCTACCTACCTACCTACCTACCTACCAACCATCTATCATCTATCTATCTATCTATCTTCTATCATTCTCTCTCTCTCTCTCAACCCAACTTATGTCAGTTCTTGTAGGGAAAATAGGAAGAGGAAAGAATATTAAGACATGTTCGTCGCCTAGAGTCGTTTATAAAAATAACAAAAGGTACGAAAGAAATAACAGAGTTCAGATAGTTTATAAATTTAATGCAATAATAAATCCATAAATGGTTACAGAAACTTTTAGAAATGGTTCCAGGAAGGCAGGTTATTTTATTCTCTTTAAAGGGGAACCATCGCAAGTCAAAACACACACACACAAACTTTTCACTCCAAATTATCTGCTTTAAAAAACCTTACACAAGTAAGAATCAGGAACGAGTGTTTCCAAATATGCTTTAAATAATTTCTCCCCCCCCCCCCCATCCCCTCCGGTGAAGCTGCCAGTCTCTCCACAAGAGAAACCTTGGAACGGTTTTTAATCTTACATCTCTGAAATCGAAGGAGGTTTCAAAGAAGTTACGTCTGCAAGATCATCAGATGGGGGTGTAGGAGGGGTTCAGAGGAAGGAAGCAGAGTCTTTTTTGGGGAGGGGGGAAATGGGTAGCCGGAACAGCCAAGTCAAATAAATAATTTAATCCAATAAATAAATAAATAAAGCACCCCGGTAGATTTATTTATTCAAGTCCTCCTTTGGTTCCTGTTCCCTCCTCGGGCAGAGTCGAGTCTTCCTGGGCCCAAGGAGATCGTCCAGAGGAAAGGTTAAGGGGCTGCGAATGTGCTGAAAAAGGCAAGAAATAAGAACAATTAGTCAGTGGAACAACTTGCCACCAGAAGTTGTGAATGCCCCAACACTGGAAGTCTTTAACAAGGTGTTGGCTAACCATTTGTCTGAAATGGTATAGGGTTTCCTGCCTAGGCAGGGGGTTGGACTAGATGACCTCCAAGGTCCCTTCCAACTCTGCTATTGTATTCTATTTAATACCCCAATCCAGGCACTATCAACGCAGGCAACTAAGTTAACACTAAACAGCAGCCCAACAAGAATCCATCAGGCACTGATGAGACAAGCCACTACTATATAAAAATAAGATCAAACCCCACTCCCTCCCAGCACCGATGATGTTACCTAGTTTGGTAATGAAATGTCTGCAAGAAAAACCACCAAGCTCAGAGAGCACCAAGGTTCTCGCGGATTGACAATATACTACTGTGTTTCCGCGAAAATAAAACAGGGTCTTATTTTCTTTTGACCCCCGAAATAAGAGCTTGGCCTTATTTTTGGGGAGGTCTTATTATTTTTGAGGTGCAGGAGGCAGCGAGTATGGTCACCTCATGGCTGCTGCTGTGCTGCAATGTTTTCAGGGTGGGCCCATACATCCCTTCGACCGATCCGCTCCCACAGAGAGGGCCTTCTCAGGGTACCGTCGGCCGGGCAATGCCGGTTGGCGGTTCCCAGGGGAAGAGCCTTCTCTGTGGCAGGCCCTGCCCTCTGGAATGACCTTCCCCCCGATCTACGCACCATCGTGGACCTCCGCCTTTTCCGCCAACGTCTTAAAACCTATTTATTCCAACAAGCCGGCCTAGCATAACCCCGTTTCTGACTTTTATAGGGATAATTTTTAAATTTTAGAGTTTTATTAATTTTAGCACAGGGAATATTTAATTAGTTTTTTTAAATAATTTTAGATTTTTGTATTTTTGTATGATTTTAATGATGCCTGTGCGCCGCCCTGGGTCCTTTTTTAGGAGAAGGGCGGGGTATAAATTTAATAAAATAAAATAAATAAATAAAATAGCGCATGCGCTCAAAAGCTTGATTGGGCTTATTATCTGGGGAGGTCTTATTTTCAGGGAAACAGGGTAGGTATACCCAGTTCCGGCAACCGTTCTTCATGTTTTACTCTCCAGTCCCCTAATCCTCTTTGTTGCTCTTCTCTGCAATTCTTCCTAGGGTCTCAATCACTTCACCCGATCTTGATTCTATCACCCTATTAATGCAGCCTAGGATTGCCACGCCTTGTACCTTTTTTCTGCCCCCACATCTGGTTCCATCTCTGAACCTGGGAGTTAGAAGGTAACCGGTTTGTAAGACTAGCAGCCGCTGATTACCAACCTTCATTTACTGCAATTAAGTTTTTTAAGATAGTGATGTGTTCTGACCCTCCCTTTCTCTGACTAACACAAGACTGGCTGCCTGCAACTAACTCTCTTGGCTGCTTGCCTGAGTGACTCTGAACAGATACGAAGCTTCCTAACTCGACTAGACACGAACCTGAAAATCAACACGACTAAACACAAACCTAGAAATCCAACGTTGTTCTCTGCAAGGACTTCCTAACAAATACTTCCTTTTAAACCCTCTTGGGAGGGGCCAGTCATTAGGCAGCTGGGACTAATTCACGTCCTTCGAGTTCGCTTCTGATGTAATTGAAGCCTCCTTTTTTCAGCTCTTCTCAATCTAGCATCAGGGACAAACTGGCCTTGATCCTCCCCACTACTCCAAGACCCAGGTGCCTCCTGATGACCAGCCGAGCTCTCTGCTCTCTCAAGGTCGCCCTCCTCCTCCAGAGCAGACTCATAGGACTCCTCACTAGAGGAGTCCATCAGCAGCTCATCCGGAGCCGTCTGGGCCACAACAGTGATGTCAGGAGAGTAGCAAGCTTAGAGGTTCCCTGGTGATGCAGTTCTTAGAACGCAGCATTGCAGGCAAACTCTGCCTATCGCCTGGAGTGCGATCCTGACGGTGTTTTTGAGGTTGATTCCATCATCCATCCTTCCGAGGTCGGTAAAATCTTTATTATTCTATCTTTGTTCAACTTGAAAGTAGCCCTATAAAAAGTCCTTTAGGGCTTCCGGTTCCGGCTCCTGCGGCGACGGGCGAGCCTAGCGCTCGCTCGCCGCTTTGTTTCTTCTTCTGCCCCCCAACGGGGGCGAGACTCCTCTTGTTTGAGGGTCTCCCGTAAAGCCGGCTCGTCGGGGGGCGCCCCCCCCCCCACGGCGGTGGAGGAAGTGGCTCCCGGCGCGGCTTAGGTGAGGGAGAACATGCTAGCGGGGGGGTTCTCCCTTCGCCTAAGGAAGACGGCGCCATTCACAATAATGAAGAGGGCTGATCGGCTCAGTCGGAAGGACTCCCGAGGCTTCAGCTGCGAGGAGAGAGTGAGTTTTTAAAAAAACTTTTTTTTCTGCTGCCAGCCAGGCTGAACGGACTGGGAGGGGGGTGTTTATTTTTAAACCCCCCCCCCCTCGGATTTAAGCGGCACGTTAAAATGGCTTCTCTGCAAAGAGAAAGCGGAAACTTTCACTCCGGACGGTCTTTAACAAGGGAAAGTGGAATGTGACTTTCTGCAACATTGTTTCTAGGTCTGGCTGAGTAAAAAAAATTCTTATTTTGCTACTCTCTCCCTCTGGCTCTGAGATGGGCGGTGGAAGTGGCTTCTCTTTGTCCCTGCCTGATTATTTCAACTAAGGAAAATTTCCAGCGTCTCTTTGAAAGCAGGACTCTCTCTGGATTTTTGAAAGAAAAAAAAAATTTCTCTTGATGGATTTGTGATTTCTTCTTTGGAATACCTTCGTTATTACTATTTGCTGATTTGGGAAATTGTGTCTCTTTTGGTTTCTGAATTGTTTGCAACTTCACAGCCCTGAACTGAACTGAGCTCCTGATCTGCCCCACCAGCCCCACCCGGAAAACGCCATCTTGGTGGCAGTGACTCTAACTTTTAACCATGGCACAAGAAGCAGCAATTGTAAATTTGGAACAAAGGATGGCTTCTCTTGAAACCTCTATGCAAACTTTGATATCAGAAATAAAGGCCCAGAGGGCTGAAAATAGTACTTTCAAAAAGGAGCTATTGGATACCCGGAAGCAAGTGTTGGAGAACACACAGAAGAATGAAGAATTGGAAGGAGGGTTGGAGGGGGCTAAGGGAGAGATTAAAAATGTTTCTAATGAGGTGGGGGAAATAAATGGGCATGTGTCTAGGATAGATATGGAAAGAATGACATATTTTTTGAGATTTCAGAATGTTCTTGAGGAATCTGGTGAATGCCTGCCTGATCTTATGAGTACAATTTTAGCAGACTATTTACAAAAACCTAAGGATGAGATCAGGGGGGACATTGACCTAGCCTATAGAATTAATTCTGCATATGCCAGGATGAATGAAGTGCCTAGAGAGATACATGTGAAATTTGTTAGAAGGTCAACCAGAGAGGAAATCCTGAAAGCGCAGAGAGAGAAACCTTTAACTTATCAACGAAAAACGGTCACTATCTTGAAGCAGATCCCTAGAAAAATTAGAGATTCAAGAAGGAAATTTTCCTTCTTGTCTAAAACCTTGTTTGATCACGGGATTTGGTTCAAGTGGATGACACCTGAAGGGATGCTGGTGTTCTGGGAAGGAGGAAGAGTGAGGATTAAAACAGTTGCTGAGGCGGAAGCCTTTTTTAAAAAACATTCCTCTGTCCTGGGGGAAGATCCAGGGGGGACGGAGGGGGCCACGGCCCCGCCTACGGGGGGCCAGGGAGGAGAGAAAGAAGATACAATAGCCAAAAGACTTAGATCAAAAAAATAACTTTGCCTTGATTTTTCTTGAACAATTTGGCATAATATTTCTATCCGGACTTTTTGTAAATGTCTGACAGCATGGAAGGGAGAATTTAGGTAAATGTACTTGCTTTCATCTTGTAGTGGTATGGAAAATGTTTTCTATGTTAACTTTTTTAATGTGTATTTTGAGGTCTCGGAAGGTCCGACGACTCTGACGTGAATGCTCTCAAAATTTCCTTGTAACCATTACCCTACCCTGTTAAAAAATGTAAAACCAATAAAACTTTTTCAATATAAAAAAAAAAAAAAAGTCCTTTAGATTCCCTGCCCTGTGTTGCCTGCATTCGGAGGCTGCCAAGTTCTCCTCCTGTTAAAGGGTTCAATGTTTTTACTTACTTTTCAGGTCAGGACAAGAAGGCCTTCATACTGTCCCGGATGACCCCTCTGCAGATGGGGCAGCGCCTCAGATTGGGAGCGCATTCAGCGCACACCACTAGGTGGCCACAAGGAACCAGCACAATGGACACGTCTTTATCCATGCACACCTTACACATCCGTTCCTCTTGAAGTCGGCGCAGTTTTTCCTCCATGCTGGTGGTCGATTCTGAAAAGAGAGGAGAGATCCTTTAGGCAGGCAGGTTGGGAATTGGATTAGCACTAGCAATTGGACTTCTATCCCGCTTCACAGTGTTTTTTATAGCCCTCTCTAAGTGGTTTACAGAGTCACCCTCTTGCCCCCCCCCCAACAATTTGGGTCCTCATTTGGAAGGACAGAAGGCTGAGTCGACCTTGCTCTGCACTCGTAATCTAGGTGTGAAGATCCCAGAAGAAGACCTAATAAATTTACGAGCCTCGAGACAAAGTTCAAAAGAAATCCAATCATTCATCTAACGTTACTTCTGTGGAGCCAAAACTGAAAATCATTTAATGGTGTCTGAACTTTACCCCCTGTGCCCCCTCCCCTCTGCCTAGTCATAAATCACATTAGCCAATTAGCAGTGTAATTGAGTCTATACATGCGCATTCACAGGCCAGCTTGAGATTCCATTCAAGCTGCCATAGAGAAAAAAAAAATTCCATGCATGGAATTTTTCTTCTTTTCTCTATGGCAGCTCGATAGTAGTCATGGAGACGTTTTACGAGCTGACACTAGGACTACGAGATACACTGAAAAGTTCGACCCAGTGATAATGAGCTCAACTTTAATTCATGGCGAATATATTGGGATATTGTTTGTGCCACATAGGCCAAGCAGCTACGTCCCATTTTTCTGGGGGAAAGTCTTGCATAACAAGCCTAACAACTAGATTCACCAAAATAGTACAGTATGTTCCAACTTTATCTTTGCTTTTTGTTAAGAGGCAACTGGACTTTGTTTTTCTTTGAAGACATTTTGCTTCTCATTCAAGAAGCTTCTGTGCCTGTGCGCAACAGTAAAGGGATACAGGGCAGAAAAACATCCTGCAGAACGCACAGCTCCACAACAGGGTCCTTTCAACAGTTCCAAGAAGGCTCCCCACCCACTTGCACCACTCAGGTGACCCCGAGGATGCAGACAAACGCCGAAGAGGACTCAACGCCTCTCTAAAAAAGATGCAAATGACCAGCTGTCTGCAAGGACTAAAAATCCTTCCATTCCCCACTATCCAGTCAGAGCTGAAGAAGCTTCTTAGAGGAGAAGAGAAACGTTTCCAAAGAAAAACCGCAAAGTCCAATTGCCTCTCGAAAAAAGCGCCCCTGAGCTGGATGACTGAGAATCTCCATAGAAATGTACCAACTTGATCCATCAAATGTCATTTAGATAAGATGAACTGCGAGTTTTATCATTCACCGTGTTGTCAAGTAACAGGGAAACATATAATACGTTGCAGTGTCTCACAACCTCAGCGACTGTCAGGCCTGCAGCCATCTTTTCCTTTGGATCTTTGGCCTGAAACACTTTCTATTATTCTACTAGGCCTTTCCTATTGTGGGAAAATGGGAGGGGGGATTGTAAGGCGTTAGATGATATGTAGCCATAACAAAATTCTTTCTAGAAAGCCAAGGTCATCCTTTGTCTCTGCACCTCAGCACCTGACCGGAACTGAATGGGTGGAACTGCCAGCATGGCAGTGGGAGATTGGACCATGTGATGGACTTGAGGGCATGGGGGCGAGATCTTGAACTTTCAACTGAGTGGGGGAAACTGGGAAGCTTTGAGATTCGGGTTTTCCCAGATGTGCCAACAGGACTTTCTTAATAAATTGGAATGTTGAGCAATACTTTGCCTTGGACTCTGATTTACCTTTGGATGCTATTTGGAACCCTGACAACAACTTTAAGATGTGTGGACTGCAACTCCCAGAATTCCCCAGCCAGCACATTAAGAAGCATGAAGCTAAAGAAGAATGCTTTTCAGTAGCATTCTTCTTTAGCTTCATGCTCCCTAATGCTTTGTGTTATGTAAGAACAGTGCTTGTTCTCATGTTTTCCAAGAAGTAAAACCTAGCAGTTCTAAGAAGTAGAAGAGAAAAGAAAAGAAAAGAAAAGGAAGACCAACTGTCAGGATAGATGGAACCAATTACAAAAAAAAAAGGCTATCCTATTGGAAGACCTAAAGGACACAGTTGGGGATGAGTCAAAGCCTTTATTGTCATGGTACATCATGTATACAACGAAATTGGTTAGATCCTTCTGGAGAAAAATTATCTCCATGGTTGCTAAAAGCTGACACTGACTTGATAGCACATCATCATGATTCTAGCTTCATACATTTAATTTGATTTAGACTTAGGGCACTTTCAGACTGTTAAGTATTTCATTAACTCGAACTCCCCATGCAATCTGAAAGCCATCGGCAGTGGCCCTCTGTTCTGCCAATTGGATACACTGAGAACATTGCAAATCAATTCAACAAAGCCAACATCATTGGTCCTTCACTCCCATCCCACACAAAGGTCATTCAGAGAAACAAAGCCAGCAACCTGGCATTTTAGAGAGGTATTTTCTCAGGGGCGGGGTTCCTGCCAGTTCTAACCTCTTCTATAGAAGAGATTCCACAAATCTACAGTGCTGTTTAGAACCGGTTCCAGCTCCCTCACCCCACCCATCCACCCATCATCAAGAGGAAGAACGAGAGGAGGAACTCTGGAAGTTGAAGTCCACAAGTCTTAAAGCTGTCAAGCTTGAAAACCCCTGGGGGGTTTTTCCTAAAGGGTTAGGGATGCAAGGTCTTGTAACTTGGCGGCTTTAAGACTTGCGTGCTTCAAATGCCAGAGTTTCTGAGCCAACATTTTGGTTGCTAAGCAAGAGCGTTGTTAAGTGAGTTTCACCACATTTTACAAGTTGGCCACACCCACCTGGTCACATGACTGCCAAGCCACTCCCACCCAGTCACATGGCTGACAAGCCACTCCCACAAAGCAGGCCACACCTACAGAAGAGGTTCTAAAAAAATTTGAAACCCACCACTATATTTTCTCCTGCTGAAGAGAAACTGGAAGTCTCTTTAAGAAGAAACTGGACAGTCACTTGCCTGAAATGGTATGGGAATCTCCTGCTTGAGCAGGGGGCTTGACTAGAAGATCTCCAAGGTCCCTTTGAGCTCTACTCTGATGAATGTTCTGATTAAACAAGGGACTAATTTAAACACTTATTGACATCGCTCCTGCTCCTTCTGGCTTTGTTACTGAATGGAAGTAAAGCTATCAAACTATTAATTCATCTAAAAGACTTGAAGAAATCAGGATCCAGGAAGAAGACGGCTGTGGGAAAGGCTCCGAAGACAAAAGGCCACCCATTGTTGTAGTGGTTTTGCAGTTTGCAGCTAAGGCAGAAATTATTCAGCTTAATTTATTCAGCTAAAATTATTCAATTATTCAGAGAATCCTCTGGCAGGATATGGAACTGGAGATATAGTCAGACAGAACAACCGAAGAGAAGGACAGTGCTCATAGCAGACGACTGCAAAATGGGTGAACAATGTGTGCCCTGTGAAGCTATGAAAGAAGGATCCCTAGAGGGATCACCAGCAGGATAAAAGAGATCCTAATGCTAACAAAAGTGCATCTAGTCCAGGTGATGGTTTTCCCAGTTGCAATGGATGGCTGTGAAAGTTGGACCACAAAGAATGGAGGCCTTTGAACTCTGGTGCTGGAGAAGACTCCTGCATTGAGTCCCTTGGACTGCAAGGCCATCTAACCGGTCAGTCCTAGAGGAGATCAACCCTGACTGCTCTTTAGAAGGCCAGATCCTGAAGAGGAAACTCAAAGACTTTGGCCACCGAATGAGAAGGAAGGACTCCCTGGAGAAGAGCCTCATGCTGGAAACGATGGAGGGCAAAAGAAGAAGGGGAGGGCAGAGAAGGAGGTGGCTGGATGGAGTCACCGAGGCACAGCTTCAATGGACTCCAGAGGATGGTAGAGGACAGGAAGGCCTGGAGGAACATTGTCTATGAGGTTGGGATGGATCAGACATGACTTCACAACTAACAACAACAACAAAAATCCGACTATATGGGGCGTTGGGCAGACTCCATGTGGAATACTGTGTCCAGTTCTGGAGAACTACTTAAAAAACGGTATTGATAAGATCAAGGGAGTCCAGAGACGGGCAACAAAAGTGGTGCATGGTCTGAAGAACAAACCGTGTCAGGAGAGATTGGAAAAACTGATCTTGTATAACCTGGAAGACAGGGGGGGACTTGACTGAAACCTTTAAGCTTCAAACTACAGGCTAGATGATTGGTCGGCCTGGCCTAATCCACTTCATCTAGCCTGTAGTCTGAAGCTTAAACTGTTTTAATTTGGATTTTAGGGGGAAAATCGTTTTTAAGATTTTTAGCACAAGGTGAGCATTATTTAATTTGGTTTTAATATTTATTGATGGTTGTGTTGTATATGTTTTTTAACTTCCTGTGCACCGCCCCGAGTCCCTTTGGGGAGAGAGGCGCGGTTTTATAAATCTAAATATACAATAATACAATACAGTAATCCCTCGTTTTCCGCGGCTTCATTTTCCGCGGCTTCAGTGCTTCGCGGGTTTTTCAATAGCAAAAAAATGCATCGGTAGGAGGCAAGCGCCCCCTAGTGCTTGCTTTAAACGATGTCCACCAACTCAAGTTTCCGGTATAGATATACAGAATCCTACTTCACGGTTTTTCAGTTTCCGCGGAAGGGTCCGGTCCCGATTAACCGCGAAAAACGAGGGATTACTGTAATACAATAGCAGCGTTGGAAGGGACCTTGTAGGTCTTCTAGTCCAACCCCCTGCGTGGGCAGGAACCTTATACAATTTCAGACAAATGGCTATCTAACATCTTCTTAAAGACTTCCAGGGTTGGGGCATTCACAACTTCTGGACTCAATAAACGAAATGAAATATATTAAGGGAGTGAATAATGTTCTAGAAGGCAATATTTCAATATTAAGCCAAAATCACGAACATGGGAGCATAGCCTCAGAATGACAGGTGTGAAGTTCGAAAGTCATGTTAGGAAATATTAGTTCACCGAAAGAGTAGTAGAAACTTGGAACCAACTTCCAGCAAAGGTAGTAGGTCAACCATCAGTAGCTGAATTTAAAAGTGCTTGGGATATACACCTGCCCATCATCTGACAAAACTTTTAAAAAGTAGAATTTAAAATTTAAAGAAAAACCCTCAAAGGGCAGACTCAATGAACCACTAGATTTCTGCCATCGTTGTCTATGTTTCTAATAGATACTAGTAGCAAATAATAGTTATTTGCTACTAGTGTTTGCTATTAGTAACACAGCTTGTTACTTTTTCTTTGCCATTGTTCTCCACCTGCCGGAATCGTTACCTGGCTCATGTGAGTGTCCTGCTTGTGTCTCTCTTCTCACTCTCCAAGGATCTGGTTCTCTTTCCATAGACTCTGTATGAATATGTGCAGAATAAGAGAGTGCATTAAACGACAATGCGTAGAAGGATATCTGCCGTAGTTCAAAAGAAAATTTGAGGTGCCTCAAAGACATTTGCAGAAGTTGTCTAAAATAACTCCCTATACAGTTGGTGGTGGACGTGGTGGCTCAGCGGCTAAGATGCTGAGCTTGTCCATCAGAAAGGTCAGCAGTTCGAATCCCTAGCGCCACGTAACGGAGGGAGCTCCCGTTACTTTTCCCAACTGGAGACTAAAACATATGAAGAACGGTTGCAGGAGCTGGGTATGTCTAGCTTGATGAAGAGAAGGACTAGGGGAGACATGATAGCAGTGTTCCGATATCTCAGAGGGTGCCACAAAGAAGAGGGAGTCAAACTATTCTCCAAGGCACCTGGGGGCAGGACAAGAAGCAATGGGTGGAAACTAATCAAGGAGAGAAGCAACTTAGAACTAAGGAGAAATTTCCTGACAGTGAGAACAATGAATCAGTGGAACAGAAGTTGCCTCCAGAAGTTGTGAATGCCCCAACCATGGAAGTCTTTAAAAAGATAGCCATTTGTCTGAAATGGTATAAGGTTCCTTCCCACGCAGGGGGTTGGACTAGAAGACCTACAAGGTCCCTTCCAACTCTGCTATTGTATTGTATTGTATTGTAAGCTTCTGCCAACCTAGCAGTTCGAAAGTACGTAAAAGATGCAAGTAGAAAAATAGGAACCACTTTTGGTGGGAAGATAACAGCGTTCCGTGTGCCTTCGGCATTTAGTCCTGCCAGCCACATGACCACAGAGACATCCTCAGACAGATTTCAAATGGAGATGAGCACCGCTGCCTAAAGTCGGGAACGACTAGCACATGTGTGCGTGGGGGAACCTTTACTTTTACCTTATAGCTGTCTCAAAGGTGCTTTTTCAAAAGGCAACTGATCTTCCTTTGTTTTTCCTTGAAGACATTTCACGTTCTCATCCATGAAGACGGGGGAGAACTGAAGAAGCTTCTTGGATGAGAAGAGAAACGTCTTGAAGGAAAAACGAAGAAAAGTCCCGTTGCCTTTTGAAAAAGCACCTTTGGGGACAACCATGGCCTGGATGATGGAGAATCTCCATAGACATTTCCCTACACAGTTCAATCTTCATTAAGGAATAAGAAGCTTCTGAAGATGCGCTTTGTGTTGAAATACTCGCCAGAAGTAACAAGATCTTTCCCTTGATTTGGGATTGTCTGCACGCCACCCTTCCATCAACAGTGATTTTCATTTCTGCTGGAGGCAAGTGGTGCAGAGCATATGGTGACTTCTTGGAAACAATGGCATCAGTGCAGGTGGGGCACATAATGGATAGTTATTCATTGTTGTAATACAATACAATACAATACAATACAGTACAATACAATACAATACAATACAATACAATACAATACAATAGCAGAGTTGGAAGAGACCTTGTAGGTCTTCTAGTCCAACCCCCTGCGTGGGCAGGAACCTTATACCATTTCAGACAAATGGCTATCCAACATCTTTTTGAAGACTTCCAGGTTTGGGGCATTCACGACTTCTGGAGGCAAGCTGTTCCAGAGGTTAATTGTTCTAACTGTCAGGAAATTTCTCCTTAGTTCTAAGTTGCTTCTCTCCTTGATTAGTTTCCACCCATTGCTTCTTGTCCTGCCTCCAGGTGCCTTGGAGAATAGTTTAGCTCCTTCTTCTTTGTGGCACCCTCTGAGATATCGGAAGACTGCTATCATGTCTCCCCTGGTCCTTCTCTTCATCAAACTAGACATACCCAGTTCCTGCAACCGTTCTTCATATGTTTTAGCCTCCAGTCCCCTAATCATCTTGGTTGCTTTTCTCTGCACTCTTTCCAGAGTCTCCATGTCTTTTCTACATCGTGGCGACCAAAACTGTATGCAGTATTCCAAGTGTGGCCTTACCAAGGCACTATACAGTGGCATTAACACTTCACGTGATCTAGATTCTATCCCTCTGTTTATGCAGCCTAGAACTGTGTTGGCTTTTTTGGCAGATGCTGCACACTGCTGGCTCATATTTAAATGGTTGTCCACTAAGATTGTAGTTTTCTACAGAAGTTTCTCTATTTGCTGCTAGAGCTAAAGCTGCCAAGAATGGGAGCTTAGGGAAGAATCCATATGAGGCATAGACACATTACTCAATTCACTGGTGTATTAAACAGATTCAACTTTTTCTAACCAAAAAACACCATACAGCTGTGTAAATTACAGATTTCCAATATACGCATTTTCTATATGAAGCTTTGAATTTGACTACTGCATTTTTCAGAGTATAAGATGAACCAAGATTTTGAAGAGGCAAACTAAAAAAAAATTTTTTTTGCACTCTGCAAACCTCCCAAAAATGGGCCCTTTTTTTGTCAAAAAAAAAAGGGTATGAATAGCCCTCTCCAGCCCCCATGACACTCTGGAAGCCTCCTAAAGGCTCTGCATGGCCATTTTTGCAACGCGGGCGGGGTTTCAGGAGGCCAAAAATGCTGCACCCAGATTTTCACCCTCTTTTTTTGAGGGAAAAAGGGTGCGTCTTATATGCTGAAAAATACAGTAAATATGATACTTAAACTGCCTTGTGCAGAACGTTTGAGTTTTGTTTATTCCAATCAAGTATTTCAGTGCAACCATTCTCTCCATTTTCTCCTAGTAAGTGGAAGAATGGACTGACCTAATCCATACCATTCCATATAAATGTAAACACACACGAATAATCTAATTTTGATGGACAATGGGCAGCTTATAAATCTAATCAATAAAAAATAATAATCTGTGAACTGCAAGAGAGCGTGGCAATGCAGCTTTCAAGATGGGAGAAATTTACTTACACTTTTATCTATGGAGAGATTGTTAGTCATCCAGGTCATAGTTGTCTCAAAGATGCTTTTTTTTAAAAAGGCAACTGGATGGGTTTTTTTTGGAAAAATGTAGATGTTTTATATAATACAATACAATACAATAACAGAGTTGGAAGGGACCTTGGAGGTCTTCTAGTCCAACCCCCTGCGTGGGCAGGAACCTTATACCATTTCAGACAAATGGCTATCCAACATCTTCTTAAAGACTTCCAGGGTTGGGGCATTCACAACTTCTGGAGGCAAGCTGTTCCAGAGGTTAATTGTTCTAACTGTCAGGAAATTTCTCCTTAGTTCTAAGTTGCTTCTCTCCTTGATTAGTTTCTACCCATTGCTTCTTGTCCTGCCCCCAGGTGCCTTGGAGAATAGTTTGACTTCTTATTTGCTTCTCAAAGGTCTTCTACCTCAACCAACAGTCCAGGTGCCTTTTTTTTTTAAAAGGCACCTTTGAGATACTTATTGGCATCACACAAAAATGGGAACCTTTGTTTTGTTTCTCTAGTAAAGAGAGAATTTTCCAGATTTTGCTCACAGATAAGCTAAATGGCATAATACAGATGGAAAGAATGGACTTCAGTAGTGTCCATGGGGAAAATGCTTTTACCTGCAGAGAATACTGACTTATTAAGAGGAAAATTGCATCTCTTTGTCCGTGCAAGGTTTTTTTTTTTTTTTTGAACAGATCTGATTGATAACGGAAGTCTATACTCTTGTTAGAGAGACCCCATGCTGTCATTCTACTTATACCTTTTACGTAACAAACATGCTCTGGAAATCACTAGTTGCTCATCTTTGGAGAGGCCTTAGTCTGCACGAGGCTTTTAACAGCAGGGCAAGTGTTACAATCACCCCACATGATTGAAGCCAGGATAAAAAAAGAAAAAAGGACAAGGGGCCAGGTCAACAACTACATTTAAATCAGAGGTGATTCGGTATTCAAAAAAAATTGTGGGACAACGATCTCCAGGGAAGTCACAGAAAACACAAGTACGCTGAAGTACTTGCTCCTGAGGAGCAAGATTTTACAGGCATAAATAGCAAAGTTGGAAGGGACCTTAGAGGTCTTCTAGTCCAACCCCCTGCCTACGCAGGAAGCCCTATACCATTTCAGACAAATAACTATCCAACATCTTCTTAAAGATTTGTGGTGTTGGAGCATTCACAACTTCTGGAGGCAACTTCCGTTCCACTGATGAATTATCTTAGCACTAAGTTGTTAAGTGAAGGACTGCCTGTTGCTGATACTAAACCCCCCCCACTAATATACTGTTGCTGATACTAGAAATGTACATTATAGGGTGGAAATAAGTAGTCCATCCATATAGATTAAATCTAAAATGTAGGATTATGGGATACTGTGCAAATAGCGCTGGGGCAGTGGTGGTTCCGGATCCCGTTGCAACAGGTACGGTGCAATGGAGCCCAGCGCCCACAATATGAACAGGCGCATGCGTCCTTGCCTCCGCGACGCTCCAGCTGCTCGGCAGAGCATCGCGCAGGCACCGTATGCGCCATACACAGAAGTGCCAAAGAGCTCAAATACAGGTAAGGAGGACAGGTGGGTGGGTGAGCCCTCTGGAGCACCATACTGGAACGGTACCCAGTGCTCCCGGCAGGCACCAGTGTGCCCATACCGGGGGGGTGGGGGGAGTACCGCCTGCAACCCACCACTGTGCTGGGGTATCCGCCTGAAGTTAAATGTTCAGTTGCCTAAGAAGTTAGCAGCACTAACAATAATGTCACCAAAACTAAACAAGACCTAAACCTTTTTTCTATAAGAGCAAAGACGTAGAAAAGATGTAGAAAAGACGTGGAGACTCTGGAAAAAGTGCAGAGAAGACATGGAGACTCTAGAAAGAGTGCAGAGAAGAGCAACAAAGAGGATTAGGGGACTGGAGACTAAAACATATGAAGAACGGTTGCAGGAACTGGGTATGTCTAGTTTGATGAAGAGAAGGATCAGGGGAGACATGAGAGCAGTGTTCCCATATCTCAGAGGGTGCCACAAAGAAGAGGGAGTCAAACTATTCTCCAAGGCACCTGGGGGCAGGACAAGAAGCAATGGGTGGAAATTAATCAAGGAGAGAAGCAACTTAGAACTAAGGAGAAATTTCCTGACAGTTAGAACAATTAACCTCTGGAACAGCTTGCCTCCAGAAGTTGTGAATGCCCCAACCCTGGAAGTCTTTAAGAAGATGTTAGATAGCCATTTGTCTGAAATGGTATAAGGCTCCTGCCCACGCAGGGGGTTGGACTAGAAGACCTCCAAGGTCCCTTCCAACTCTGCTATTGTATTATTCTATAGCACCTACCGTGAGAGCTTTCGGAATAGTCTTCAGACCAATGCAGGTTGTCTTCCTGAAAACCAAGACAAGATAGGTGTCACCAAGGAGCAAACTGTATTCATTACTAAGCTATATACAGCCACCAAATTCACAGGTTCTGAACAGCATAGAGGTGAAAAGCAAATATTAAAAACAAAACAAAGATTAACTGTAACAGCAAAGATATAAAACACGAGTAACAGACATACAGGGGGTCCGTAACGTACGACCACGACTGAGCCCAACGTTTCCACTGCTAAGACAGACAGTTGTTGTGAGTTTTGCTCCATTTTACGACCTTTCTTGCCACACTTTCTTGTTAAGTCAGTGTTTCTCAATCTTGGCCACTTGAAGACGTCCGGACTTCAACTCCCAGAATTCCCCAGACAGCGAATGCTGTCTGGGGAATTCTGGGAGTTGAAGTCCGGATGACTTCAAGTGGCCAAGGTTGAGAAACACAGTGTTAAGTGAATCAACTGCAGTTGTTAAGTTAGTCACGCGGCTGTTAAGTGAATCTGGCTCCCCTACTGATTTTGCTTCTCAGATCGCAAAAGGGGATCGCCCAGGGCACCGTGACCGTCAGAAATATGAGCTAATGGCCAAGCCTCTGAATTTTGATCATGTGACCATGGCGACGCTGCAACAGTTGTAGGAGAAACAGTCCGCAGTCATTTTTTCCCAGTGTTGCCGTACCTTTGAATGGTGACTAGAAACAAATGGCTGTAAGTCGAGGGCTGTTTCTACTTTACCTGAAACCGACACTCGATGCCAGATGAGCAACTCCGTGACCCATTCCAAGGTCTCGGGAAAAATACAGATGTTCAGAGATGATTTAAAGACTTGCAGGTTGGGGCAGTCTAAAGCTCTGGGGCGAGTAGGGGAGGGATATTTTTCCAAAGGGCAGGTGGGGTGCCAGAGAAAACACGTTCCCTAGGTCCCATTAGATACCACTGCTTAACAAAAAATGACATGAAAGATATGATGATGTCAGATTTTACTGGGATGGCAGAAATGTGAGAGAGAGGCAGTCCCTAAGGTGACGATCATCATCACCTTCATTTAACAACCCCATAATCCAGGGGTGGGGTTCCCGCCAGTTCTAAGCTCTTCTATAGAAAGAGGTTCCACAAATCCACAGGGCCGTTTAGAACCGGTTCCAGCTCCCTCCCGTCCGCCCGTCCGCCCATCATCCAGAGGAAGAGCGAGAGGAGGGATTCTGGGAGTTGAAGTCCACAAGTCTCAAAGCTGTCAAGTTTGAACACCCCTGGGGTTTTTTTCCCTAAAGGGTGAGGGGCGCAAGGGTCTTGTAACTTGACAGCTTTAAGACTTGCGTGCTTCAAATGCCAGAGTTCCTGAGCCAACCTTTTGGTTGCTAAGCAAGAGCGTTATTAAGTGAGTTTGACCACATTTTACAAGTTGGCCATGCCCACCCAGTCACACGACTGCCAAGCCACTCCCACCCAGTCACATGGCCGGCAAGCCACTCCCACAAAGCAGGCCACACCTACAGAAGAGGTTCTAAAAAAATTTGAAACCCACCACTGCCATAATCCCTTGTAGGATGGCGTCTGGGCAACCAAATGGAGCTAGCAGAGTGATTTTAATGGCCGGATGCCCTTCCTGTCAGCAATACAGTGTTTTGTTCAGCACATATATTCTCAGTGTACCCAGAGAGAGAAATATCTGCCTCTACCTAGGGTCGAACTCACAGCCTTTATCAGGCTTGGAGAGTGGCCAGGCCGAGATCTTTCAGATGGCGCAATACTTGGCAAGAATGCAGGAATCAACTAATTGTCTCCTGCAAACTCCACTCCCCTTTCGCTCCTCTTTTATTTCCTCTGGGAGGGGCCATTCACCGTCCACCTGTGGCCTTACTCCCCAGTCAACCCCTGTTCCTTAGCTGTTCCCTTTGTCTGGCAACTCTGCGCATGCGCACACTGGGAACAGGCTCCAGCCTGATATGGGAACACTGCTCTCATGTCTCCCCTCTGCCTCACTGATGTCTGACTCCGAAGGCAGCTGATAACTGTCGGGTGGCCCTGGCCCCCTCTCTGCCTCCGACACAGAGCCCTCCTCAGAGACTTCCCCAGACTCCAGGACTGGCCCAGGTTCCTCCCCAACCTCCTCACTGTCTGAATCTGCTGCCAGCTCTGCTGGCAAGCCACAATATCTTAGACCAAGGGTGTCAAACTCATGTCATCACAGCAGCGTCCGGTGACATATCAGGACTTTTCCCCCTTCACTAAAGTGGGTGTGGGTGTGGCCAGTGCATGACACACCCAGCCCACGAGTTTGACAGCCCTGCCTTAGACCTTCCAGGAGGATACTTGTACCATCATGGTATCAAAAGAGATCCAAAGCAATCTGTATAATTGCACCATCCCCATCCCAGATCCACAAGTACAACCAGGGCTTTCTCCCTACGAAATGGCCCCACATAATCCCCTTCTTTCAGTGTTTTCAAGGGCTGCAATCAAATCACCTTGTCAACAATCTTATTCAAACAGGGAAGGTTGGAACTCGGATGAAAATTCTCCAGAACTATTGAACCCAGCAAAAGCTTTCTGAGGACAGGCCTCCCCACTGCTTCCTTCAAGACAGGCAGAACTGTCTCTTCTCTTAAGAATTAATTTATACAATACAATAGCAGAGTTGGAAGGGACCTTAGAGGTCTTCTAGTCCAACCCCCTGCCTAGGCAGGAAGCCCTATACCGTTTCAGACAAATGGCTATCCAACATCTTCTTGAAGACTTGCAGTGTTGAAGCATTCACAACTTCTGGGGGCAACTTCTGTTCCACTGGTTAATTGTTCTCACTGTCAGGAAATTTCTCCTCGGCTCTAAGTTGCTTCTCTCCTTGATTAGTTTCCACCCATTGCACAGCCCAGATCCAACCATACATTTCCAGGCAGTCCGTCAAACAAAGAGAGGCATAGACCTAAATCACAAGTGTCTGGATTAACAGACCCTGTTGACAAAGAGTCAATCATTTCCTAAGTGACACGACTGTCCCTTTGGGCCTCGCCAGTCACCGGTTAACTCAGAGCAGATCTGAGTGTTTGTTCAATGCCTAGAACATTTGTCATAACGGCCCTGTCAATAGTGGTGACCCTTCCGGCCCTCAAATAAAGAATAAGTCACTTTCAACAGAGCTACTAATCAACTACACTATATTGCCAAAAGTCTTCGCTCACCTGCCTTGACTCGCATATGAACTTACAGTAAGTGACCTCCCATTCCTAATCCATAGGGTTCAATAGGGCGTCGGTCCACTGCGCACTGTTCTTGAGCTAATCTGAAGGCCACGTGAAGTTTGGAGGTCTGTAGCGATGGACTCTGCAGAAAGTTGGCGACCTCTTCGCACTAGGCGCCTCAGCATCCGCTGACCCCACTCCGTCAGTTGACGTGGCCTACCCCTTCGTGGCTGAGTTGCTGTAGTTCCTAAACACTTCCACGTTCTTATAATACAGCTGACAGTTGATGGTGGAATATTTGGGAGCGAGGAAATTTCACAACTGGATTTGTTGCACAGGTGGCCTCCTATCCCAGTTCCACGCTGAGCTCCTGAGAGCGACCCATTCTTTCACACATGTTTGTACAGTCTGCATGCCTATGCCCTTGATTTGATACACCTGTGGCCATGGAAGTGATTGGAACCCCTGACTGATTATTTGGACGGGTGAGCAAATACTTTTGGCAATATAGTGTATCTGTAGATGGAAGAAATGCGTTTTGCTGTTCTAATTGCTGTGTAATTCTTAATACGACTTTAATGTAGTCGTGTGTGTTTTTCTCAAATGGCGCTCAGAGTATCTTTTTTTTTTCTTTTATCCCCTGAAACTCATCAGAAAACCAGGGAATCCCAAAGGTCCTATGGGAGCGATCCAATCTGAGATCCTTATCACGCCTCCCTTCCAGGCACGGGGGACAAAGGCCTTGAGTAAACTGTCCACATCCACAGGCTAAACAGGAAAAAAAAATGGCTTTGGAACCCGCCCAGAACATTAGTCAACCAGAAACAGACCAATTTAATAGGTCAGTGATGGCTAAACCTTTCTGCTCTCGCCTGCCGAAATCACGTGCGTGCGTGAGAACAGCACACACACCTGTTACCACACCCATAATGCAATGAGCCCCGCTCCCTGTGCATGCGTACATGACTCCACCCCACCCCTGTGCTCTCCCTGCGCATGCACGCGATCCCCATGCCCTGTTTTGGGCTGCACCCTCACCCCGCAGACCGTTTTGGGCCTAGCAGGCCTCCCTGAAACCTCCCGGGGAAAAAATGGGCTACAGAGGGGGCACGCTGCACCCCCCGCGACCGACTCGCTCCCAGGGAGAGGGTCTTCTCCTGGTGCCGTCGACCGGACAATGCCGGTTGGCGGCTCCCAGGGGAAGGGCCTTCTCTGTGGTGGGCCCTACCCTCTGGAATGGCCTACCTCCCGACCTCCGTTCCATCACAGACCTCCGCTTGTTTCACCGGCACCTAAAAACTTATTATTTTCATCTGGCCGGCCTAGCATGATCTACTCCACACCCATTATTTTATAACAAATCAAAATTGTAATTTGGGTTTTAAATTTAAACTTATTTTAAGCAGGGTATTGATTTAATTTAGTTATTATTTAATAATATTTTGTATTTATGTATAATTGATTTTAAATCTCTGTTCGCCGCCCCGCATCCCTTTGTGGTGAGATGGGTGCAGATTATAAATGTGAAAAATAAATAAATAAATGTCCATGTAACCCCCTGCGTGTGTATGCACGTCTCCCACTTACACGGCAGAGACTTGAAAATCAGATGGCTATTGGGAGGCACGCACGCATCCGTGGTGGAGCTGAGCTGGGTGATGGCTCGCGTGTCTGCAGAGAGCCCTGCGTGTCACCTGTGGCACATGTGCCATGGGGTCACCATCATGATCGTAGCTCTTACCTCCCTACGTGGAAGGGCAGCTTCAGCAGCCCAAACAGCAATTAGAGATTTGAACATGACAAAGAAGGGATCCTAATATCCTTCACTTTCCAATCATTTTGCAGCTGCTTGGAGTAAAAGAAGAAGGAGAAGGAGAAGAAAGAAGAAGAAGAAAGAATAATAATAGTAATAATAATAATAATAATTTTTATTGTCATTGTACTAAAAGTACAATGAAATTGGTTAGAAATTAGAAAGAAGAAGAAGAAAGAAGAAAGAAGAAGAAGAAAGAAGCAGCAGCCCTAGCATAGGATCACCTGTGGGTGTTGGGCCCTCAGAAACTTGGTCCGGTCTCTGGCTGTCATAAAGGTCACGAACCTCTGAGCCGTATCAGGCACGGTTCCAATTACAGAACTATGATCAGTCTTGGGGAATTCCTCTGCCAGCTCACTGATGGATTCAAGCGGTTTGGTCTAGGACAGCCATGGCGAACCTTTTTTGGCTCGCATGCCATAAGTGGGGGGAGCGCAGGGGGGGTGTCGTGCATGGGTGTGCCACACCCATAATGCAATGCGTGACACACACACCCAGCATGCATGCGCGCATGACAAGTGCTCCCCCCATTTTTTGCATGCATTTTTCACTCTCCCCAGGCTCCAGAGGCTTTATCGGAGCCTGGTGAGGGTGAAAACAGGCTCCCCTGGCCCTCCAGAGGCTTCAGGAGCTTCCCTGAAGCCTCCGGAGTGCAAAAAAACGCCCCTACGGGCAAACCAGAAGTTCGGGAAACGGACTTCCGGTTTGCTCGTAGGGCCGTTTTAAACCCTCTGGAGCCTTCAGGGACTTTCCGGAGGCTTCCCTGAAGGATCCAGAGGACGAAAAATGGCCCAACAGACAAACCGGAAGTCCGTTCCTGAATTTAGGGCCGTTTTTTGTGCTCCGGAGGCTTCAGGGAAGCTCCTGAAGACTCCGGAGAGCCTCCGGGGTAGTGGGGGAGGCTGTTTTCGCTCTCCCCAGAGCCTCTGGAGCCTGGGGAGGATGAAAAATGGCCTCAAAAAAAGGCTAAAGTCAGCTGACTGACAAATGGCTCCGCGTGCCACCTGTGGCACACATGCCATAGGTTCACCATCACGGGGCTGGGATGTCACTGTGCGGGAAGGAGGACGTAACAGCAGCCACTAGCCGACTTGTTCCCGACTGGAACCCAACTTTAACCTTGCATCCAAGTTAGCTGCACTGTAAAAGCTCCCAATGCTTCCTAGATGACAACCTGCCCCACCCCACCCCTGGCGCTAAACCCACAACCCAGCTTGGATATATCTCAGAAAGGAAGGAACCCCCTCCAACCCCTTTGAGTGTTTGATAGGCAACATGTCAGGGCAGCCACTTTACCTAAGATAAGAGAGCCCCTGTTAGAGATATTCCGACATGTTAACATGCCAGCGGGCGACGCCCAGGGGAAGGGCCTTCTCTGTGATGGGCCCGACCCTTTGGAATGACCTACCCTCCGATATTAGAACTACTACGGACCTCCGCTCCTTCCACCAAAAAGTTAAGACCTATCTGTTCCATCAGGCCGGCTTGGCCTGATTTTATGTTCCTCGCCCCAGTTTGTAGTTTAAATTGTTTAATCTGGTTTTAATGGGATACAGTTTTTAATGTTTTATAAATTTTAGTACAGGGTTCTTATTTAATTTGGTTTTCATTATGTATGTATTGCTATGTTTTTAGATGTTTTTAATTTTCCTGTACACTGCCCCGAGTCCCTTCGGGGAGAGGGGGCGGTTTAAAAATGTAATAAATTATTATTGTTGTTGTTGTTGTTGTTGTTGTTGTTGTTATTAACAGCATCGGGTATTATTTAAGCTACAGTCACGCAGGAAAAGGCAGGCATACTCACCAACATCACATTAGATTGTTGAGTGTGATTTATGAAATCTCTCCCTCTGGACTGGAGCAGAAATGCACATCTGTGGAAGTTGGGGTAAGAGGGGTAAGGGAGAAGGTTGAGAAAAGGTTAGTTGTAAATACTGTTTATTACTTAGTATCAAACTGCAACAGAATGTTATCTTCCATTGGATCTGTCTATGGAGATTCTCAGTCATCCAGACCATGGCTGTCCCAAAGGTGCTTTCCCAAAAGGCAGTTGGACTTTGGGGGGTTTTTTCCCCTTAAAAGTGTTTTGCTTCTCATTCAAGAGGCTTCTTCAGTTCTAACTGAATGGTGGGGAAGGGCCATGGCCGACACAATCCTTCGCTCTAAGGCAGTGGTTCTCAACCTGTGGGCCAGGACCAGGGGTGGGTTTCTGCAGGTTCGCACCTACTCGCGAGAACCGGTTGGTGAAATTTAGAGAACCGGTGAGAGGGGGTTCCACCGGCGTACCTGGAAGTAAATCTGGCCCGCCGCTGCCAGTGACCCAACGGGAAGGAAAGGAAAGGAAGGAAAAAGGAAGGAAGAAAGGAAAGAAAGAAAGAAAGGAAAGAAGAAAGAAAGGAAAGAAGAAAGAAAGAAAGAAAGAAAGAAAGAAAGAAAGAAAGAAAGAAAGAAAGAAAGAAAGAAAGAAAGAAAGAATTTATCATCACAATTAAGTCCAAAATTTTGGTTGCTAAGCAAGAGCGTTGTTAAATGAGTTTCACCACATTTTAAAAGGTGGCCACTCCCACCTGTCACACGACTGCCAAGCCACACCCACAAAATAGGCCACACCTACAGAGTAGGTTCTAAAAAATTTGAAGCCCACCCCTGGCCGGGACCCCTTTGGTGGGTTGGAACGACCCTTTTACAGGGGTCGCCGAAGACCATCGGAAAACACATCTTTTCTATGGTCTTAGGAACCGAGACACCAATGTTATGGTTGGGGGTCACCACAATATGAGGAACTGTATTAAAGGATCGCGGCATTGGGAAGGTTGAGAACCACAGATCTAAGGAGAGTGTGCTGCTCTCCCCCTCTATTCTCAGTTATATCCAAAAGATCATTTGATCCTCAGGTTCCAAAGAGCCTGCCCAGGTCAGTCCCTACAAGAAACGCACAGTCACTCAAGCACTCGTGACCTCTCGACTCGACTACTGTAATGCTCTCTACATGGGGCTTCCCTTGAGGTGCACCCGAAAGCTACAGCTAGTCCAGAACGCAGCCGCGCGGGTGATTATGGGAGCGCCTAGACACTCCCATATAACACCAATCCTGCGCGAGCTGCACTGGCTTCCTGTGGTCTTTCGGGTGCGCTTCAAGGTTTTAACGACCATCTTTAAAGCGCTCCATGGCTCGGGGCCTAGTTACATGCGAGACCGCCTCCTGCCCCATACATCCCTCAGACTGATACGCTCCCACAGAGAGGGTCTCCTCAGGGTGCCGTCGGCTGGACAATGCCGACTGGCGACACCCAGGGGAAGAGCCTTCTCTGTGGCGGGACCAGCCCTTTTGAACGACTTACCCCCTGAACTCCGCACCATCTCCGACCTCCGCCTCTTCCGCAAGTGTCTGAAGACACATCTATTCCATCTAGCCGGCCTAGCGTAACCTCCATTACTGACTCTTAGATAGTTTTAAATTTGGGATTTTTAATTCGGTTTTAGCACAGGATTGTATTAGAATATGTTTTTTAAAATTTTATTATGTTTTGTATGTATTTTAACATTCCTGTGCGCCGCCCTGGTCCGTTTGGAGAAGGGCGGGGTATAAATATAATAAATATAATATAATATAAACCTAGGTACTTCAGAATGGATCACCTTGGAAACCACCTGGCGTGCTCGATCCAGGGATCATCTCCTTGTTCCCAGTTCCTCAGGGCACCATCACAATAGAAACACCGCACATAATCTTGTTGACCTGAAAACATCCACGACAGAAGAACACAGGTTGATCAAGAGCAACAGAGACCAAAAAAAATCCTTGCCAGATGCTTGAAGACGCCAGGACCCCCCCACTCAGAATTAAAACTACGGCAGGGAACAATTACTACCCTCGCTGCTACAGCCGAGGTGGTGCAGTGGTTAGAGTGCAGCACTGCCGGCTACTTCAGCTGATTGCTAGCTGCAGTTTGGCAGTTCAAATCTCACCAGCTCAAGGTTGACTCCCCCTTCTGAGGTAGGTAAAACGAGGGTCCAGATTGTTGGGGGCAATATGGTGTCTCTAAGCTGCTTAGACAAGGGTTGTAAAAGCACTATGAAGTCTAAGTCTAATTGCTATTGCTATTTTGATGGCTTTTGATTTTTTCTGGCTGGGTTCAGAGACAAAGAATTGGTACAGAATTCAGGAAATCTCCTTAAAGTCCACCCATCTTTATGTTCATCAAGGCCAGATTCACTTTTCACTCGGGACAACGGAACCCCAATCTATATAAATAAAAATGTAACAAGAGTTTGTTCAAAACCGCTAATCTTCAAAAGTCCTGCACCGATCGCTTCCAAATTTTCACACAATGTTCCTTTGAAATACAGCACCAAAGATATATATATAGATTGTGTAGATGTCACACCTGTGCCAGGTACACACAATGGAAATGTACAAAATTGTAAAAAAGGTAGGTAGATGGATACAGAGAGAGCAATGGGCCATGACACAAAATACTCTGTCTATAAGATTAAAGGAGAAATACAGTAGATAGGTAGAGGGATAGAGAGAGGGAGAAATACAGTAGGTAGGTAGGTAGGTAGAGGGATAGAGAGGAAGAGGGAGAAATAAAGTAGATAGGTAGGTAGAGGGATAGAGAGGAAGAAGGAGAAATAAAGTAGGTAGGTAGGTAGAGGGATAGAGAGGAAGAGGGAGAAATAAAGTAGGTAGGTAGATAGAGGGATAGAGAGGAAGAGGGAGAAATAAAGTAGGCAGGTAGGTAGAGGGATAGAGAGGGAGAGGGAGAAATAAAGTAGGTAGGTAGGTAGAGGGATAGAGAGGAAGAGGGAGAAATAAAGTAGGTATGTAGGTAGAGGGATAGAGAGGAAGAGGGAGAAATAAAGTAGGTAGGTAGGTAGAGGGATAGAGAGGAAGAGGGAGAAATAAAGTAGGTAGGTAGGTAGAGGGATAGAGAGGAAGAGGGAGAAATAAAGTAGCTATGTAGGTAGAGGGATAGAGAGGAAGAGGGAGAAATAAAGTAGGTAGGTAGGTAGGTAGAGGGATAGAGAGGGAGAAATACAGTAGGTAGGTAGGTTAGAGGTTATACGGTGGTTGTGTGTATGTGTTTGTGTGTGCAGGTGTAGATCTACACAGAGATTGGTTGGCCATTTAACCAGACTGGGCCACAGCAACGCGTGGCCGGGAACGGCTAGTGCCTATATAAGCCACGCAGAATTAAGACATTTCAACATGGGAAACAGTGGAAGAAGATTAGCCGGACAGACTGGATTCTATTCCTAGTGACCAAAGCCTGCATTAACCCCCATTCTAGTTTGTTTTGCGATTTCAAGAGGTGCTCACCAGCCTGCACACCCGTTCACCAAAACGTTGCACCTCAGAGTTCAAAACGGATGGGGCAGATTAGAGAAACTTCTGCACCCCTCAATTCCCTTCCACGGAAAAAATCCTTGCCTTTCTGGTAGGTGTTATTGCTCGCTGGCCAAGAGTCACTTGTTGAGATGGGCACCTTTACAAAGCCAGTAAATATTCAACTGAAGCTTATGGCTGTGGATTGTTTTCCCTATGGTGCCAAATACATAAAGAGGATGGGGAGATGTACTGCACCTCTGGAAGAAAGGACCCCTCCCAGAGGAAAGGGAAAGTCTGCAAAGCCTCTATTGGCAGTGTTTCTCAACCTTGGCAACTTGAAGATGTTTGGACTTCAACTCCCAGAATCCCAGAAGATGGGATACAAATAAATTTAAATGTACATTTAATACAGAAATACGATACAATACAATAGCAGAGTTGGAAGGGACCTTGGAGGTCTTCTAGTCCAACCCCCTGCCTAGGCAGGAAACCCTATACTGTTTCAGACAAATGGTTATCCAACATCTTCTTAAAAACTTCCAGTGTTGGGGCATTCACAACTTCTGGAGGCAAGTTGTTCCACTGATTAATTGTTCTGTCAGGAAATTTCTCCTCAGTTCTAAGTTGCTTCTTTCCTTGATTAGTTTCCATCCATTGCTTCTTGTCCTACCCTCAGGTGCCTTGGAGAATAGTTTGACTCCCTCTTCTTTGCGGCAACCCCTGAGATATTGGAACCATTGCTATCGTGCCACCTCTGGTCCTTCTTTTCATTAAACTAGACATACCCAGTTCCTGCAACTGTTCTTCAGATGTTTTAGCCTCCAGTCCCCTAATCCTCTTTGTTGCTCTTCTCTGCACTCTTTCTAGGGTCTCCACATCTTTTTTACATTGTGGCGACCAAAACTGGATGCCGTATTCCAAGTGTGGCCTTACCAAGGCATTATAAGTACAAATAAATACAAAATAAAATATTAAGGCCACCAGTTTCATGAGCTGCTCCCAGGCTTTCGGGAATAAGGTAAGCCGTACATTAACGTAGATGGAACCTGGGTCATAACCATCAAAAGCAGTTCTCACTTACCTGTATAGAAGAAGCCAGCTCTGGCCAACAACTGGGGGGACACTGGAGAATAAGAGGGCCAATTCTCAAAGGACACCAACCGATCTCCTTCTGTCTCCATATAGGGGTACTCTGGCTGACCACCTACAGGGCTCTCCTCCACATTTAAACTTTGTAGCATGCCAAGAAACTGGCCATCCACGCAGTCTTGGTGTTCTTCGCTCCAAGGCATCTGTTGGATATTTCCTACCATTTTGTCCTGGACAAACAGACACGATGGGAAGAATTTCTTGTGCTCTACCATAGGATCCTCTTCGGCTACCCAATTGTACAACAGCCCACCACAGCAGAAACACTGGACGGTGTCCGCAGGACCGACAAAATAAAAACCAGCCGCTGCCAGGTCAGTTGGAGACACGGGGACGCTCGCTGGCCAGAGCCGAAATGTCTGACGACGCTTTATCTCTGACTTCATGCTGGATCTTGACCAATGCAAAGGGGCCCACTGAGTGTCCTCTGAGGATGAGCTGCTTCCCTCATCCTGGCTTCCCTCCGGAGAGCTGGACACCCGATGCGATGAAATGTTGTGACACCGGACCAGCCTGCATTTCTAAACCCTCTCTGACTCCACCAACTGTAAATTCTGGAAAACACTGAACTCAGAGGCCGAACAGATTCCTGAACAGCAGAGGCAAAAAGGATGCTGGGTTTTCTAGAATTTGTTGGCGCTGGGACAATGACTGCCTTTCTGTCCAGTTCTTCTTGGGCCTGGAGAGGGAAGGAAGAAAAAAAAAAAAGAGAAGCTTTAAAAAAAAATCAAGCCTTAGAATCAGCTTCAAGCCTAAAATCAGTTTTCTGGGTGGGGTATATTAGGAGACAATCTTCGTCTCCAAAACTTGCAGGAAAACCTTTCAGAGAGAATATTGTTTTTAACCTTTTCATTCTTTGTGTACATGGTTAATGCCGGGGGGGGGGGGGGGAGGACAGTCACTTGGTGACTCATTTTCTGAGTAATCATGTTTAGTGGTTATTCCATTTACAAAAGCATGAAATGTATAGAACAGTTTAGAAAGGATTTTCATTGAATATTTCAGCTCCAACACCACATGACGAAAAAAAACAAAAACCCCAGGGTAAACACCCCATTCCTTTTAAAGGAATCTGCTTTTTGACAAACAAACCACAGTATGTTTAATAAGACAGTTAATACAATACAATACAATAGCAGAGTTGGAAAGGACCTTGGAGGTCTTCTAGTCCAACCCCCTGCCTAGGCAGGAAACCTTATACCCTTTCAGACAAATGGCTATCCAACATCTTCTGCGGGATCGGATCCTGCCTCATACATCCTCACGGCCGATTCGCTCCCACAGAGAGGGACTTCTCCGGGTGCCGTCCACTAGACACTGTCAGCGGGCGACACCCAGGGGAAGGGCTATCTCTGTGGCGGGCCCGGCCCTCTGGAACGACCTTCCCCCCGATATTAGGACGACCACGGACCTCCGCTCCTTCCGTCTTAAATTAAAAACTCATCTTTTCTGTCTGGCCGGCCTAGGATAGTCTCTCTGTCTTTGGGGTTTTACTGGGTAGTTTTAGTATAGTTCAGTTTTAATGGGAAATTTTAGCGCAGGTTAGGTTTAATTTGTTTTTAAGGAATGTTTGTATGTATTTATTGTTTTTATTCTACCTGTGCACCGCCCCGAGTCCCTATGGGGAGAGGGAGCGGTTTATAAGTATTAAAATTATTATTATTATTATTATTATTATTATTATTATTATTATTATTATTATTATTATTATTATTATTATTATTATTATTATTATTATTCTTAAAGACTTGCAGTGTTGGAGCATCCACAACTTCTGGAGGCAATTTCTGTTCCACTGGTTAATTGTCCTAACTGTCAGGAAATTTCTCCTCGGTTCTAAGTTGCTTCTCTCCTTGATTAGTTTCCACCCATTGCTTCTTGTTCTACCATTAAGTGCTTTGGAGAATAGTTTGACTCCCTCTTCCTTGTGGCAGCCCCTGAGATATTGGAACACTGCTATCATGTCTCCCCTGGTCCTTCTTTTTATTAAACTAGACATACCCAGTTCCTGCAACCATTCCTCATATGTTTTAGTCTCCAGTCCCCTAATCCTCTTTGTTGCTCTTCTCTGCACTCTTTCTAGAGTCTCCACATCTTTTCTACATTGTGGTAACAAAAATTGAATGCAGTATTCCAAGTGTGGCCTTTCCAAGGCCTTATAAAGTGGTATTAACACTTCACGTGATCTTGATTCTATCCCTCTGTTTGTGCAGCCTAGAACTGTTGGCTTTTTTGGTAGCTGGTTCCTATTTAAATGGTTGTCCACTAGGACTCTCACAGTTACTACTATTGAGCAAGGTACCACATACATACTGTACCTGTGCATTTTTTCTTGCCTAAATATAGAACCTTACTACTAGTTACTACTAACCTACTAACTAACTTACTACTAGTTAGTTATATTGACGGATACATCCATTAAATGATCAGACTCAATTCATTTTTTTTAAATTTTACCTCATACAAATATATAAATAAATCTGAAAACAAGGCTCTCGCCTTCAAAGAAATAGAATCTTAAATATTCCTCCCACAACCTACACAAAACATAGCAGCCTACCTCATATGCTGTGATAAGCCATAGCTTGCGGTTTACCAAATAAACCACAATTTACAGTAGAGGAATTGCAACATATGCACATTTCACTGAACTCTTAAGTCTAGCGTGTTTTGGCTTAAAGGTTTGCTTGTCTTACGGACCACAGTTAAGCTCATTGCACAAAGCCGGCCAAATTTGTCTTGTGAAACAAGCTGCATTGTAGCACAAGTTGTAAATTATACCTAGGAAAAACACATATGGAAGCTAACTATGTAGCAGCCTATGGAACATGCCAGCTACACCCCAGTCTTAAAACCAACAACACAAATAATTCAAAACACAGTGCTATTATTCTTATACTTACCTAAGTGGAACTGAACATATAAAAAAAAACCTTCTTCAGCCACAAACTAGAAACACAACTAGAAGACTGCCTTCTGGGCTGCCTTTAAATTCCTAACCCCACCCTGGTAATTACTTAACTTGTGTAACCAATGAGCCATTTAAAGATGCAACCACTTTTCAGCCTGATTTATGGATACAAACTACTATGGTGTGGTTTAGAGGTTAGAGTAATCAAATATCTACCTTAATTCTGCCATGGGGTTTAGTGGGTTGGCTATGCTGTTTAAATCTTATTTCAATGCAGTCACTTTGAAATGGCCCCAGTAGGAAGGGGAAATAGATTAAAATAGAATGTTAAATAGTCCCCATTATTTCTATAGCTGAATTATTACTCCCAAAACTGATCTTTCATTTGCCAAATGCTGAATTTAGTTCCGTTCCCCAGTCAAACGACAGCACTCAATTTAAGAGAGGGAACAGCAGGAAAATGACCATATGGTAAAGGGCCATATGAAAGAATCTTTAGCCACTCAAGGTGGGTAAACTCAAGGAGCAATTCATTGTCGTTTGCCCAAATAATTCATGATATCAAGTCAGGGGCCAAACATTTCGTTAGGAACATTTATTTTTGTAATGGATATTTTGTCAGTTTTGCACAATGAAATCATTTTGTCCAAGTGCTATTTGAGCCAAAAGGCTAGTGCTTTGCAGCGCAAAATGATTTTGACACAAAGGACAGAGTATATAACATGCTTATTTTCAGGACACTTTTAGAAACTATATGACTAGTATTTGCCTATTAAAGACGATTAAAAAGAAGACCACAGCTATGCCTTGTGTTTGACTGAAAGGTCTATCTACCTCAAACCTCAGAACATTGGCAACGGTTCATAACTTTCTTTCCAGAAGTATTGGTTTAAGTTCAAAAATGTCAAGATTTTTCCCATTAGAATCCTTCCCAAAACATTTGCTGATGTTGCTTTACATAGATTTGCTCAGGTCACACATTGATAAGAGAAGGCCAGGTTGTAATAATCCAATACAGGTAGTCCTCGACTTACAACCACAATTGAGCCCCAAAGCCCCATTGCTAAGAAAGACAAGTGAGTTTCCCCCCATTTTAGGACCTTCCTTGCCAGTTAAGTGAATCTCTGCAGTTGTTCGGTTAGTAACATGATTATAAAGTAAATCTGGCTTCCCCATTGATTTTGTAATGTACTCAGTACTTGGTTTGGGCCCCTTTTGCAGCAACATCCCTTCGTCCGATCCGCTCCCACAGAGAGGGCCTTCTCAGGGTGCCGTCGGCCGGGCAATGCCGGTTGGTGACACCCAGGGGAAGGGCCTTCTCTGTGGCGGGCCCGGCCCTCTGGAACGACCTACCCCCCGACCTCCGCCTCTTCCGCCAACGCCTTAAGACGTACCTATTCTAACAAGCCGGCCTAGCGTAGCCCCCCGTTTCTGACTATATTTATAAATTTTAATTTTTTAGGGTTTTAAAGGGTTTTAGCACGGGTTTTAGGTTAATTTAATACGCTTTGAAGAGTTTGTATGGTTTTGTAATGGTTTTTAATAATGCCTGTGCGCCGCCCTGGGTCCTAACAAGGAGAAGGGCGGGGTATAAATTCGAAAAATAAAAAAATAAAAATAAATAAATTACTGCCTCAATGTGGCGTGGCATGGAAGCTCTCAGCCTGTGGCACTGCTGAGGTGTTATGGAAGACCAGGATGCTTCAATAGCGGCCTTCAGCTCTTCTGCATTGTTCGGTCTCATGTTTCTCATCTTTCTCTTGGCAATGCCCCATAGATTCTCTATGGGGTTCAGGTCAGGTGAGTTTGCTGGCCAATCAAGCACAGTAGTCCCACGGTCATTGATCCAGTTTTTGGTGCTTTGGGCAGTGTGGGCAGGTGCCAGGTCCTGCTGGAAAATGAAGTCAGCATCCCTATAAAGCTCGTCTATGGAAGGAAGCATGAAGTGCTCCAAAATCTCCTGGTAGATGGCTGTGTTGACCCTGGACTTAATGAAGCACAGTGGTCCAAAGTCCTTTGCTCAGTATCCAAAGTCCTTTTTCTGATGAGAGCAACTTTTGCATCTCATTTGAAAACCAAGGACCCAGAGTATGGAGGAAGAAAGGAGAGGCACACACTGCAAGATGCTTGAAGTCCAGTGTGAAGTTTTCACATTCTGTGTTGATTTGGGGAGCCATGAAATCTGCTGGTGTTGGTCCACTGTGCTTCATTAAGTCCAGGGTCAACTCAGCCATCTACCAGGAGATTTTGGAGCACTTCATGCTTCCTTCTGCAGATGAGCTTTATGAGGATGCTGACTTCATTTTCCAGCAGGACTTGGCACCTGCCCACACTGCCAAAAGCACCAAAACCTGGTTCAATGACCATGGGACTACTGTACTTGATTGGCCAGCAAACTCGCCTGACCTGAACCCCATAGAGAATCTATGGGGCATTGCCAAGAGAAAGATGAGAAACATGAGACCGAACAATGCAGAAGAGCTGAAGGCCACTATTGAAGCATCCTGGTCTTCCATAACACCTCAGCAGTGCCACAGGCTGAGAGCTTCCATGCCACACCACATTGAGGCAGTAATTGCTGCAAAAGGGGCCCAAACCAAGTACTGAGTACATATGCATGCTTATATTTTTCAGAGATCCGATATTGTTCTATGTACAATCCTAGTTTTATTGATTGCATGTAATATTCTAATTTTCTGAGATTGTGGATTTGGGGTTTTCATGAGCTGTATGCCATAATCATCACAATTATGACAAATCACGGCTTGAACTGTCTTGCTTTGCATGTAATGAGTCTTATCTCATATATGTTTCACTTTTTAAGTTGCATTGCTGAAATAAATAAACTTTTGCACGATATTCTAATTTTTCAAGTTTTACCTGTAGTCCATCCCCCCCTCAAGCAGGAGACCCTACACCATTTCTGTCCAGTCTCTTCTTGAAAGTCTCAAGTGATGACGCTCCCACAACTTCCGAGGGCAACCTGTTCCATTGGTTGATTGATCTCAGTGTCACAAAATTTCTTCGTATTTCCAGGTTGAATCTCACCTTGGTCAGTTGTCATCCATTATTCCTTGTCTGGCCTTCAGGTGCTTTGGGAAATAGTTTGACCCCCTCCTCTCTGTGGCAGCCCCTCAAATATTGGATCCCTACTATCATGTCTCTCCTGATCCTTCTCTTCCCTAGGCAAGCCATGCCCAGTTCCTGCAAGCATTCATCGTATATTTTAGCTTCCAGTCCTTTAATCATCGTGGTTGCTCTTCTCTGCACTTTTTCTAGCGTCTCAACACCTTTTTTATAATGTGGTGATCAAAACTGGATGCAGTACTCTAGGTATAGTCTTACTAAGGCTTTATAGTGTGGTATTAGTACCTAACTAGATCTTGTTGGAAGAAATATGGGTTTGACTCCAAGTGGGGAAAAAGACACTGGAGACATGGAGGCTGCTTGGAAAGATGGTTTAATGGTGGACAGGACTGCATGGTTTGAGTCCTGAACAGAAAAGGTGATCACATGCTTCAATGTTGATGGAGAAGGCAGGGCTGAGATGCTGAAAGACCCTGGTTTTATGCCCTCTCTGGCTTTTGATCTTGATCTTGTATTCTGGTTGGTTGTCAGACTCCCATGGGGCCATGCAGGGGCAACTCTAGGCTGTGTTTTGAATCCAGGTTTGGTTGAGTTCTCAGATGCCATGGGTGAGTGGGTAAAGGTTAGTCATGCCTTAATCCCATCACCTTGGATTTGAAGGGGAGAACTCTTCACGATGTAAAGAGACTGGCTTGGACATCTCCATGGCCCATTGACAAAGGGGGTAGGGGAAGGAAGCTGCGGGGAGCTGCATGTTTCTCCCTTTTCACATCCAGGGAGATGCAATATTCTGCCTTTTCAATATTTCCTAGGATATTTCATTTTTCTAGGAGAGGGCTAGGTGGCAACTTCCTACAATCTTGATTGTATCCTTCTGCTAATTTAGGATTGTGTTGGCTTTTTTGGCTGCACACTGCTGGTTCATATTTAGCTGGTTGTCCACTAAGGCAGGGGTCTCCAACCGTTGCAACTTTAAGTCTGAAGGACTTCAGCTCCCAGAATTCTCCAGCCAGCAAAGCTGGCTGGAGAAGTCTGGGAGCTGAAGTCCTTCAGACTTAAAGTTGCAAAGGTTGGAGACCCCTGCACTAAGGCTCCAAGATTCCTCTCACAGTTACTGCTATTGAGCCTGGTTTCACCCAGTTTATACCGAGTGTACTTTTGGTTTTTCTTACCTAAGTGTAGGGCTTTACTTTTCCTGATCCCAAAAATTGTAGTTACACAAACCATGGGTTGTGTGCATTCAACCATCACCTGGTTTAACAGATTAACAGAGTTGGAAGGGACCTTGCAGGTCATCTAGTCTAACCCCCTGCCCAAGGAGGAGACCCTACATCTGCCTCTACCTAGGATTGAACTCACAACCTCCTGATTGGGAGGCGAGAGCTCCACCTCTGGTTCTCCTCAATAAGGCCAGAAAAAGGCAACCTCCCACCCCCCACACACACTCTTGAGGAACCAAAGTTCAACAGGTAGCATTTGGCCATTTTGCCAGGGCACACCTGTTGAATTTCTATCTGCCAGGCGATATCAAAAAGGAAGCATCCTGTGTGGGAAAGAGGCCATTTCCCCACGCCCATCCTCAAAATGAGCGCCAGGGTTAGACGTGTGTGTATGTGTGTGTGTTATTTTGAGAGACAGAGATCAGCCATATCCCCCCTCAGCTTTTCTGTCATTCCGATTGGCTCCGACTCTTTCCTCAGCCCACCTGCCGGCCTTGCCAATCACCCGACCTCCACGGAGGATTGGGCGGGAACTTAAAATCTGGGCGGGCCTGCCTTAGAGAGAGAGACCGCTCGGCCTAACGGCCGTCTCGCTCCTGCGCATGCCCGGCAGGTGATGCCTTCCTCTCTCCTTCCCCCCCCTCCCTTCTTCGTCGGCGAGCGCGCGGTGGCCCTTTGCTTTCCCCCCCCCCCTCTCCTTTCTCCCCTTCCCGGCATGCTCCGCGCAGCCGAGGCGTTGACGTCACCGGAGCCCGGTCTCCGCCGCCATTGGAGTTCGAAGGCTCCTTCGGCTGCCTGGGGAGCCTCCTTTTGCCTTCCGGCTTCTCCGTGTTTTTTTTTTTCCCCTTTCCCAAGGAAAGGCGAGGATTCAGAAGTCTCGAGGCTAAAGAGCCGGGGAAAGCGAGAGGAAAGACCGGCGAGCGCGCAGCAGCAACAGCAGCTGGCCTTTTTCCCCCCCTCCCCTCCCCTCCCCCCTCATCTCCTTGTGTGCCTGTGCGTGTGTGTGGAGGCGAAGGATGTGAGGGAAGAAACGAGCGCGCGCACCGACGAGCTAGCGCGCGTGCGCGCGGCGCCCTCTTTTCCCTCCCCCTCCTTTCCCTTGACCTAACGCTCCCGTTCCCCTTTCCTCACTCCCCCCCGCCTTCCCACGCACCCCCGCGCGTGCGCATAGGCCCCCTTCTCGGGTAGGGGGGGAAGAGGAGAGGGAGGGAAAGAGAGAGAGAGAGAGAGAGAGCGCGCTCGTGCCTGGCCTGGCCCCGCCCCTCCACTCCTCTTCCCTTTCCCCCTCCCAGCCCCCCCTCCCCTTTATTTCAGGGCGCATGAGAGATGTCTGCCACTAGCGTTGACCCCCAGGTAAGTCGGGGGTGGGTGGGTGGGGGGAAGGAAGGCCAGGCCGCATCCCTCCTTTATTTTTCCTCCTCCTTGCCAGTTTCCCCTTCTTTAATTGCTTCCCTTTCTCTCTCCCCCCCCCCCCAACTCGTCTCCAGCTCTGCCTTCCTTCCTTGGCGCTCGACCAATCCTTCCTCGGGCATAACGCGCTCCCCCCCCCCCCCCCCCCCATGAATGCGGGGAAGGCACTCTGCTTCCTTTCTCCCCCCTCCGTTTGGCCGCCTGCCTTGATCGAAGCCAGACTTCGCCAGGGAGCACGATGGGGGATGTAGTCCAAACCAATGTTTGGGGAGGGGGAGAGAGAAAGCAGCCCAGCCAGTTAGGTTCAAAGGAAGGAGAAAGGCCTTTTCTTCTCTGCTCTTTGGGGGAACGGTTTTGGCTTTCCCATTCTTCTTTCCTTTCTTCTTTCACTCCCTTCCTTCTCTCCTTCCCTTCCTTTCTTCCCTCCCTCCCTTCCCTCCCCCTCTTCCTTCAGGCCTTTGTTAAAAAGGAGCCTCCTTGGCCCTTAAAAGATTACCCACTCCTACCTTTGATTTTGGGTTGCTTGGCTTCCCCCCCCCCTCCCCCATTCCTTTAAGGACTTCTATAGAGACTGCTTTGGAGTACTGGGCCTGGTGGCTTTGAGTGCCCACTTAATGTCAGAATATAAAAAGGGAACGACCCTCCTCCTGAGTCCAAGAGAAACCCTGACCGGGGACATCTTTCAACAGCACCTTGGATGGTGGATCTGAATTTGGACTCTTGGGTTAGGTCGGAGCAAGCCACCCAAAGCCATTTTTAGATAGTTGCTGAAGACCAGATTCCCCTGGATATTAAGTTTCTATATCCTGAGCAGCTTTAAGCTACTATTTCCGCAGGAATGTTCTTGCTAGCTTCAAGCTTCCTGTTTCGCTTCTAGGCCCTACTTTTATTTTCTTTACTGTACTTGATGTCAGTGAGCTCCTTCATGTTTCTGTTTTGAGCATCAAGCCTTATGCAGACGTTTTAATAATTTTTCTATAACTGTCTCTGCTTGTGTCAGCTGTTTCAGTCTTCATAAACCCAGGCCCTCCCACTTTCAGTTTTAAAGATCAGTCTCATTCTAGGAATTTGGCTTTTAGATGGGAATAAATATTTTTATTTATTCCCATCTAATAAGAATTTTTTTTTTTTTTAAAAAGAGAACTTCCAAAAGCACTATTGCTCCTGACTGCAAAAGTATATCTTTGCCCTTTGCTTTGTGGTATTTAAATAGTTCAATATTATTTCTTGTAATTTTACTGGTGCTGTAAAATGAATAGTATAATTCACATGTTAAGGGATCTGAGTCTCAGACATAATGGCTTTGCCTAAGGCGACATAGGTAGTACTTAAGTTGTTTCTCAAGCGTTTCTTGGTTCTTTACATGCTGCCCTTTCATTGTGTCAAGAGAGACATTTCCTAGGACTTTTTTCTTGATATTTTTACCTGTCTCTCCTCCTCCTGGTTTCTCTTTATATACTGGGAAAACAAATACATATGTCTATGTGCATATTCCTGTTGAAATTCAACTTCTTGCACATTGGATAATATTTCGAGGCTTGGAGTGTTTGCTGCCTTTTCTAGTTCCTCCAAGAAACCATTCCCTTTTCTTTTATATGTTTTTATCTAGTAACGTAAATACATATTAAAGTTTTGTGAAAAGTTTTGAATTCAAACCCTTTAGGAAGTATTTCATGGCCAAAACAACTGTTGAAAAGGAATATTTAGTGCTCAAAACACTTCAGAGTGGTAGGCAATGCCCACTTCAGATGCAAAACGGATTTGGGAGGCATTTCAGATTTAAAATATACTGCATATCAATATTTCTCTGTAGTCTGTAACTCTGAATTTCTTATTCTCCATCCCTTTTATTTCCTCTTTGAAAAATCCTTAATATTCATGTTATTACATTATATTATTATCATGTGGCTATTGTTTGTTTCCAATCTCCTGAAAGGCCATGCTACCTATTAACAATTTGTAAGCAGATTTAATAAATGCAAATATTTTTGAAATCATGCTATATTTAATGAAAGACATAACACTTGTAGAAAGTAAAATTGAAGCCAGAGATAATCTTGTGGTTGAGAGTTACCTAGTTTTAAATATCTAAACAGACTAATCTGTCTTGAATATAGAAGACAATATTGTATCACTGCTGTACATTTTCAATAGATGATAGTTTGCTTTATGCTGAGGTCTCAACAAATGACAAATATTTGTTTTGTCTCTTTTATTGTACCCTGTGCTATGGCATGACAGAGAGCGAAAGGTCAAGATAATAAAGGTAAGAAAAGTTCTAATCTTAAAGATAGTTCTTCTGATAGCAGATTTATATGAATGTATTCATACAAATGTTTGCTTGTAAGTAATTCATTAAAAAATTTAAAAGCCTCTGTTTTGTTATTTTTTTATCACTCTCAGTGAGGTTTATTCCTATATATAAATTCAGTCCTGTAAGTGTCTCTGCAGCTTATTGGATTTTTACCTGAGATGTCATCTTAAATCTTAAATTAATATCTATACTTTCCAGAATAAATACCTCACATAGTTATAACAAACTTAAATCTTCAAAATAATTAAAACAATGTTCTCTGTAGGCACTTGTTTCTCATCATTTTACTTTTTAAAAGTCAGAACATTCTGTTTCAGTGGGTTTTTTTTTCCCCTTTTGAGAAAAATCAAAAGTAAAAAATAATACATTTCCAAGATGGTAATAATTTTGTACTGCAAGTACAGCTCCTTCTTCTGTCATTGGAACATTATGAGATTATAAATCATGAGACTTGACACATCATCCCTCTTTTTCCACTGAAGCTATTTTGGGAGCACTCCTTCCAAAAAGTTGAACATGTTTGGGAGTGCAAGATGTAGAGATTATATCTGAAATAGTGATATTTGATGGGGGAGTTCCTGAAAGAGAGTAGATCAATGGCAAAATCACCAATCCTGTTCAACCTGCTGTGAATTTGAATTTAATTAGCACATCTTAATAGTAATAGCAAACTAGTCCTGACATTTCAAAATTTAAAAGTAAGATAACATTTAAAGAGATGCTCCTTATTATGAAAGAGATTCTATATGTTTACACTGATAGATAACATGGAATTTTAATTTTCCAAAAACTTTTAACTTTTATGGATTTGTAGCGTATACATATACAGGTAGCCCATGACCTACAACCACAATTGAGCCCAACATTTCTATTGCTAAGCAAAACAGTTGTTAAGTGAGTTTTGCCTCATTTTGCAACCTTTTTTGTCCCAGTTATTAAGTGAATCACTGCAATTGTCAAGTTAGTAACACGGTTGTTAAGCGAATTTGGCTTCTCCATTGACTTTGCTTGCCGAAAGTCACAAAAGATGTTCACATAACCCCAGGACACTGCAACCGTCATAAATATGAGTCTGGATTTCTATCACATGACTACAGGAACACTGCAATGGTTGTAAATATGAAAAACAGTCATAAGTCAATTTTTTCATTGCTATTGCAACTTCTAAACTCACAAACGAACTGTTATGTCAAGGATTACCTGTATATCTGTACATATAAAAAAGTAAAGCATCTGGTGGTTATGTTTATAGCATAGCTTAATTGTTTATTTCATATTGTTAACTAAGCTTTTCTTTAACAGTATGCAGTACAAACTACATATGTAAAATGAAATATCATATACAATTAAAATCAAATTATTCCTCAGTGAAATAGCATTAGAGCGAATTTAATTCCATAAGCTAAAGTTTAATAAGCACAATAAACTCAACACCATATAAAGGTAGTCCTCAATGTAACAATTGAGCCGAAAATTTCTGTTGATAAGCAAGACAGTGAATTTGCTCCATTTTAAGAGCTTTCTTGCCAAAGTTATTAAGTGAATCACTGCAATAAAGTTAATAACACAGTTGTTTAAGTAAATCTGCCTTCCCCATTTACTGTGCTTATCAGAAGGTCACAAAAGGGGATCACGTGATCCCAGGACACTGATCATAAATATGAGTTGTAATCAAGTAACTACAGAGATGCTGCAACAGTTGTAAGTGTGAAAATGATCATGTCAATTTCAATAGTCACTAAATAAATGGTTTAAGTCAAGGACCACCTATATATAGATGTTGATCAATATAATATATATATAAAACTCATATATTTCTGATGATTGCAGTGTACATATTCATTTCTATTAATGACCTTCAAATTTTCTTTTCCTGTTTACCACTTTCTGTATCGTTTACTATGGAATTTCTGTATATGTTTCTACAAATACATAAATCTATTTAATTGCATTCCTATAAACTGCCCGTCTCACATGATGACACTGGTTGGCATTCATAATAAAAGAGTAAAAATACATAAAAACCATTAAAACAACCAATTTAAATTAAAAGATGAAATCAAAGTTTAAAAAAAAAACACATTGGGGTCTTGGGTGAAATAAGAGAATGCCTTAGCTTAGAACAGGGGTCTCCAACCTTTGCAACTTTAAGTCTGAAGGACTTCAGCAAAGCTGGCTGGAGAATTCTGGGAGCTGAAGTCCTTCAGACTTAAAGTTGCAAAGGTTGGAGACCCCTGGCTTAGAACATGTCTAGCATTTGTCTTCATTATTTATTATGACAATGCAGTCCAACAGGATGTAGTCCATGATTGGCAACTTCTGTTGTAAAAAAAATAAATCTGTACTAATGATTTATCACATTGAGGACATGTAAAACGCTTAGAGTGAAATTCAAAAGGTTGCAGAAACCACTATAAGTTACTAAATACTACCTGTCTCCCTGAAAATAAGACCTCCGCAGATAATAAGCCTAATTGGGCATTTGAGCGCATGCGCTAAAATAAGCCCTCCCTGAAAATATTGCAACATAGCAGCAGCCATGAAAAGACCATGCTCTCCACCTCATTTACCTCAAAAATAATAAAACTTCCCCAAAGATAAGGCCAAGTGCTTATTTCAGGGGTCAAAAGAAAATAAGACCCTGTCTTATTTTCAGGGAAACACAGTATTAGTGATGTGCATATCTAAAACAAAGAAGTCTGCTTATTTAGATCAATCTAACTTGCCACTAACAAGTGCTATACAGAATCCATGACACACTTTAAGGGTTGAGCTTTATAATAATAATAATAATAATTTTATTTATAGACCGCCTCCCCCCCCCCCCCCCCCAAAGGGACTTGGAGCGGTGCACAGGGAAATTAAAAATGCAAATATAAAATACATAAATAGGTAAAATAAGAATTAAACAAAATTATCCCTGCGCTAAAACCCACTATACTAAAATTAAACTACAATCCCCTAAAAACCCAGTTAAAAAACGGAAGACTAACCTAGGCCGGCCAAGCAGAAGAAGTGTGTTTTCAATTTTTGACAGAAGGAGCGGAGGTCCGTAGTTGTTATAATCATTCAGCATGTTATTGATCTTTTTCCTGGCATACTAACTGACTTGGTAGTATCTCAGCTTTGGCTTCCTACTTACACTAAGTGCTCCAGCTTTCCTTTCCTGGACAAATACATTTTAATTCATTCTGTGAGTCTTACTCTTGATCTTAACAAACTGTGTTGCTGGTTGTTGAAAAACCTGTTTTAGAGTATTCAGTAACTGTCATTTAGATAATTTTTATAAGGAACAATGGTATCTTGAGGGCATATGGAAGTGTTTTTCATCATGTTGAAATCTGACCTTTGCCCCTTCTCTAAATAGATAATGCTGTGGAATAAACACAGTTCTATTTGTGTATACCGTCCTGCTTTAGAAAACAGATCTTTGTTGAAACTTCAAAGTGTGCATGTTATAATTGGAGCTCTTTTGTTTCAGTGCAAAATGGTTCTCTTCATCAGAAGGATACAGTGCATGACAATGATTTTGAGCCTTATCTTTCTGGACAGTCAAATCAGGTTAGTGTATATGCCTGAAAAGTGATTTGTTTTTTTAAAAGGGATTTTAAACATGTGTCAGTTGGAAGCAGTGAAATTTGTTTAAAATGATTTTTTTAAAATGAATCAAAGGCCATTTATAATTCATGTTGTTCTTGTTGAATACATATTATTCTCATTGAATTTATCATAATGGCATTGGCTTAAGTAAATCCAAATTAGCCCTGAATGTTATGACTTCTTTATACAGTACTCATATCCAAAGTAAAATTATTTTTCTTGTGGGTTAGAAGTTGAAACTGCTACCACTTTAGAATATTAAATGGGATTGACTGAATCAGGCTTAAGTTGATATTTCCAATTTTTATTAAATTATGTAGTATTTTTCTATTCTAATCCAGCTTTAGGACTTCTTATTCCAAATTTTATTGGCTTACTTATTGATCATATTTATATGCCCACCCATCTCATGAAAAACTTGACAATAAAAAACATAAAACAGTGGCACAAATACACATAATTAAGCATTGTTATTGAAAGACCAAAAAGAGAGAGCTGAAGATATTACAATGGAGTCACTCAGCACCTCATCAGTCCCTTGAGGCCCCAGACCTGATGACACAACCAGGTTTATGGCATGGAGCTGTGATGTTCCATAAGGTGGTCACCCACTGCAGAAAAGGCCCACCCCTTGGGTTCCACCAAATGTAGCTCTTCGGCAGATGCCACCCATAGCTTACCTCTTCTGCAGATGCAATTGGTTGTTCTTGTTGATAAGAACGCTTTTGTCTTATGGCTGGCTTCTATATTTGCTATAGGTTTTCCCCACCCAAACGAAAGTTTAAGTCCCTGCCCAGCACCCACAGGTCCCTCACATGGTCCATCAGGCACCATCCCAATTGGAGATGCCTCCCAGTCACGACACTCCAGGTGCAGGGCAGGATATCCTTGACTCTCTGAGAAAGGAATGTTATTTTGACTATATCTACTCCACTCCATTTAATCCCCCCTCTCAGTTTCCCACAGCAATAAATGTGGCAGGCCTGAAGGCCCAATGCAAAAGATGGTTTCCAGGCCTGACAAGTGATACAGCAGCATCTGCTTACAGAATACATTTCCTATTTCATGCACTGCTCAGGTCTACCTTGAAGGTTAGGCCAATCGTCTAAAGCAGGGGTCCCCCAACCTGTGGTCCATGGCCCACTAGTGGGCTGTGAGGGGTTTGCAACCGGGCAATGGAAACAGCCAGTACACACACACGTACACACACACATCCTCGTTTGTATGAGTAGCATGTGCATGATCCAGTTGTGTAAGCGGCAGGCTCACATGCACGCTGCATTTGCAAATGAAGTTGCACATGGGCCTGTCGGCCGCTTGCACGAAACCATGCAACCCACCCCCCCAAAGCCAGAAACATTGGGGGACTCTGCTCTAAAGCATGTATGAGGGCATTGTGCCAGGAAGCATTTCAAGCTGTAGAAAAAGGTAAACAGAAGAGATAAGCTTTCAAAGAGATTGAGTGAAGATAGCACTGGCTACATGACATAATACGACGACTCCTGATTCATGTGGTGCAGAGTTTAAAAGCAATGTGAGAGTTTGACGAGCATTAACAGAAAGTGAGGCAATGTAGCTTGCAAAGGTAGATTTGCGGAAAGTATTGAGAAAGAATGACGCTGCTGGGATCAGGCTAGAAGTTAACTGAACTGGAATTACTAAGTAGAAGGACGGTTTCAAATATAGCTAGCAACATGGACAGTTAAGCAGGGGGATTTTAAATAAGTAAGTTGAATCAAGAATGAGTGTAGAATGCAAAGAAAATTAATGATTATGTGAGCAAAACAAAACATGAAATGAGACTGTAACGGTGATTTTAAAAGGCCAGAATTTGTGTGGTTATGGGAAAATAAGTAACACGACAGATTAATGAATCAAATGTGGAAGTGTTATTATATTCCTTAATTGGGGTAGATGAGAAAACTCTGGATTCCGCATTTAGTCTTCAGGGATTTTTTTTGAAATGCATAATTTGCACAGAGGAATCCACTTTGTTTCAGATCAGTACATGCTTTAGTCAAAGAATCTACAAATATTTGATTTTACTAAGATTTAATATAACGGCATAATGTTATATTGTTTGAGAACACTTCAAAAGCAGTCAGATTAATTTAGCTCTAACATAATATTAGTGTACTGTGAAAGAAGTTTAAAAATAACTTCTCACTTATCCAAACTGCAGATTTTCAAACAAAACATGTCTACTCAAATTGCTCTGTGTCTTGTGATTAATCCTTGAAGCAGTCGGTGAGAAACCATGTGGAAGAATTGTCCTGCCTTAATTTTCAAAGACTTAAGAAACGAGAGATGTTTTCAGGTTTAAGGCATTTACAGTCCTTTATCAATAAAAGAGAATATTTGTAACTCAGAATTGAATTGTGGGGTCCTTGGTGCTCTCCAAGCTTGGTGGTTTTCTTGCAGACATTTCATTACCAAACTAGGTAACATCATCAGGGCAAACTCCACTTCCTTCTAGTGCTGATGATGTTGCCTAGTTTGGTAATGAAACATCCGCAAGAAAACCATCAATCTTGGAGAGAACCCAAGGACCTCACCGTCTTTTATATTTGTAGAGTATATTTGAACTTTCCTGAATATTTTTCTAGTTTAAATAATGTGGTAAACAACTGAATCTGAAATTGCGGCTTTGTCGTTTTAACAGAGCAACAGCTATCCATCAATGACCGATCCCTACTTGTCCAGTTATTATCCACCTTCTATAAGCTTTCCCTACTCACTGAGTGAAGCTCCCTGGTCAACCGGAGGAGACCCTCCTATCCCATACCTCACAACCTATGGACAGCTGAGTAACGGCGATCACCACTTCATGCACGATGCTGTGTTTGGACAGCCTGGCGGACTGGGCAACAACATCTATCCACACCGGTTTAATTTTTTCCCGGAAAACCCTCCTTTCTCAGCATGGGGAACGAGCGGCTCTCAGGGGCAGCAGACCCAGAACTCGGCTTACGGAAGCAGCTACAGTTACCCGCCCAGCTCCCTTGGGGGCACCATTGTGGACGGGCAAACAGGATTTCATAACGATACTTTGAATAAAGCGCCCGGGATGAACAGCATCGAACAGGGAATGGTTGGGCTGAAGATCGGCGGGGACGTCACGACTTCCGCCGTGAAAACCGTAGGTTCAGTGGTCAACAGTGTCGGCATGGCGAATGCTTTGTCCGGCAATGGCGGATCGAACCTCAACCTGCCAGTATCGAAGCCAACCTCCTGGGCTGCTATTGCTAGCAAACCTGCAAAGCCCCAGCCCAAAATGAAAGTGAAAAGCGGGCCCATAATAGGAGGGGCTTTGCCTCCGCCGCCTATCAAACATAACATGGACATAGGTACTTGGGACAATAAAGGCCCCATGCCCAAAATCCCAACTCCTCAACAGCCGATCCCTTCTCAGTCTATCCCACAGCCACAGATCATCCAGCCAATCCCCGCCCAGCCACCCCCACTGACCCAGCTGCCCTACCAGAACCCTCAGCCGCCGCCCCCTCAAAACCGATGGGTGGCGCCTCGCAACCGCAATGCAGCTTTTGGCCAAAGCATAGGAACCGGTAACGAGAGCAACCCGCCCGGGAATACCCCAGCGAACGCCATCCCTGGCGGAGGAGGAGGCGGTGGCGGCGAGTCCCACCCCGTTCTCGAAAAACTGAAAGCTGCCCACAGTTACAACCCCAAGGATTTCGAGTGGAACCTCAAAAACGGACGGGTGTTTATCATCAAGAGTTACTCTGAGGACGATATCCACCGTTCCATCAAATACTCCATTTGGTGTAGCACAGAACACGGCAACAAGCGTTTGGACAGCGCCTTCCGCTCCATGAATAGTAAAGGCCCGGTCTATTTACTCTTCAGCGTCAACGGCAGCGGACATTTTTGTGGCGTAGCGGAAATGAAATCGTCGGTGGACTACGGCACCAGTGCCGGCGTGTGGTCCCAGGACAAATGGAAGGGGAAGTTTGACGTCAAGTGGATCTTTGTGAAAGATGTTCCCAACAACCAGCTTCGACACATCAGGCTGGAGAACAATGACAACAAGCCAGTGACAAACTCCCGTGACACTCAGGAGGTGCCCTTAGAAAAAGCGAAGCAAGTGCTTAAAATTATTGCTATGTACAAGCACACGACCTCCATCTTCGATGACTTTTCCCATTACGAAAAGCGCCAGGAGGAGGAAGAAGTGGTACGAAAGGTAAACTGGCTTTAGAACATTTTAATTCAGTTGGGGGAAGAAGTCCACCCTGGAGGTGAATGGGAATTGAGTTTGCAAAGGGACTGTGTGTGTTTTTTTTTTTTTTAAAAAGAGAAAAAACCAACTTATTTCGAAGATAGATATTACGCGTCCTTCAGATTTAACCCATAAGGCTTCAACCCTACAGCTTTCTTTCTTCTTCTTTTTTTAAACCTTCTTTATTGTAATAGGCCAAAAAGTTGAGATGTGTGTCTGCTTTGTTAAATATGGCTTAGTTTTCAGTGCTGTAATGGATGGTACAGGGCTTGGAATATACAGGTAGTCCTCGACTTACGACCACAACTGAGTGCAAAGCTTCTGTGGCCGAGTAAGACATTTGTTTACTGAGTTTTGCCCCACCTTACGACCTTCCTTGTTGCGGTCATTACAAGTGATTCCCTGCAGTTGTTAAATTGGCAATACAATACAATACAATAGCAGAGTTGGAAGGGACCTTGTAGGTCTTCTAGTCCAACCCCCTGCATGGGCAGGAACCTTATACCATTTCAGACAAATGGCTGTCTAACATCTTTTTAAAGACTTCCAGGGTTGGGGCATTCACAACTGCTGGAGGCAATGTGGGCATTAAATTAATCTGGCTCCTCCGTTGATTTTGCTTGTTGGAAGTCACACGAGATCACATGGCCTGGGATACTACAACCGTCATAAATAGGAGTCAGTCGCCAAGGGGACTGAATTTTGATCATGTGATCATGGGGATGCTGCAACGGTCGTAAGTGTGAAAAATGGTCACAGGTCCCTTTTTTCCAGAGCCATTGTAACCTAGAACAGTCACTAAATGAATGGTTATAAGTCGAGGACTACCTGTAAGTGAAATATAAATAGCTCACCCATGCACGAGCAAGATGTGTTTCTGCTTTGAAGAGGCGTCTACGAAAGAAACCTACGATTGGCAGGGTTTTTTTTGTTCCTTATTCTGGTTGTTAATTGAAGGAAGGGCTTAAAAAGTATCCATGTGGAAATGAAAGCCTTTTTACACAAATTGGATGTTGGTATCCCCTTAGCACAGGCGTGCAAAACCTTCCAAATCCAGAATGCCACATTTTGTCTAAAAGCAATTATTCGCTGTGCAAAGTGGTCTGTTTCAGCCTTTTTTTTTTTTTTTTTTTTGAGGTGTTCCAAACTCATTATGCTTTCAGAATTATTGACCAAGCCTGTTTCAAACACGGAACAATTGATTCAACCTTGACGGTGAAGTTTTTTGGAATTTGAAATTTTGTACAACACTCATATTGGAGAAATATATATATATATATATATATATATTAGTGTACTTCTCAATTACGGGAGCTATTTTCATATGTGTAAAATTGATGTGATTGTGACACTATTAATACTATGTGATAGTACATCCTCAAGCATTATGCGATGATAGATTTAACCAAAACCAAACGAACCATAAGGTTTTAAAAGGAAGAGACGATAAAGACTATAAAATTCACCTGTAAATGAGATTTATCAAATATCTCTTGAGGGCATTAACAACTAAGCCATAGCACAAATTAGAAGCATAGACTGTTTAGTTTCTCCAAATTGCTGCGACGTAAGAATTTTATCCTTATTTTTTAAAAAATTGCAAATCCACAGTATGGTAGAACTCACAAGTTTTCTCAGGAACACGGCGTAAAATAAAAATGGAGGATAAAACAAGCACAAAAGTCAGAAGTATGAGTAAACTAGAGTTACTGTAACATTGAGTTCATTGTTAAAAATGAGACATCTGGGGAATGTTTCTGTATATTTATATTAAACAGCCACATTTAGGTGCCTATTAGGCTTACAGAATTAATTTCTTTTTATCAATTACAATGCTTGGTCCTACTGCATTATATTGTATCTCAGCTGCAGGTTTTCCACTGGTATCAGGCTTATATAGTTACTGGTTTTAAGATCTCTTTGGTCTGCACGTTGCAGCATCTGATCAAGTATGGCTTAGCTTCCTATTTGAATAGGACATTAACTGGAAAGTTGGGGATGTATGCTGACTGGCAAATATAGATAAAAAGCAAAGGCAAACTACAGATACTCCTTGACCTATGACTAGAGTTGAGTCCAAAATTGATGTTTTTAAATGAGATAGTGGTTAAATGAGATAGTAATTTTACCCCCATTTTACAACCTTTCTTGCCACGGTTGTTAAGTGAATCTGGCTTCCCCACTGACTTTGGTTGTCAGCACAAAGGGATCACATGACCCCAGGACCCTGCAACCGCCATAAATTTTGAACTAGTGACCAAGCATCCAAATTTTGATTGTGTAACCTGGGTGGGGGGTGGAGGATGCTGCCACAGTCACGTGTAAAGCAGTTATAAATCACTTTTTTTGTGTGCTGTTGTAACTTTGAATGGTCACCAAATTAACTTTTGTCAATCAAGGACTACCTGTAGTTTCATATCACCCTGGAAAAGTGGCAGAAATATATGCCGGTGGTCCTCAAACCTGGCAACTTTTAAGACTTGTGGACTTCAACTCCCAGAATTCTCCCGCCAGCTATGCTGTGCTGGAGAATTCTGGGAGTTGAAGTCCACAAGTCTTAACGTTGCCAAGTTTGAAGACCTCTAGTATACGCCATCAGGAGTGGAGTCCAGTTGAAGATGACTTGTTAGTTTGTGAGCTGGAGATACATAAGACCACAGTATTTCTGTCCATTTTGTAAGGTTACTTGAATTACCTGAAATTTCAGGTGGTACCTTTAACTTCACAAATCCCCTTAGGAACGGAAGAGAATGTCTTCAACTGAATACTTGGTCGTAGAATTTCAGTTTGCCTGCACCAGTTTCAATTGTTGACACTGAAGCACAGAACAAAATGATCTCGCATTGCAATAACGGCGTGACAGGTTATTGTATTTAAATGGCATTTATTTATTTTACAAAAAGGTTATTTTTAGCTACACCACTAACTACCAAATATGTGCAAATAATTTACGGAACACAGCAGACCAATTAGATTTAGGCTGACACATAAATTAATGCGTATAACTGATACCTACAGTGGGGAAAAGAAGCAGGTTTCTTCGTGCAAAATCAACTTGCCTTCTGGATAGCATTTTCTGCTTCTTTCACCTTAAAAGACCACCATGGATTGTGGCTTTGGGGTTACTGTAAAGTAAAAGCTTCCGTGTAGGGTGGGATGTTGGGGTTTTTTTTGGAGGGGGGGTTTAGAATGAACAAGCTTTAGGCCCTGAAGTGTGTGGCTGGGGTAGTTTTTTTTCTAAGGAATAGTCATCAGCCTGAGCAATCTTGGAAGATTACCTGTTTCTAGTACTATATTTCCCTGTTGTTAAGATCTGATTCAGTTTCAGAAGTGATGCGGAACCTGCAAATGGCTGAGACCAGTGGTGGGTTACGGCCGAGCAAACCGGTGCCTGCTGGGAGCACCAGGTACCGTTCCGGTACGGTGCTTCGGAGGGCCCACACGCCCTCCTGCCCTCCTTACCTGTATTTGACTCAACTGGGCCATTTGCGCACGCACCTGGAGCATATGGCGTCTGCGCAACGCTCCATTGAGCAGCTGGAGCATCCTGGGCGGTGGGTGTACGTGCAGTGCATGTGCATGTGTTGGATGCCCGACCCTGTCACAGCATACCGGTTGCAACGGGATCCGGAACCCACCACTGGCTGAGACTATCCTTGAAGACATGCAGGTCTAAAGTATTCAAAATATTTGTATGGTTTACCTTGTTTAGGATATTTTTTTTTTTTTTATCCTGTTGATCAGCCAAATGGTTTTTGTTTCACAAAGGTTTTAAGGCCTCTAAACATTTAAAAAAATGGAGTTATCCAACAATTTATTAATCTAAGCCCTTTGAAAACATGAAATTAGTAGGAACGAGAGGATGTTGAATGGGAAGTAGATGCTATTCCATCTTCAATCAATCAATCAAATTTTTATTTGTATACCGCTCCCTCTCCCCGAAGGGACTCGGGGCGGTGCACAGGGAATATAAAACATAAAAACATACAACAATATAAATATCTAAAATCAAATTAAATTACAGTAACCCCGCGCTAAAACCTAAAAACCTAAAACACTTAAATCCCCTAAAAACCTAATTAAAAATTTCAATATTCAGACTGGAGGTAGGAAAGATAAATTAGGCCAGACCGGCCTGTTGGAAGAAATACGTTTTGAGCTTTCGGCGGAAGGAGCAGAGGTCCGGAGTTGTTCTGAGGTCGGGGGGTAGGTCGTTCCATAGGATAGGGCCTGCGACAGAGAAGGCCCTTCCCCTGGGCGTCGCCCGCTGGCATTGCCTAGTGGACGGCACCTGGAGAAGTCCCTCTCTGTGCGAGCGAATCGGTCGAAGGGATGTATGGGGCAGGATGCGATCTTGTTGAAGATCATATCCAAACAGAAGCCATTCACTTGTTCAGGATATTGGAGCCACCATTTTTAAAATTGCGATTTCAGAAAGTTTTCACAGGAAAAAAGTCCCAAACCACAAATGTCTATGGAGATTTTCAGTCATCCAGGTCATGGTTGTCCCAAAGGTGCTTTTTCAAAAGTCAATTTCATTGTATTTAAGTACAGTGACAATAAAGATTACACTTATACTTACAACTGGACTTTCTTGTTTTTGCCTCGAAGGTGTCTCGCTTCTCATGCAAGAAGCTTCTTCGGTTGAACTGAACAGAGAACTAAAGAAGCTTCTTGGATGAGAAGTGAAACGCCTTCAAGAAAAACAACAAAAAGTCCTGTTGCCTTTTGAAAAAAGCACCTTTGGGACAAACCATAAAATGTTTTTTTCTGTCCTTAAAGTAACAGGCTTGTGAAATGATGTACTTTATCACACCTATTTCTGATGAGAAGAAGGCTACATTGAAGATTAAAGTTCCTTATACACACCTTTGAAATGTTTTCGCATGATATAATCCATTCATATCTATTTTCTGGTGTGCTCTGAACACCACCACAGCAAAGACAAAGTTAAATGGAGAATGGATTGCATCGCTTTCCATCAGTAGTCACTTTCCATTCCATAGAATTCTAGAAAATACAAAACATACTCCTTTAGGCCTGGTTTTAAGGTGTTACTTGTAATTTTACAAAGACATGTACTTCTCTATATTTGGAGTATTCCTTAATTTTACAGAAAACACTATCTTTTAGGTATCCTAGTTTAGCTTTAGGAGTTAAAATTATCACGAAAAGCTATATTGTATGTTTAAAATATATAGCATGGCATGAAAGCAGTTTTGTGTTTTATTATAAGAAAATCTTGTTACATCATATGCAGGCCACAGTGTACATGCAACAAAATAGAAATTTTAAAAGATTGGGTGTCCCATTGTTTGAGGGCAACGCAGCTTGTAAAAAAAAAAATTAAGACGGGTAAAGAGTTTTTATTGGGTTTTCACATTCTAATTTCCTGTTTTTCTCTTTGCAGGAACGTCAGAATCAAAATAAACAATAAGAATAAGCATATATGGTTTGCTATATATATATACATATATATATATATATATATACTAGAACTGATACTAAATTTGATTATGAAAAATTGAATCTTTTTTTAAAAATGCCTTGGTGCTGTGTATTCTGGCATCGGGAGATTATAAAGCTTTCAGCTCCAATATCTTTTTTGCAGGGGAAATTCAAATCTTGCATCTTTTAAGTACACTGTAGTGGGAGGGGTTTGGGGTTTTGTTTTTTTTGTTTGCCCAGCTGAATATGCATTAAGTTGTAATCTTTTCTATGTAATATGCTGTAGAATCCATTAATAAAGATGTTTCTTGTTTTTTTTTTAAAAAAAAATTAAGTTGGTTAAACAAGTTCATCTACAATTGAAGATTTTGAAACTATTAGCCTTTTTCCAAAGACCTTTAATTGCGGCACAAATTATGTTTCTAATCTGAAAAGTCATTGCTTTTATACCTATGTACTACAGATCCCCTTTGTCTCGCCATTCCCACAGTCAGTTTGATTCTTATGGCAGGTAGAAACAAAAATACCAAGTTTGTTTTGAATTTTTTTTATTACATTTTTTTTTTTTTATAGAAATAACCTGTGTCAAAAATATTGACGTTTAGTTTAGCAAGCTCAGGTTATTTTATGAAGTTGAGCTTTATCTGTCACGTTCATTTGAAAAAGTTTTGGGAGTATACTTCTGCCTTCCTTACAGGAAATCACAACGGCGTAGTTCACGGGGGTAATTTCGCATGCAAGAAGTATAAATGGGATTTCAACACAAACACAATTGTACATTTTCATCATTGGCAGTTATTCTTTTGTGGATATTGCATGAGAAATATTCCTCATGGATTGTACTTTACGTCTTAAATTATTTTGTCTATAATTGGTGAACATTAGTGAACATCTACGTTGTACCATATCTTTGCAAGAAAAAGCTGACAAAGGTCCCTGCTCCAATTTTTTGCTTTATCTGTAGCTTTTAATCATTTAAAATATGTGTTCAACATCGCAGGGGCTTGGGCAAAATGTGGCTTTTAATTCTACACCCCGCCCCCCGCTTTTTAATATTATTAAAGTCATTACTTTAAATCAGCCCTTCCCCCCCCCCACACCCCCTCGAGGAAGTCACTTAAGATTTTATACTAATAATGGTGAGCTTTAATCTCAAATCTTAGTTCAGACTCATACGATGGATTATGCTTCAGATGTTTAAAATTGATTGTGTGTGCGTGTGCCTATTTTTTTCTGTTGGATGAGTAAAAACAAACAACTGTTTTAAGAAATAAATCTTCTGTCATGTTTTTGTGGAATGAGGAAGCTGTCGGAAGACGTGGCCACCAACCGGAGTTTTCAAAACAAAACAAAATTAGCATGAATTCTTGGTGCTCATGCCTGTTGCTCTAGCACATTGAATCTGCACGTGTTTAATTGTAGAGGATCTTTTACTTATATTAGAAAGCAGATATCTTCTGAAAAACAATATTTACGCAAGAGGACCTCCAATTTAAATGAAAGTTTTAAGCTGTATCATTTAGACTTGTATTTAGAACATATAGCTTTGTCTGTTACTTCTGATGTAAGGAGTAATGGAGCGGCATCAGATTAACTTTTTCCTCTAGGAGAATACAAGCCTTAATAAATAATACCTACTTAGCAAGTGTGACGTTCTTTCATTTCTCCCCTCTCCCTTCATTTAGTTCTTTGCACCACTTTCCTTCTTCACTAAGATGGGTTAAAAAGGTGATAGAGACCTTCACATTACGGCCGGAAATGGGGTTAACTGTTCTAGGACTCAGAACCTGGTTTGCTTATGCTCTCCTAGGTGTCCTGCTCCAAGAGTACTAAGCACACAAGAATAAGTTCAGGTGACCATCTGCCTTTCGTGGAGCAAAATCCAGGCTTCCTTTTATGACTTTTTCTTCTAAACGTTTCACAGTTACGACCTTAGTAGCATCCTCGTAATCATCTCATCAAAATTCAGAGGGTTGGGAATTGGTCCACATTTACAACCGTTGCTGTGTCCAAAGGTCATGGGGATCAACTTTTGCGACCTCCTGACAAGCAAAGTCATTGGGGAAGCCAGATTCACTTAACAGCCAGGTTACTAACTTTATCAGCTGCAGTGATTCGCTCAACAACTGTGGCAAGACAAGTTGTAAAATAGCACGGAACTCAAGCTCTCACTTAGCAATAGCAATTTTGGGCTCCATTGGCATCGTAAGTCGAGTACTCCCTGTTTAGGCATTTATATTCCCCTCTCATTCTGTACATCAAATGCCTAAACTTGCCTCCATCAATTCACATTAGTGCCAGGCAAGTCTTATCAGGAATGGGGGAATGGAGGGAAAAAATGGTGGTTGGTTCAGTTTGTTAATTCTTTTTCTTTATGCTGTTCTTTTGACATCAACTTTGACCTGAATTGATGGTTAGCTGACCTGTTACACAGACAGCTTGTTTGGGATTTATATGTCCCCCCATATTAAGTGGGTCAGAGGATTTGCTATTGGGAAATTCTTAGAACTTAGAATAACTTTATTGTCACTTTGAATGTACACTAATTGGCATACATTAAAATGAAATTTCGTTGCCTACAGCAGGGGTCTCCAACCTTTGCAACTTTAAGTCTGAAGGACTTCAGGTCCCAGACTTCTCCAGCCACCTTTGCTGGCTGGAGAATTCTGGGAGCTGAAGTCCTTCAGACTTAAAGTTGCAAAGGTTGAAGACCCCTGGCCTACAGCTCTCAAAGGGTCACCGCCTCCGATATACATATATATATATATATTCTTTTGGGGAAACATGGAAACAGTAGAATTGTCTTTAATGAATACTCACGATTTAAATATAAGCCAGCAGTGTGCACCGGCAGCCAAAAAAGCTAATCTTTGGTTTTATAAACAGACATAGAATCAAAATCACATGATGTATTAATACTGCTTTAATAAAGCCTTAGTAAGGCCACACCTGCAATATTGCATCCAGTTTTGGTCACCACATTACAAAGGGAAGTTGAGACTTTGGGAAAAATGCAAAGAAGAGCGACTAAGACGATTAAAGAGACAAAATCTACATATGAAGAACAATTGCAGGAATTGGGTATGGCCAGTCTAGAGAAAAGAAGGTCTAGAGGTGACGATACCAATATTCTAATATTTGAGAGGCTGCCTCAAAAAAGAGGGAGTTAATTTATTTTCCAAAGTTCCAGAGGGCAGGATAGGAAACAACGGATGGAAACTAATCAAGGAGAGAAGCAACCTGGAATTAAGGAGAAACTTCCTAACAGTGAGAACAATTAACCAGTGGAACAGCTTCCCTTCAGAAGTTGTGGATGCTTCATCAGTGGATGTGTAAAAAAGACCGGACAGTCACATATCTGAAATGGTATAGAGCAGGGGTCTCCAACCATTGCAGCTTTAAGTCTGAAGGACCTCAGCTCCCAGAATTCTCCAGCCAGCAAAGCTGGCTGGAGAAGTCTGGGAGCTGAGGTCCTTCAGACTTAAAGCTGCAAAGGTTGGAGACCCCTGGTGTAGAGCAGTGATGGCAAACCTTTTTTGGCTCACGTGTCAAAAGGGGGGCGAGCACAGGGGGGTCGTGCGCGGGCATGCCATACCTATGATGCTATGCATGTGTGCATGGACCATTGCTCCCCCCACCATTTTTGGTGTGCTTTTTTGCCCTCCCCAGGCTCCAGAGGCTTTATAGGATATCCCCCCACCCACCCGCCAGAGGCCCTCCGAAGGATTCAGGCGCTTCCCTGAAGCCTCCGGAGGGCTAAAACCAGCCCTATAAGCAAACCGGAAGTCCGTTCCTGAACTTCCAGTTTATTTATTTTATTATTTTTATTTATTTATTATTCAGACTTATATAACCGCTCCCTCTCCCCAAAGGGACCCGGGGCGGTGCACAGGAAATTAAAACATATGAATATCACAATTATAAATAATTAAAAACGAATTAAATAAATTATCCCTGCGCTAAAATTTAAGAATCATTAAAACTCTACCCCATTTAAAACCAATTAAAACAATTGAAGGTACAGACTATAGGCTAGGTAAAATAAATTAGGCCAGACCGGTTTGCCTGTAGGGCCGGTTTTCTGCGCTCCTATAGCTCCTGAAGCCTCCGGAGGGTGAAAAATGGCCTCGCTGGCCAGCTGACAGGACAAGCCTTGCGCGTCCTGACAAATGGCTCCGTGTGCCACCTGGGCCATTCACCGTCCACCTGTGGCTTTACTCCCACGTCGACCCTGATTTCTTAGCTGCTCTTGTGTTCTGGCAGCTCTGCGCATGCGTACACTGGGAACAGGCTCCAGCTGTTCCTCTGCCTCCCTGCTGTCTAGCTCCGAAGGCAGCTGAGAACTGTCAGACGTCCTTGGCCCCACCTCTGCCTCTGGATGCCATGCCCTTGTCTGAGCCTTCCCCTGACTCCAGGATTGGCCCATGCTCCATCCCAAGCTCCTCACTGTCTGACTCTGCTGCCAGCTGTGCTGGCCACTGGTGGGCCACAACACTCGGATGAGAAGCATAACGTCTTCAAGGAAAAACGAAAACCCAGTTGCCTTTTGAAAAAGCACCGTTGGGACCATCAGCCCCCTTCAATTGGCCCACCCCAACGGGCAGCTTTAGATGGGAGATGGATAGACTTCATTTGTGGTGGAAGCATCCTGATTGAGCCAGCTGTGCTGGTCCCACACTCCTTTTTTGGGATCCAAGAAGCCCCCTTTGACCCAGATTTACCCAAAAGAAGAACAGGGTTTTGGTGGCATGTTGACCTAGGCCTGTGATGGCGAACCTGTGGCACGCGGAACCATTGCTTAGGGCACGCGAGGCCAGCTGATTTAGGCCTTCTTTTGAGGCTTAATGGAGGTGAGGCCTGATGCCTCTGGAGGTTGGGGGGGAGGCTGTTTTCACCCTCCCCAGGCTCCTAGAAAGCCTCTGGAGCCTGGGGAGGGTGAAAAAAGCATGCCAAAAGCAGGGGGTCACGCACATAGCATTATGGGTGTGCCACGCCCATGCACGATCCCCCCCCCTTCGCTCCCCCCACTTTTGGCACACGAGCCAAAAAAGGTTAGCCATCCCTGACCTAGGCAATGTGAAAGTAAGCCCTTAAATCGTCTTAGAAAAGGAAATTAAATTCCCAAGGGGGAAGTCCTTGATCTATGTCCTGGCCCCTTCTCTGCTCCCATCAAGGACTCTGCCTCCCTTGCTTTCAATAGAGGGCTGCAAAATGAAGCGTACTCTGCCTTGGCTTAGTACACACCGTTTGTCCTGCCGACTCCGTTACCTTGGAGTGTGTTTTTAACAACTCGCAATTAAAGCAGACGTATCTTAAAAGCGACGTGCAAACCCAGAGGAGGAGTGGATTGGTTTAGCTCTAAATACTTGGTTCAAGTTCAGATCATCATTCTTGTCAACTGGTTGATGTGAAATGATTGGGAAACTCAAAAGTCAATTTGGAACACGTTGCATCAATTAAATTAGAATTTCTGGTTGGTTGGTGGGTTGGCTGGCTGGCTGGCTAGGCATGTGAAAAGCTTCCCCATGTTTTTTCTAATTCAGGGCAGTCCTGGGCTGCCTTACAAAGGAAATGGTCCCTTATTTTATGAAGAAGGACGCTTAAACAATTATAGCCAAATAAAAATGGAGGTATGATGATGGTAATATGTACAAATATATCTGATTTAAAATACTTGAGTTAATATGAATTATGGGTGATGATTGTGGAAGAGATGCACGGAAGTCTTTTGTAACCAACCGATAAACTTTCTGCAGTATGTAAAGAAGGGGATTATTTGTGTTGCATTTGTTTAAATTAAAAATTAAAAAAGGCTTTTTTGTTTTTTTAAAAAAAAGAAGGGACGCAGTGGCTCAGTGGCAAAGACGCTGAGCTTGTTGATCAGAAAGGTTGGCATTTTGGCGGTTCGAATCCCTAGTGCCGCGTAACGGAGTGAGCTCCCGTTACTTGTCCCAGCTTCTGCCAACCTAGCAGTTTGAAAGCGGCACTAGGGATTTGAACTGCCAAACCGCCGACCTTTCTGATCGACAAGCTCAGCGTCTTAGCCACTGAGCCACCACGTCAAGGAAGCCCAATTGCCATTGGGATGCTCTTAGAATCTGTCTTCATATTATCTCATATACATTCTTGAGATGGTTTTTTTGGTTTGAAACAACAGAGCACGGACATAACTGGAGTCAGCTGGGCCAACTTTAGGTAACATGAAAGACAAATCTATTTTAGATGGCAGGAATAACCAACACTCGAGAAGATAGGCTTAAGATACAGAAGGATCTTGACAAACTTGAACATTGGGCACTATCTAACAAAATGAAATTCAATGGTGAAAAAAGTCAGGTTCTACATGTAGGCAACAAAAACCAAATGCACAGGTACAGTATTGGTGGTACCTTGCTCTATAGTAGCAACTGTGAGAGGGATCTTGGAGTCGTAGTGGACAACCATTGAAATATGAGCCAGCAGTGTGCAGCAACTGCCAAAAAGGCCAACACAGTTCTAGGCTGCATAAACAGAGGGATGGAATTAAGATCACGTGAAGGGTTAATACCACTTTATAATTTTATTTATTTATTTATTTTTCATATTTATAACCCGCTCCCATCTCACAACAAGGGACTCGGGGCGGAGAACATAGAATTAAATCAATAAATACAAAATACAATACATACATAATACATAATGCCTTGGTAAGGCCACACTTGGAATACTGCATTCAGTTTTGGTTGCCACGATGTAAAAAAGATGTGGAGACTCTAGAAAGAGAGCAGAGAAGAGCAACAAAGAGGATTAGGGACTGGAGGCTAAAACATATGAAGAACGGTTGCAGGAACTGGGTATGTCTAGTTTAATGAAAAGAAGGACCAGGGGAGACATGATAGCAGCCTTCCAAGATCTCAGGGGTTGCCACAAAGAAGAGGGAGTCAAACTATTCTCCAAAGCACCTGAGGGCAGAACAAGAAGCAATGGGTGGAAACTAATCAAGGAGAGAAGCAACCTAGAACTGAGGAGGAATTTCCTGACAGTGAGAACAATTAATCAGTGGAACAGAAGTTGCCTCCAGAAGTTGTGAATGCTCCAACACTGGAAGTCTTTAAGAAGATGTTGGATAGCCATTTGTCTGAAACAGTATAGGGTTTCCTGCCTAGGCAGGGGGTTGGACTAAAAAGACCTCCAAGGTCCCTTCCAACTCTGCTATTGTATTGTATTGTATTTCTGTATTAAATCTATAGTTAAATTTATTTGTATCCCAGCTTTATAAACAATGCAAGGTGGAGAATATATCCTACACACATTTCTCCTTTTTTCGCCACAAAAACTGCTATTGTATTTATTTATTTTATTAGATTTATAAAACCGCACCTCTCTCCCCGAAGGAGAGAAAAAGCTTAAAATACAATATTGTATTGTATTTTAAGCTTTTTCGCAGTGAAATGCTGGGGACCACCTCCAGAGGGCGCCATTCTCGCTTTCAAAGATTGATACAGAAACCATTACCAGTTCTAAAGTGTTTTATAATGCTGTTTTATGGTGCAAGCCTCCCAGAGTCCATTGACAGTGGGACAGGCAGCATCTTAATGTAATAAATAAAATAAATCATAATAAATAACAAAAAAAAGTGCACTCAGTTGGGAAATCTGATTTGAAAATGTTGGTGTGGGAGGGATTCCCGTATATTAGTGCTCAGGGTGCTGTAAAAAAAATATTAATAGTATACAGGTAGACCTTGACTTAGAATAGTGCGGTGGCCTAGAGATGGAGCTCTCGCCTCACAATGAAGAGGTTGTGAGTTCGATCCTAGGTAGAGGCAGATATTTCTCTCTCTGGGCACAATGAGAATGTTTCTGCTGAACAAAAAATCCTCATTGGCGACAGGGAACGGCATCCGGCCAGAAAACACTCTGCTAGCTCCATTCAGTTATCCAGACTCCACCCTGAAATAGATTATGGGGTTGTTTAAAGATGAGGAGGAGGACAGGTAGGGCTTGACTTAGAACAGTTTGTTTAGTGACCTTTCAGAGTTACAACAGTGCTAAAAAAAGTGACTTATGGTAGTTTTTCAGGCTTATGATAATAATAATAATACAATACAATAGCAGAGTTGGAAGGGACCTTGGAGGTCATCTAGTCCAACCCTTGCCTAGGCAGGAAGCCCTATACCATTTCAGACAAATGGCTATCCAACATCTTCTTAAAGACTTGCAGTGTTGGGGCATTCACAACTTCTGTTCCACTGATTACTTGTTGTAACTGTCAGGAAATTTCTCCTCAGTTCTAAGTTGCTTCTCTCCTTGGTTTCCACCCATTGCTTCTTGTTCTGCCCTCAGGTGCTTTGGAGAATAGTTTGACTCCCTCTTCTTTGTGGCAACCCCTGAGATACTGGAACACTGCTATCATGTCTCCCCTAGTCCTTCTTTTCATTAAACTAGACATAACCACTTCCTGCAACCGTTCTTCATATGTTTTAGTCTCCAGTCCCCTAATCATTTTTTGTGGCGACCAAAACTGAATGCAGTTTTCCAAGTGTGGCCTTCCCAAGGTCTTATAAATTGCAACATCCCCATAGTCAGGTGATCAAAATTCAGATGCTTGGCAACTCACCCATGCTTACAACGGTTGCAGTGTCTTGGGGTCGTGTGTTCCCCTTGTATGACTTTCTGACCCGCAAAGTCAATGGGGAAGCCTGATTCACTTAACAAATTTGTTACTAACTGAACCTCCTGCATTGATTCATTTAAGAACTGTGGCAAGTAAGATTTCAAAAGGGGGCAAAGCTCACTTCACGAATGTCTCACTTAACCACAGAAAATTTGGGCTCCATTGAAGTTGTACGTCAAGAACTAACAATAGTAGGGAATATTGTAAGCAAATCTACATTTATTTAGAAGTGCTGATACAAAATGCACACAGAGATTGTTGGGTTAAAAAGGATATAAGGTAAAGCTAAAGGTTCTCCTCACATATATGTGCTAGTCGTTCCCGACTCCAGGGGGCGGTGCTCATCTCCATTTCAAAGCTGAAGAGCCAGCGCTGTCTGAAGAGGTCTCCATGGTCATGCGGCCAGCATGACTAAACGCCGAAGTTGCACAGAACGTTGTTCCCTTCCCACCAAAGGTGGTTCCTATTTTTCTACTGGCATTTTTTACGTGCTTTCGAACTGCTAGGTTGGCAGAAGCTGGGAGAAGTAACGGGAGCTCACTCCGTTACGTGGCACCAGGGATTCGAACCACCAAACTGCTGACGTTTTGATCAACGAGCTTAGCGTCTCAGCCACTGAGCCACCACATCCCTTTTATTTTATTTATTTATTTTATTTTATTTTATTCGATTTGTAGACCGCCCCAATCTCCGTCGAGACGGACTCTGGGCGGTGCACCGGCAATTAAAACAACAATAAATAGATAACAACACTTACAAAAGTTAAAAAGAAATTAAATTAAACCTGTGCTAAAATTCCCAATAAAAACCTATCAAACCATTTTTCTAATGTAACTAAAGCTCTATCGTACCAAGACCTAAGTTCTAAGCTAGTCCAGCTTGTTGTTTTAAAAAAGGATATAACAAGATGCTAAGAAATTTCTGCAGCATTTTTAAAAATGGGGGGAAAAAAAGATTTGATACGACAATCTCACCGCATATTGGATTTCATCTGATTCATATCGCCCTATTTTTGAATTGATGTGATTCCTGTTCTATATGCAGCATGGGTACAGGAATTATTTTGGGGGGGGGGGGAAATACCTTCTACATCAGACATTTCCAGGTTCACAACCCTGGAGTTTCCCAGATCTCGTATCTGTGTTTTAAGAAGCAGTTTCTGTGTTAATGGCGAAGAAGACAAGTTTGGTGATATAAGAGAGGTCATATAAAACAGGGGTCTCCAACCTTTGCAACTTTAAGTCTGAAGGACTTCAGCTCCCAGAATTCTCCAGCCAGACTTAAAGTTGCAAAGGTTGGAGACCCCTGATATAAAACACACCAGGTGAATTGAAAGTGCAATTCATGAAACAGTTCACAAGTAATCAATTGAAACATTGATTTATAATAAGATCCTAAGGGAAATTTAGTCTGCCTCTGTCGGGGGGGGAAAACGATGATAATGAATAATGAACACTGCATCATCCTAAAGCAAGTAATTAGAATACAAACTTTCTCTAGTCGAAATGTTCTTCTTTCCAGATTAAGTCTTCACATTTAACAACGAAACGTCGGCTGCATCTGGAATAGAAAGCAGATAAATATGTATCGACCATGGAGCTATTAAACGGATAGAAGATATTTAGGAATAACCAGGGAGATGATGTTAGGGGCGTGATGGCTCGGCGGCTAAGATGCTGAGCTTGTCGATTAGAAAGGTCGGCAGTTTGGCGGTTCGAATCCCTAGCAATGGAGTGAGCTCCCATTGCTTGTCCCAGCTTCTGCCAACCTAGCAGTGTAAAAGTAGAAAAATAGGGACCAGCTTTGGATGGAAGGTAACAACGTTCTGTGTGCCTTTGGCGTTTAGTCATGCTGGCCACATGACCACGGAGACGTCTTCAGGCAGCGCTGGCTCTTCAGCTTTGAAACGGAGATGAACACCGCCCCCTGGTGTTGAGAATGACTAGCACATATGTGCGAGGGGAACCTTTAGCTTTACCTTATATCCTTTTTAACCTAACAATCTCTGTGTGCATTTTGCATCAACACTTCTAAATAAATGTAGATTTGCCTAGAGCATTCCCTACTACAGCTAGTCCTTGACCTGCATCCACAATGGAGCCCAAAGTTTCTGTGGTTGAGTGAGACCTTCGGGAAGTCAGCTTTGCCCCCTTACTTGCCAGAGTTCTTAAACGAATCAATGCAGGTGGTTCAATTAGTAATGCAGTCGTTAAGTGACTCTGGCTTCCCCGTTGACTTTGCGGGTCAGAAAGTCATGCCAGGGGAACAGACGACCCCCAAGACGCTGCAACTGTTGGAAGCATGGGTGAGTTGCCAAACATCTACTACTGTAATGCTCTCTACATGGGGCTCCCCTTGAGGTGCACCCGAAGACTTCAGCTTGTCCAGAATGCAGCCGCGCGGGCAATTATGGGAACCTCTAGGTTTTCCCATGTAACACCGCTCCTGTGCGAGCTGCATTGGCTGCCTGTCGTCTTTCGGGTGCGCTTCAAGGTGTTGGTTATCATCTTCAAAGCACTCCATGGCACGGGACCTAGTTATCTGCGGGATCGCATCCTGCCCCATACATCCCTGCGGCCGATTCGCTCCCACAGAGAGGGACTTCTCCGGATGCCGTCCACTAGGCTGTGCCAGTGGGTGACGCCCAGGGGAAGGGCCTTCTCTGTGACGGGCCCGACCCTCTGGAACGACCTTCCCCCCGATATTAGAACAACTACGGACCTCCGCTCCTTCCATCAAAAATTAAAAACACATTTCTTTTGCTTGGCCGGCTTGGGATAACTTAACTGTTTTTAGGGGTTTTTAGGGGTTTGTTTTAGCTTTGGGGATTTTAGCACAGGGTTTCGTTTAATTCTTTTTTAATATTGTATTGTCTGTGATTTTATATGCATTTTTAATTTCCCTGTGCCCCGTCTCGAGTCCCTTCGGGGAGAGAGAGCGGGTTATAAATTAAATTATTTATTTATGTATTTATCTGAATGTTGAGGTCTCGGGACTTGACCCAGCTTCTGCCAACCTAGCAGTTCGAAAGCATGTAAAAATGCAAGTAGAAAAATAGGGACCACCTTTGGTGGGAAGGGAACAGCGTTCCATGCGCAACGATGCCGTAGCGGTGATGTGCCAGTGCCTGGAAGCCGTGCGGATCTGGATGGGAAGTAACGGACTCAGGCTCAACCCGACCAAGACCGAGTGGCTGTGGTTTCCGGCAGCCCGATTCAACCAGCTGATGCCATCTCTGGCCATAGGGGGCGAACATCTTGCCCCTGTGGATGGGGCGCGCAACTTGGGTGTCCTCCTGGATACCCGGCTGTCCATGGAAGACCAAGTGACAGCCGTGGCCAGGAGGGCGTTTTACCAGGTTCGCCTGGTACGCCAGTTGCGACCCCTATTGGATCGGGACGCCCTTTGCACAGTCACTCATGCTCTCGTGACATCCCGACTGGACTATTGTAACTCTCTCTACATGGGGCTCCCCTTGAGGTGCACCCGGAGGCTTCAGTTGGTCCAGAACGCAGCCGCGCGAGCAATAATGGGAACCTCTAGGTTTACCCACGTAACACCGCTCTTGCGCGAGCTGCACTGGCTACCTGTCGTCTTTCGGGTGTGCTTCAAGGTGTTAGTCATCATCTTCAAAGCGCTCCATGGCTCGGGACCTAGTTATCTGCGGGATCGGATCCTGCCCCATACATCCTCACGGCCGATTCGCTCCCACAGAGAGGGACTTCTCCGGGTGCCATCCACTAGACTTTGTCAGCGGGCGACGCCCAGGGGAAGGGCCTTCTCTGTGGCGGGCCCAGCCCTCTGGAACGACCTTCCCCCCGATATTAGGACAACTACGGACCTCCGCTCCTTCCGTTTAAAATTAAAGACACATCTTTTTCGCCTGGCCGGCCTTGGGTAGTCTCTTTTAAGGTTAGGGGTTTTAGGGGTAGTTTTAGTTTAGTTTATGGGTTTTTAGCGCAGGACTAATTTAATTCATTTTTAATTTTGTATTTTGTCTGTGGTTTTATCTGTATTTTTAATTGCCTGTGCCCCGCCTCGAGTCCCTTTGGGGAGAGAGAGCGGGATATAAAATTAAATTATTATTATTATTATTATTATTAGTCCTGCCAGCCACATGGCCACAGAGACGTCTTCGGACAGCGCTGGCTCTTCAGCTTTGAAACGGAGATGAGCATCGCCCCCTAGAGTCAGGAACGACTAGCACATATATGCAAGGGGAACCTTTTACCTTTACCTGAAGTTAGGTCTGTATTTTTTACCTCCTGGTGGTGCTGAATTCAGCAATGCATTAAAATGTAAACATGCTTCTTCATCACGCATTCTAATTTGGATGTCAGACTAGAGTTGCACAGAGTAGCAACCATCACGTTATAGTTTTAATTGACTTTCTTTAATCTCTCTCTCTCTTTTTCTCCCCTCAAGGGTATTACCAACTGCCCGTTATGGCTGTAAAGTCGCAATGGTTGTAAAACAAGGTGGTTCAGGTGACCGATTTTATTACTTTTTTTTTGTGGTGGTCATTAAACGAATCCCTGTGGTTGTTAAGTGAATCCACGGTCATTAAGCAAACACCGTGGCTGTTAAGGAAACCAATGGTTTGCTCTGCATGCGGTTTCACCCAAAAACCGAAAACTGCTGGTTTTCAACAAGGCTATAAAAAAGGGGGGAGTCATGTGATCATCGGACTCCGCAAATGGGATGTATTGCTGAGTGGTTAATGTATGGTCACGTGATCATGGGGGGATGACTCACAATTTTGGATCTGGTCATAAGTCCCCTTTTTGAGGTTCATCTGGAACTTCAAGCAGTCACTAAGTGGCTGGACAGAAGTCAAGGATAAGTTCCAAGTTACAATGGCACTGGAAATAGTGGCTTGTTGGAATGCATTTCTATGCAACAACTACAGTAGTATTCAGCCAGTAGATGGCAGCGTTTACAAGTTTGGATCTATGGTAATATGCTCTATGCTCTTTTGTTCTAAGTAGAGTTTCCTGTTACAATTAGGCAGTTGAGCAGTAAAGCACATGGTGACTGTATTCTTTGTTTGCTCTGTGGTGCTATATATAAATAGAATTTCTAACATGGCTTATGGCTGTCTTTCAAACTTCTGACCCGTGCAGCATGTCCATGGTCAAATGATCACAATTCAGATGCTTGGCAATTGGTTCATCCTTGTGACGGTTGCAATCTCCCGGAGTCATCTGATCCCCTTTTGTGACTTTCTGACAAGCCAAGTCAATGGGGAAGCCAGCTTCACTTAACAACCGTGGCACTAACTTAACAACTGCAGTGATTTACTGAACAACTATGTAATTTTTTTTTTGCCTTTTAATGACCACATGATCCCTTGCATCGGGCTGGAGTCGGGGCAACTGAATGGAGCTGAGTGTTTACTGGCCGGATGCCCTTCCTGTCGCCAATGCAGAGTTCGCAGTTGATATTTACTCATTGTGCCCAGAGAGAGAAATATCAGCCTCTACCTAGGATCGAACTCCTGATTGAGAGGCCACTGCACCAACTCACTGAACAACGATGGCAATAAATAGCACAAAACTCACTTAGCAACCGTCTCAGCAACAGAAATTTGGGGCTCAATTGAGGCCGTAAGTTGAGGATTGCCCATATAGAAGTTCCGTCCAAGAGCATTGAATCACAGCCGAACGATCCTGTTTTTTCTTTCTTTTCAGGGTTCGTTTTCTTTTTAAAAATCTCAAAAAGTGAAAAAGGGAAGCAAATTTGGAGCCATTCTGTTAATAACAACACACACACACATACACACACACACACACACACACACGTGTTACCACCATATCCCTTGCTGACCTCAATGGCAGAAAGCTTATAATTTGAAAATTGTCCTTAAGAGAACAAAACGTTCCTCGGCCCATAAATTCCAGTTTGGTCCCTGGATTCATTTCTAAAAAAAGTTGCAGTTCCCCCCGTTTCTCACCGTCCTGTCATTTTTGATGGGCTCCTTGCTCGTTTCTTCGTCCTGCGTGCCAGGAGCTCGGCCCAATGCACCTTCCCATCAATATATAGATTTTTGTTCCCCGAAAGCCTGAAAAACCACTCCGGGTTTGGTTTTAGGCCTATTAATTTCCATTTGTAACTTAAGACTTTGCAAAGTTCGCCTGGACAGTTTAATCAATACAATACAATAGCAGAGTTGGAAGAGACCTTGTAGGTCTTCTAGTCCAACCCCCTGCGTGGGCAGGAACCTTATACCATTTCAGACAAATGGCTATCCAACATCTTCGTAAAGACTTCCGGGGTTGGGGAATTCACAACTTCTGGAGGCAACTTCTGTTCCACTGATTCATTGTTCTCACTGTCAGGAAATTTCTCCTTAGTTCTAAGTTGCTTCTCTCCTTGATTAGTTTCCACCCGTTGCTTCTTGTCCTGCCCCCAGGTGCCTTGGAGAATAGTCAAGAGGAGAATAATCAAGAGGAGGCTGGCTCCTGGGGAATCTGTTTGTCCTTCTCATCTGTTCGGATGATGGAGCCAAACAGGAGGGTCTCCAGGCAAAAAACATGTCGAGATGACAACTGTGGCAGTCAGGAGGAGGGGGAGGGAGGGGGGAGGGAGAGGGGAGAGAGAGGGGGGAGGAGTGCAAGTAAGAGGAGGAGGAGGAAAAGGAGAAAGGGGGGAGAAAGGGAGGGAGGAAGATGGGGACAGAGAAGGAGGAATACAAGGAAGAGAAGGAGGAAGAGGAAAAGGAGGACTACCTAGACTACTGCAATGCACTCTACATAGGGCTCCCCTTGAGGTGCACCCGGAGGCTCCAGTTAGTGCAGAAGGGGGCCGCGTGGGAGATCTTGGGAGCACCAAGACACTCCCATATAACACCTCTCCTGCGCGAGCTGCACTGGCTGCCTGTGGCCTTCCGGGTGCGCTTCAAGGTTTTGGTGACCATCTTTAAAGCGCTCCATGGCATAGGATCTGGCTACTTGCAGGACCGCCTCCTGCCACATACCTCCACCCGACCTGTCCGCTCCCACAGGGAGGGCCTCCTCAGGGTGCCGTCCGCTGGACAATGCCGGCTGGCGACTCCCAGGGGAAGAGCCTTCTCTGTGGCGGGTCCAGCCCTCTGGAACGACCTGCCCCCCGACCTCCGTACTATCACGGACCTTCGCCTCTTCCGTCGAGCATTAAAGACCTATTTTTTTCATGCGGCCGGCCTGGCATAGTTTGTTTTTACCATTGTTTTAATAGGGTCTTAAATTATTTTAGCACGGGTTAAACTTATTTAATTTAATTTTAAATCTATTCAACTGATTGTATTTATATGTATTTATCTTTTTATCATCCCTGTGCACCGCCCTGAGTCCCAAATCGGGAGAGAGGGCGGTATACAAATTAAATAAATAATGATGATGATGATGATGATGATGATGATGATGATGATGATGATGATAATAATAATAATAATAATAATAATAATAATAATAATAATAATAATAATAATAATAATAATAATAATAATAATAACGGGAGAGAGAGGAAGTACAAGTAAGAGGAGGAGGAGGAAGAGGAAAAGGAGAAGGAGGGGGGAAGAAGGGAGAGAGGAAGGAAGATAGGGACAGAGTGAGGAGTGAGGACAAAGAAGAGGAGGAGGAAGAGGAGAAGGAGGAGGGGGAAGAAGGGAGAGAGGGAAGGAGGGAGGAGGATGAAGAGAGAGAGGAGGAAGAGGAAAAGGAGAAGGGGGAAGGAGGGAGAGAGGGAAGGAGGGAAGAGGAGGGAGAGAGAGAGGAGGAAGAGGAAAAGGAGAAGGAGTGGGGAAGAAGGGGGAGAGGAAGGAAGATAGGGCTAGAGTGAGGAGGAGTACAAGGAAGAGGAGGAGGAAGAGGAAAAGGAGAAGAAGGGGGAGGGAGGAAGATGGGGAGAGACAGGAAGTAAGAGAAGGGGGAGGAAGAGGAAAAGGAGGGGAGGGGGAAGAAGGGAGAGAGGGAGGGAGGAAGATGGGGACAGGGAGGAAATGCAAGTAAGAAGAGGAGGAGGAAGAGGAAAAGGAGGAAGGGAGGAAGAAAGATGGGGACAGAGAGGGAGGAGGAGTACAAGTCAGAGGAGGAAGAGAAAGAGGAAGAGGAGGAGGTGGAGGAGAAATGAAGATGGGGACAGACAAGGAGGGGGACATAGCTAGAGCGCCAAGAAACACTGAGCTAGGGCTCTGTGTGATACCTGTGGCCCGCGGTCATAGCTTCGCCATCACGATCCTAGGACATTCCCCCAGCTGTAGCTCTTTCACTACAGTATCTAGTTATCTATGGAGATTCTCCATCATTCAGATCACGGTTGCCCCAAAGGTGCTTTTTTTCAAGAGGCAACTAGGTTTTTTTCCGAAGAGGTTTTGCTTTGTATCCAAGTGGCTTCTTGAGCTCTTCATCCAAGAAGCTTCAAAACTGAAGAAGCTTCTTGGATGAGAAGCGAAACCTCTTCAAAGAAAAAACAGAAAGTCCAGCTGGTTCTGGAAAAAGCACCTTTGTGACTGTACCTAGGCTGAAACTGAGAGGAGGCAGAAGACAAACAGCCCTACCAGAAGTACCGGAAGTCTAAAAACGGGCCTGTTTCCGGCCTCCGAAGGGGCTCTGGTGCCTGGGGAGGGTAATAAATGGGCCTAATGGAAGTACCGGAAGTCTAAAAACGGGCCTGTTTCCGGCCTCCGGAGGGCCTCTGGTGCCTGGGGAGGGCAATAAATGGGCTACTGGAAGTACCGGAAGTCCAAAAACGAGCCTGTTTCCGGCCTCTGGAGGGCTTCTGGTGCCTGGGGAGGGTAATAAATGGGCCTACTGTAAGGTGATCAGATGTCCCACTTCTGGCGGGACAGTCCCGCATTTCAAACATCTGTCCTGTCCTGCTTTTTGGCGGTGGGGGCCAGGCGGGCGGCGGTCACTCTGCACGCGCTCAGAGGCATGGGGGATGGGCAGGAAGCATCAGGCTGGCGGACAGGCGGAAGGGGAGGGCCGGCGAGGGAGGAACCAGGCCCAGGCAGGCAGCAGGCGGCGGAAGAGGAGAGCCAGCCGGAGTCCGCGTGGCCCTGAACTTCTTTGCGCCACACTGCGATGCCTGTTTCCGGCCTCCGGAGGGCTTCTGGTGCCTGGGAGGGTAATAAATGGGCCTAATGGAAGTACCGGAAGTCCAAAAATGGGTCTGTTTCCAGCCTCCGGAGAGCCTCTGGTGCCTGGGGAGTGTAATAAATGGGCCTACCGGAAGTACCGGAAGTACAAAAACGGCTCTGTTTCCAGCCTCTGGAGGACCTCTGGTGCCTGGGGAGGGTAATAAATGGGCCTACCGGAAGTACCGGAAGTCCAAAATGGGTCTGTTTCCAGCCTCCGGAGGGCCTCTGGTGCCTGGGAGGGTAATAAATGGGCCTACCGGAAGTATCGGAAGTCTAAAAACGGGCCTGTTTCCAGCCTCCGGAGGGCTTCTGGTGCCTGGGAGGGTAATAAATGGGCCTACCGGAAGTATCGGAAGTCTAAAAACGGGCCTGTTTCCAGCCTCCGGAGGGCTTCTGGTGCCTGGGGAGAGTAATAATTGCGCCTAACGGAAGTACCGGAAGTCCAAAAATGGGCCTGTTTCTGGCCTCCGGAGGGCCTCTGGTGCCTGGGGATGTTAATAAATGGGCCTACCGGAAGAACCGGAAGTCCAAAAACAGGCCTGTTTCCGGCCTCCGGAGGGCCTCTGGTGTCTGGGGACGGCAAAAAATGGGCCTAACGGAAGTACTGGAAGTCCAAAAATGGGTCTGTTTCCAGCCTCCTGAGGGCCTCTGGTGCCTGGGGAGGGTAATAAATGGGCCTACCGGAAGTACCGGAAGTCCCAAAACGGGACTGTTTCCGGCCTCCAGAGGGCCTCTGGTGCCTGGAGAGGGCAAAAAATGGGCCTAATGGAAGTACCAGAAGACCAAAAACGGGCCTGTTTCCGGCCTCCAGAGGGCCTCTGTTGCTTGGGGATGGTAATAAATGGGCCTACCGGAAGTACCGGAAGTCCAAAAATGGGTCTGTTTCCAGCCTCCGGAGGGCCTCTGGTGCCTGGGGAGGGTAATAAATGGGCCTACCGGAAGTACCGGAAGTCCAAAAATGGGTCTGTTTCCAGCCTCCGGAGGGCCTCTGGTGCCTGGGGAGGGTAATAAATGGGCCTACCGGAAGTACCGGAAGTCTAAAAACGGGCCTGTTTCCGGCCTCCGGAGGGCTTCTGGTGCCTGGGGAGAGTAATAATTGCGCCTAATGGAAGTACCGGAAGTTTATTTATTTATTTATTTATTTATTTTATTAAATTTATACCCCGCCCTTCTCCTTGTTAGGACCCAGGGCGGCACACAGGGATGTTAAAATACATACAAAATATATAAAATATATGAAATTTAAAATACTTATTCTAATAAATAAACCCTGCGCTAAAAACCGAATTAAAATCCCAAGTTTAAAAACTATCTAATAGTCAGTATGGAGGTTACGCTAGGCCGGCTAGATGAAATAGGTGTGTCTTCAGACACTTGCGGAAGAGGCGGAGGTCGGAGATGGTGCGGAGTTCAGGGGGTAAGTCGTTCCAGAGGGCTGGGCCCGCCACAGAGAAGGCTCTCCCCCTGGGTGTCGCCAGTCGGCATTGTCCAGCCGACGGCACCCTGGGGAGGCCCTCTCTGTGGGAGCGTATCGGTCTGAGGGATGTATGGGGCAGGAGGCGGTCTCGCATATAACTAGGCCCCGAGCCATGGAGCGCTTTAAAGATGGTCGTTAAAACCTTGAAGCGCACCCGAAAGACCACAGGAAGCCAGTGCAGCTCGCGCAGGATAGGTGTTATGTGGGAGTGTCTAGGCGCTCCCGTAATCACCCGCGCGGCTGCGTTCTGGACTAGCTGCAGCCTTCGGGTGCACCTCAAGGGAAGCCCCATGTAGAGAGCATTACAGTCCAAAAATGGGCCTGTTTCTGGCCTCCGGAGGGCCTCTGGTGCCTGGGGATGGTAATAAATGGGCCTACCGGAAGTACCGGAAGTCCAAAAACAGGCCTGTTTCCGGCCTTCGGAGGGCCTCTGGTGTCTGGGGAGGGCAAAAAATGGGCCTAACGGAAGTACCGGAAGTCCAAAAATGGGTCTGTTTCCAGCCTCCGGAGGGCCTCTGGTGTCTGGGGAGGGTAATAAATGGGCCTACCGGAAGTACCGGAAGTCCCAAAACGGGACTGTTTCCGGCCTTCGGAGGGCCTCTGGTGTCTGGGGAGGGCAAAAAATGGGCCTAACGGAAGTACCGGAAGTCCAAAAATGGGTCTGTTTCCAGCCTCCGGAGGGCCTCTGGTGTCTGGGGAGGGTAATAAATGGGCCTACCGGAAGTACCGGAAGTCCCAAAACGGGACTGTTTCCGGCTTTTGGAGGGCCTCTGGTGCCTGGAGAGGGCAAAAAATGGGCCTAATGGAAGTACCAGAAGACCAAAAACGGGCCTGTTTCCGGCCTCCAGAGGACCTCTGTTGCTTGGGGAGGGTAATAAATGGGCCTACTGGAAGTACCGGAAGTCCATAAACGGGCCTGTTTCCGGTCTCTGGAGGGCCTCTGTGCATAACAGAAAAGGGGGGAAAAATACATTTTTGCAATGGAGATTGTCCTGCGCATATGCAGAACTGAAAATCAAGATGGCGCTGTCGACGATAGAACCAGTTCAGGCACGTGTCCGGCTGCGTTACTACCTACTTGTCCGAACCGGTCTGAACCGATAGGAACCCCCTCTGCTACAGGGGTTTTTAAGATGCTGTGGTGGATCCACTCAATATTGGGTTGGAGAAGGGCCACCAACAGAGCAGGGGCTTCTCTGATGTCCAAACGAAAAGGACACCCCACTTTCCTTCCACCGTCTTTCGAATTCCCCCCTATTTCCCACTGCTGAAAACAGTCAAAATGCTTCTACATTTTTTTCAAACAAAATAGATAATATTCACACACGGGTTTCAGCTTTGTTCCCCAGCGCTGGAGTCACCCACAACTTCAGGTGTTCTCACCAGGCTCAAGGCTGACTCAGCCTTCCGTCCTTCCGAGGTCGGTAAAATGAGGACTCAGATTGTTGGGGGGCAAGTGGCGGACTCTGTATGGATGGGTGGGTGGGTGGGTAAAGCCTTTGTAAACTGAAATTACTTTTTACCACAAGGGGGCGATGTTGGTACAAGAAACCCAACTGGAGCATCCTTTCCTATTCTGATTTCGTTTTGCGGCATCAAAATTATTTTACAACGATCAGCACCCTCATTTGTCGTGGTCTTCCTCCTCCTCTTCCTCCTCCTCCTCCTCCTGCTTAATGCAGCCTTTGTGCTGAAAATCAACATTTACCACATTCCTGCAAACAGACAATGGAATACTGATAGACCTCGACTTCCAATGGCAACTGAGACTGGAATTTGCAGAATAGAGTAACCAAATTGGAAGGGACCTTGGAGGTCTTCTAGTCCAACCCCCTGCTTAGGCAGGAAACCCTACACCAGACAAATGGATAGCCAACATCTTCTTAAAAACTTCCAGTGTTGGGGCATTCACAATTTCTGGGGGCAAGTTATTCCACTGATTAATTGTCCTAACTGTCAGGAAATTTCTCCTTAGTTCTAAGTTGCTTCTCTCCTTGATTAGTTTCCACCCATTGCTTCTTGTCCTGCATTCAGGTGTTCTGGAGAATAGCTTGACTCCCTCTTCTTTGTGGCAACCCCTGAGATATCGGAAGACTGCTATCATGTCTCCCCTGGTCCTTCTTTTCATTAAAGTAGACATACCCAGTTCCTGCAACCGTTCTTCATATGTTTTAGCCTCCAGTCCCCTAATCCTCTTGGTTGCTCTTCTCTGCACTCTTTCTGGAGTCTCCACATCTTTTCTATATTGTGACGACCAAAACTGAATGCTGTATTCCAAGTGTGGCTTTACCAAGGCATTATAAAGTGTATTAACCCTTCATGTGATCTTGATTCTATCCCTCTGTTGATGCAGCCTAGAATTGTGTTGGCTTTTTTGGCAGCTGCTGTGTCTTTTCCCCCACTTGGAACTGAACCCAGATGGACATTTCTTCCAACACAGGCTAATTCTGAATTCCCACTGCCTGGAGTTTGATCCTGACCGGCTCAGGATGGACTCAGCCTTCCCTCCTTCTGAGGTGGTTAAAATGAGGACCCAGATTGTTTGGGGCAAGAGGCTGACTCTGTAAACATCTTAGATTGACTGATTGGTTGGATTTATATGCCGCCCTTCTCCCAAAGGACTCAGGGCAGCGTACAACATAAGAAATATGTTATAATACAAAAGTTAAAAGGAGATTAAATAAAGAATCCAATAAGCAATAAGCAATAAATTAATTAACAATTTACGCATTATGATATAAAATAAATTAAATTAGCAATTTAAATTAATAAGTTATTTTATTCAGGCCAGGCCGGCTTGCTGAAAAAGCCAGCTTTTTAGGGTGCGCCGGAAGGAAGGGAGGTCGGGAATGATGCGAAGCTCCGGGGGCAGCTCATTCCAAAGGGAAGGCGCTCCCACAGAGAAGGCTCAACCCCGGGGGGGTCGCCAGCCGACACTGCCTGGCCGACGGCACCCTGAGGAGGCCGACTCTGTGGGATCGTACTGGACGGTGGGAGGCTACCGGTGGCAATAGGTGGTCTCGCAGGTACCCTGGGCCTGAGCCATGGAGCGCTTTAAAGGTCATAATTAACACCTTGAATCGCACCCGGAAAACAACCGGCAACCAGTGCAGGCTGCCTAAAAGGGGTGTAACATGGGAGCACCTAGGTACCCCCATGATAACCCGCGCGGCTGCATTCTGGACCAGCTGAAGCCTCCGCTTGCTCTTCAAGGGCAGCCCCATGTAGAGAGAGTTAGAGTTTAGAGTTTTATTTGATTTGTATACCGCCCTTCTCCCTTTCAGGATTCAGGGCGGTATACAGCCACAGTAAAATAGGTGATACAAAAACTAAAAAGAATATATTAAAAAATATTAAATAAATTGGCCTACATATTTAAAATCCCATGCTAAAATTGCTTTAAAATCCCTTTAAAACTACGACAGGCCGGCAGCACAGAATAAATGCGTCTTCAGGGCCCGACGGAAGAGATGTAGGTCCGAGATCGTCCGTAGTTCAGGGGGGAGGTCATTCCAGAGGGCGGGAGCTGCCACAGAGAAGGCTCTCCCCCTGGGGGTTGCCAGCCGGCATTGTCTGGCCGACGGCACCCTGAAGAGGCCCTCTCTCTGGGAGCGAACTGGTCGGTGGGAGCTATTTGGTAGCAGGAGGCGGTCTTGCAGGTAGCCAGGTCCCTTGCCATGGAGCGCTTTAAAGATGGTCACTAGTACCTTGAAGCGCACCCGGAAAGCCACAGGCAGCCAGTACAGCTCACGCAGGAGAGGTGTCACGTGGGAGCATCTAGATGCTCCCAGAATCCCTCACGCGGCTGCATTCTGAACTAACTGGAGCCTCCGGGTGCACCTCATAGGAAGCCCCATGTAGAGAGCGTTACAATAGTCCAGACGGGAGGTGACGAGGGCTTGGGTGACCGTGCGTAAGGTGTCAGTAGTCCAGGCGAGAAAGGACGAGGGCATGAGTGACTGTGCACAGGGCATCCTGATCCAGAAAGGGGCGCAAGTGACGTACCAGGTGAACCTGGTAAAAGGCCGCCCTCGTCACGGCCGTCAAGTGTTCTTCTAAGCTAAGCCGCATATCCAGGAGGACTCCCAGATTGCGGGCCCTCTCTGAGGGGGCTAAAGTTTCTCCCCCTATCACCAAAGTTGGAACAAGATGGACAAATCGGAATGACGGGAACCACAGCCACTCAGTCTTGGAAGGATTGAGTCTGAGCCTGTTCTTCCCATCCAGATCCGCACAGCCTCCAAGCATCGGGACATCACGTCGAGGGCATCATTTGGGTGGTTTGGGGTAGAGATGAAAAGTTGGGCAGAGAGAGCTGAAAAGCACCGTGAAGCGTTAGATAAGTCTTATTCTCTTCATTTTACCGACCTTGGAAGGATGGAAGGCTGATCTTGAGTCGGGGAGGATGGAACTCCTGGCAGTGGGCAGAGTTAGCCTGGATTCACTTAGCAACGTCGTTACTATTTTAACAGCCGCAGTGATCCACTTCACAAACATGGCAAGAAAAATCCTAAAATGGGGCAAAACTCACTTAACACGTTTCTCACTTAGCAACCTCTATTTGGAGCTCAGTTGTGGTCGTATTTCGACCTGTACCGTGTAACCTCTGTCCTCAACTGCTTTGTTCATCAAACTTGGTACTCAATGCATTTTGGCATGGAAATTGTTGTCCTGCTACTCATCATTTTAGCCGTGGTGGTACAGTGGTTAGAGTGCAGGCTACTTCTGGTGCCTGCCGGCTGCCAGCAATTTGGTAGTTCAAATTTCGCCAGGCTCAAGGTGGACTCAGCCTTCCATCCCTCCGAGGTGGGTAAAATGAGGACCCAGATTGTTGGGGGCAATAAGCTCACTCTGCAAATGGCTTAGAGAGGGATGTAGAGCACTGTGAAGCAGTATATAAGTGTGTCGTATTTTTCGGATTATAAGACGCATTTACGAAGAAGTAAATGGAGAAAAAAAAACTGTGTTTGCACTCTGCGGGCCTGCCAAAGCCTTTGCACACATCATTTTTCTTTGCAAAAAAAAAGGGGGGGGCACGAATGGTCTTTAGGAGGCTTATAGAGTGCTCCTGGGGGCTGGAGAAGGGGGCAGAAACAAGCAAAAATGGCCTGTTTTTCACAAAAACAGGCTGTTTTTTTGCAAACAAAACTGGCATGCCAGGCCTTTGGGAGGTTTATAGAATGCTCCTGAGGCTGGGGGGGTGGGAGAGACGGACGAGCAGAAACGGCCCATTTTTTGCTCATTTTTGCCCTCCCCAGCCCCCAGGAGCACTTTGCAAGCCTCCCCAAACCTCGACACGTCCATTTTTGCAAAGGGGGTGGGGTTTCAGTAGGCCAAAAATGCTGTATTCGGTGTATAAGGCGCACCCAGATTTTCACCCTCCTTTTTTGAGGGGGGAGGGAAGGGAAATGTGCGTCTTATACTCCGATAAATACGGTAAGTTCTTTTGCTATTTGTTGGGTACTTGATCAACAAAGTAGAATTTTGTCAGTGTCAGCTGCCTTGTGACTCACTAAATTGAATGCCTCGTGGGGGGGGGGAATGTTTGGTACTCATTCTTTTTGGTACCAAGGTAGTACATTGAGTTAGATGATGGATCAGTGCGATGGTATAACCTCAAAACCCGAGCTAATAAAGGAGCTGCCTTAGGTGTCGGATGAGACCATGGCTAATAGAGCTTCATTCCTCTTGCGTGTCCCCAGGTTTAAGCATTCTCCCCACTCTTTCAGTCACCATTACCTGGACTTTCAGTCACCATCACCATCTTCCATCTTTTTTTTATTTTTATTTTGTAACTGCTAAACCTCGTCCAAGGGGGCACGATGACTCAGCGGTTAAAGACGCTTGTCAGCTGAAAATTTCGAGACCTGAGCGTGGTGCATCGGGGTGAGCTCCTGCCTACCTAGCAGTTTGACAGCATGTAAAGGCAAGCAGATAAATAGGTACCACTTCGGTGAGAAGGTAATAATGTCCTGTGCATTTTGGGCTGGGCTGGGTTCCTGCCAGTTCTAGCCTCTCCTATAGAAGAGGTTCCACAAATCTCCAGGGCCGTTTAGAACCGGTTCCAGCTCCCTCCCCCCGCCTGTCCAGCCATCATCAAGAGGAAGAGGGAGAGGAGGAACTCTGGGAGTTGAAGTCCACAAGTCTTAAAACTGTCAAGTTTGAACACCCCTAGGGGTTTTTTTCCTAAAGGGTTAGGGGTGCGAGGGTCTTGTAACTTGACAGCTTTAAGACTTGCGGGCTTCAAATGCCAGAGTTCCTGAGCCAACATTTTGGTTGCTAAGCAAGAGCGTTGTTAAGTGAGTTTCACTACATTTTACAAGTTGGCCATGCCCACCCAGTCACATGGCTGGCAAGCCACTCCCACCTGGTCACATGGCTGGCAAGCCACTCCCACAAAGCAAGCCACACCTACAGAAGAGGTTCTAAAACATTTTGAAACCCACCCCTGATCTTGGGTGTGTAGCCATCTTTTCTTTTGGATCTTTGGCCTGCCATACTTTCTGTTATTCTACTATGCCTTTTCTATTGTGGGAAAATGGGGGCGGGGATTAGACGGAGTTGGGTGATATGTAGCCATAACAAAATTCCTTCTAGAAAGCCAAGGTCATCCTTTGTCTCTGCACCTCTGCACCTGACGGGGACTGGATGGGTGGAACGACCAGCATGGCAGTGGAAGATTGGATCATGTGATGGACATGTGGGTGCTGGGCAGGGACTTTCAATTGGGAAAATTGGAAGCTTTCAGATTCGGGTTTTCCCAGATGTGCCAACATGGCTCTCTTCATAAATTGGAACTTTGAGGAACTTCTTGTCTTGGAGCATGGTTTACTTTTGGATGCTATTTGGAACCCTGATACCATGTTGGCCACATGACCATGGAAAATGTCTTGGGACAACACTGGCTCCCTCATCCAAGAAACGGAGATGAGCGCTGCACCCTAGAGTTGGACACGACTTTACCTTAAACTTATGAATGAAGGCAAACGTACAAGTCCCAAGACAAGCTCAGAATCACAGTCCGTCCTTTTTCGATTACATTCCTGTTCTTACTGTTTGCCGTCTGAGGAGCTGAAGCTGAATATTGAAGAAGGAGGAGGATTTGTTTTGCATCACTGTAAGATAACTCTGTTTGGTGAAGGACTGTTATTTGCTTGAGAAGTTAGTCGGAAGAAGTATTTTAGTTGCTACAAAGTAAAGACTATTTATTTTCTTACTATCACTGTTTTAGAGTTTGTTTGTGGCTACAGCAACGTATCTCCAGTGAATTACACTATTCTGCATTTATTTCTAAACGCTGGTTGTAACACTGGTTCTGAACCCAGAGTTGCTAACAGGTGGTAAAATGGGGCAAAATTCATTTCACAACTGTCACGCTCAGCAACAGAAATTTGCTCCGTTGGGGTTGTAAGTCGAGGGTTACTTCCAGTAAGTGGCATTCACTTACTTTCCCTTTGCAAATGTCAGCGCATGTGCCCTGTCTACGCATGCGCTCGGGCTTCGGCGCATGCGTTTTGGCTTGAAAACGTGCCTAAATAGGATAACCTGGGGGAGTGGGTGGGTGGGTGGGTGGCCCACCCACGATTCCCACCGGCATGTTTACCCCTCAGACATGCTACACTTGGTCAATCCCAATGACTTCACGAATAGATGCTCACCAACCTGAGCTTTCTTGAACGTGTTTTATCTTCTCCATTCACCTTCTCCCTCCCTCCCTCCCTCCCTCCCTCCCTCCCTCCCTCCCTCCCTCCCTCCCTCCCTCTTTGGCTCTACCTCTACTGGCTGAGGAACTTTTGGGAACAGATCCCCCGAAAGATGTCTCCGGCATCTTGTGCATCTCATCAACAACCCCCATAGAGTCGCACTTCATCACAGAATTACATCCAATTGCCTCTATTATTATTATTATTATTATTATTATTATTATTATTATTATTATTATTATTATTATTATTATTATTATTATTATTATTATTATTATTATTATTTAGATTTATAAAACCGCGCCTCTCTCCCCAAAGGGACTCGGGGCGATGCACTGGAAGTTAAAAAATGTAAAACATCGTAATAAATAAATGCTAAAAACCAATTAAATACACTTTTCCCTGTGCTAAAATCCCTTAAAACTTTACCCATTAAAATCCAATATAAAACAATTTAGCGTTCAGTCTTCAACTTAGTTGTGCGAATTAGGCCAGGCCGGCAAGATGAAAAAATACAATACAATACAATACAATAGCAGAGTTGGAAGGGACCTTGTAGGTCTTCTAGTCCAACCCCCTGCGTGGGCAGGAACCTTATACCATTTCAGACAAATGGCTGTCTAACATCTTTTTAAAGACTTCCAGGGTTGAGGCATTCACAACTGCTGGAGGCAAGCTGTTCCAGAGGTTAATTGTTCTAACTGTCAGGAAATTTCTCCTTAGTTCTAAGTTGCTTCTCTCCTTGATTAGTTTCCACCCATTGCTTCTTGTCCTGCCCCCAGGTGCCTTGGAGAATAGTTTGATTCCCTCTTCTTTGTGGCACCCTCTGAGATATCGGAACACTGCTATCATGTCTCCCCTGGTCCTTCTCTTCATCAAGCTAGACATACCCAGCTCCTGCAGCCGTTCTTCATATGTCTTAGTCTCCAGTCCCCTAATCATCTTGGTTGCCCTTCTCTGCACCCTTTCCAGAGTCTCCACGTCTTTTCTACATCGTGGCGACCAAAACTGTATGAGGTATTCCAAGTGTGGCCTTACCAACGCACCATACAGTGGCATTAACACTTCACGTGATCTAGATTCTATCCCTCTGTTTATGCAGCCTAGAACTGTGTTGGCTTTTTTGGCAGCTGCTGCACACTGCTGGCTCATATTTAAATGGTTGTCCACTAGGATTCCAAGATCCCTCTCACAGTTGCTACTATTGAGCAAGGTACCATCTATACTGTACTTGTGCATTTGGTTTTTCTTGCCTATATGTAGGACCTTACTTTTTTCACAATTGAATTTCATTGAATTTCAAAACATACTTTAAAAAGTATGTTTTAAGATGCTGGCGGAAGGAGCGGAAGTCCGTGTTCGTTCTAAGTTCGGGGGGAAGGTCGTTCCAGAGGGTCGGGCCCGCCACAGAGAAAGCCCTTCCCCTGGGCGTCACCAACCGGCATTGCCTGGTGGACGGCACCTGGAGAAGTCCCTCTCTGTGGGAGCGAATCGGGCGGAGGGATGTATGGGGCAGGATACGGTCCCGCAAATAGCTAGGCCCCGTGCCATGGAGCGCTTTAAAGATGGTGATCAACACCTTGAAGCGCACCCGAAAGGCCACAGGCAGCCAGTGCAGCTCGCGCAGGAGTGGTGTTACGTTTTGATCAACTGGACAAGGAGTTCTGTTTGAGAAAGAGTGCGTCAAGAGTGAAACATTGGCAGCTATGCGCCTCTTCATTTCAACTCATCATTAGAATAAGAGGGGGAGGCGTTTTGCCAATTATTTATATTCTATCTATATATGTGTGTCACAACACCCTGGTAAGCCCCAAATATGGGAGGGAGCAGAACTGCGTCCCTTTTCTGTCTTTCGGCTCACCCTAGGAGCCATCCAGGCAGAAAGCTATTTTTTCGTTGCCTTTGTTATATTTGTATTACATTTCTGCTGATAAATAAATAAAGGGAGACTAGTATAGATCTATTTCAAGCTATTTAGCTCTCATCAGCTAGCCGTACCCTTACTGGGATTACATATATTACATATTAGGCACTTGTAATTGCCACTTTGCCACAGGTTCTCCTCCTTGATCAATACTTCCCAGGTTCAAATCCCAGCAAGGGTATGGCTACCTGATGAGAGCTAAATAGCTTGAAATAGATCTATACTAGTCTCCCTTTATTTATTTATCAGCACAAACATAACACACACACACACACACACACGCTGATAAATAAATAAAGGGAGACTAGTACAGATCTATTTCAAGCCATTTCACTCTCATCAGCTAGCCATACCCTTGCTGGGATTGGAACCTGGGCTGTTTTTACATGTTAGGCAGTTGCATTAGCCTCTAAGCTACAAGCTCCCCTCCCTTATCAGCTGAGCCAAGGAAAAAAGGGAAGCAGTATGTTCCTTCCCATATTTGGGCATACCAGGTGCTTTGACATAACACTTAATTATTTCCTTGGCTCAGCTGATAAGGGAGGAGAGTTTGTGGCTTAGGGGCTAATACAACTGCCTAACAAGTAAAAAGAGCCCAGGTTTGAATCCGAGTGAGGGTATGGCTAGCTGATGAGAGCTAAATAGCTTGAAATAGATCTATACTAGTCTCCCTTTATTTATTTATCAGCACAATATTGTGTTGGGGAGAGGGGGCATTTTATAAATATAATAAATTATTATTATTATTGTTGTTGTTGTTGTTGTTGTTGTTATTATTATTATTATTATTATTATTATTATTATTATGTGTGTGTGTGTGTTGTGTGTGTGAGGTTTTTGAGCCGATCAATAAATAAGTCAGGGAGACTAGTATAGATCTATTTCGAGCTTTTTAGCTCTCATCAGCTAGCCATAAGGGATTTGAACCGGGGCTGTATAGCATGCCAGGCAAGAGCCTTAGCCATTAAGCCAACCAGGTTCTCTTCCTGCTCAGCTGAGACAGGAGGATAAGTATATAATTGTTCCACAATTGCTCTCATCAGCTACCAATTCCTGGTGGCATAATGGCTAAGGTTTCTGCCTAACATGTAATACAGCCCCGGTTCAAATCCCAGGAAGGGTATGGCTAGCTGATGAGAGCTAAAAAGCTCGAAATAGATCTATACTCGTCTCCCTGATTTATTTATTGTTCAGCTCAAAAACCTAACACACACACACACACACACACACATATTGCAAATACCATTCACTCATTACAAAATCTGGACGAACCTGTCGGAACCGGCTGAATACTACCTCTGGTTACCTCTTGTAAATAATGGATAGAATTGAAGTACAGCAGGAAATATGACAACATATGAAGGGAGAGTAAATTCTGATCCTTATATTGATGCTAAACCAGAACACAGCATAGATACAAAAGCATTGACGTAGAATCTTTGGTTTTATAAAAAATTACAATATTTATTGCAAAGTTTATAAATAACAAGGAAAGGAGAAAAAAAACAGAAACCAGGCTCCAACATTTCTCTTAAGGTTTTATTTTCTGGAAGGACAAGATGCCCGTGTCACAATCCCCCGACCCTCACAAACACTAAGAACTGTGGGGAAAATGCCCCCCTCTAAAAAAAGCAACCCCCCCCACAAATAATTTTGCCAATGCAGACAATTTTTAAGTATTCCAAAAAAAAAAAAATCAATGTCTTACTGTCATCTTGCCAGCAGGTGGCGCTGTTCGATGCAGAGAGGTATTGTACAAGCTGCGGCAGATGGCTCTTATGTTCTTTTTAATCAGAATAACGACTTAATGTAAATTAATTGTTCTGACATTTTCATTTAACGTTTGGGGAAGAAAATGTTTACCCTGCATGGAGGAAGTGGGGGGGGGGAACACCCTACCAATTTCAAAGATTAACAATATTGTTCAAGTATTTTGTTAAATCAACACCTGTGTATTCTAGCATTGTTTCGGATAAGGGTGACTCCTTGAGTTTAAAAAAAATAATGGTAGAAATGAATTATTTCCCCCCCCCAACATGTGGCTGCGCCATGTACACCAATACAACGGTAAAGGGAGTTCCACTTCCAATACAACAGATAGATCCTTTACTCTTAAATTTGCCTATAATCTGACTATATCAGGAGCTATCAAAGACATTCTCTTGCTGTGAATTAAATATATGTACACAAAAGTGTATGCATGTGCATAACGGTATGTCTCCTCCCTTAATTGGGGCCTATTAACAGGTTGTTGTGAAACAATTACCTATACTAATATACCCTGTCTCAGCTGATGCAATCAGGGGAGCCGGCTTGGCTAAAGTGCTAGGGTCCTTGCCTGGCATGCAATACAGCCCTGGTTCGAATCCCAGTAAAGGGTATGATCAGCTGATGAGAGCTAATAAGCTCGAAATAGATCTATCCTGGTCTCTCTCTAATTTATTGATCAGCTCATAAAAACTAACACACACACACACACACACACACACACATATATAGATATATATATGCTTGTGTCACAACACCCTGTTAAGCCCCAATTAAGGGAGGAAGCATACTGCTCTCCTTTTCTGCCTTTCGGCTCATCACCAGAGACCATCTAGACAGAAAGCCAAGAGTTCCGTTTTTTTATATGTGTGTTAGGTATTTTTGTGTACTGATTTATTTATTTATCAGCTCAAAAACCTAACACACACACACATATATCCTGTGTGTGTGTGTGTGACGTTTGTGCTGATAAATAAACAAAGGGAGACTAGTATAGATCTATTTCAAGCTATTTAGCTCTCAACAGCTAGCCGTACCCTTACTGGGATTTGAACTTGGGAAGTATTACATGTGAAGCAGTTGTAATTTCCACTAGGCCACAGGTTCTCCTCCTTGATCAGCTAAGCCAGGGACTAAGTATATATTGTGTCACAACACCCTGGTAAGCCCCAATTAAGGGAGGAAGCAAGCTGCTTTCCTTTTCTGTCTTTCGGCTCATCACAAGATACCATCCAGGCAGAAAGCTATTTTTTCGTTGCCTTTGTTATATTTGTGTTACGTTTGTACTGATAAATAAATAAAGGGAGACTAGTATAGATCTATTTCAAGCTATTTAGCTCTCATCAGCTAGCCGTACCCTTACTGGGATTTGAACCTGGGAGGTATTACATGTGAGGCAGTCGTAATTTCCACTATCCATATATATATGGATAGAGACAGAGAGAGGGAGGGAGACAGAGACAGAAAGAGACAGAGAGAGAGAGGGAGAGAAAGAGAGAGATACACACACAGAGAGACAGAAAGAGACAGAGAAGGGGGGAGAGAAAGCGAGAGGCAGAGAGAGGGAGAGAGAGAGAGAGAGACAGAGAGAGGGAGGGAGACAGAGACAGAAAGAGACAGAGAGAGAGAGGGAGAGAAAGAGAGAGATACACACACAGAGAGACAGAAAGAGACAGAGAAGGGGGGAGAGAAAGCGAGAGGCAGAGAGAGGGAGAGAGAGAGAGAGAGACAGAGAGTCAGAGAGAGAAAGAGAGAACAGCTTTTACTGAAAATCTTATATTGGGAGCTACATAGAATCTCTCTCTGTATTTTATTCGATATTACCCTAGAGTCAACCTACACAATAATTTTGCCGTCAGTTCTCCTGACGTAAACATGGCAACCAATGAACAACCCACCCGAAATGTAAGTCAGGACGCCGAAATATTTTGATATTTTTTTTAATGGATTGTATTCTTTGTTTGAGGCGCACTCTATGTGGGTCTTTCAACAGTCAGCATTTTTGGGGTGCTTAAGAGGCTGAAGGTCACGGTTCATACAGTTTACCTGCATCCTAATTAAAAAAACTGGGTCCCATTTGGGAGATAGGGCGGGATAGAAATCTAATAAATATAATATAACGCATTGCATTTGATGCAGAATTCTGTACTCAGCTGGAAACTAATTAACAAACTGGGTAATTAGTAGGCAGTTGTGAGGTTTTATGTATGTATGTATGTATGTATGTATGTATGTATGTATGTATGTATGTATGTATGTATGTAAGCAAACAAGCCAGCCAGCAAGCATACTGCTTACCAGGAACATGTGATAAAAATACATTTTAATTGCAAGCCATCAGAAAAAGATGCCAGTATAGTCATTTTAATCACCTGCAGAGAAAGGACAGAAAACGAATGATTAAAACATTGTTAGGCTTGAATGAGATACAGTATGGTTAATGTTTTTTTCAATTATGGGGAAAAATGCACCGAAGTAAAAGGGAATGGACATTACATCCAACTGTACTTAAGAGTTAAAATAAACAGAAATCATTGCAACAGAAGTGGTGATGCTATTGACAGATAAGGTCACCTAAATTTGCCTACTCATTTTCAGCTTAGACAGGAATATTTCTAGCGGAATAATAACAAAAAACTAATGTCCTATTGGGGGTGCTTTTAAGTATGAAAAATAGCCACTAATATTTAAAAAAATGACAGCCGAAGAGCCTTTCTTGTGTTTAGAGGTAAACATTTATTCCAAATGCGCATTTTATGGATTTGATTAAAAAATGCCTTGTTTGCTGACCATGTGATCTCTTGCAATAGCTAAGAAACCATCAGCAGTGAAAAAGGTCACGATGGGCCTTAGTACTACCAGTCTATGAAATGGGTCTATGCTGTTGACATCCTCAAACTCTATTGTGTTCATTTAAAAAAATAAAAACTAGGAGTAGGAATATATTGCTGGGCTTATGAAAGACAGCCTTGCAAGACAACATAGGCTTAACCTGAGGTTATATTTTGTGAACCAATCGCTATTCCACTGCAAACCAATCAGATGGGTAGGTCTGCTCAACGCCCAGAAAAGGAACGAATGAATTAAACCAGGGTTAACTGCAGGCTTAACTTGAGGTTATGTTGCTGAATCAATCCTGCTTCTGATTGGCACTCGCCATTCAACTGCAAACCAATCAGATGGGTAGATCTGCTCAACACTCAGAAAAGGATAAGGTTAACCAACTGGAGTTTGGCTCTTAACCCTGCTGTCTTTTCTGGTGTCATCTCTCAGCCCCTTGGGTATGGGCTGGTAGTGATGGGCCTTGGGTAGCTTCTGTTCCTCCTCCTCCACCTTTTTGGCCTTTGCAGAGATCCCACAGGGGCAAAGAAGATCTGGTTTTGGAAGCCAACACCTCTCCACGTTGGGTGGGGGAGGGGCAGAGGGAGGGGAGGGGAGGGAAGCAGCGACGGGCACCCTGATCTCACCTAAGCTGTCAAGGGAACCGATCTCTTGGCATTCACCGCGTGCCTTAATTGTATGGACATTAAATCAAGGTCCGCTGTGAACACGCAGAGAAGGGCCCAGGAGGGGTGGGCGAGCGTGGGTCGGAGGTGCAATAGAGGAGAAAGGCTGAACCAGGTTGGGTTAAGTCTGACCCCATTCGTCCATTTTACACACGCGCACCCCCAAGAGTCCGCATCTGCTTGCACACCAACGCAGGAAGGAGGCGGCTGCTTTCTTAAGACGAATGCCAGCTTAAACCACAACCGTGTGCAAGAAAGAAAGAAAGAAAGAAAGGAGAAAAAAAAGGCACCCACCTTGGCACAACCCTCATGCGCCCTGCAGAAATCCACGCGCCGTCCTAACACACTCACACCCGCCCCGCGCGCGCTATTGCGCTTGTTGGAGCTACAAGCGGTTCCTTCCTTGCGATCCCCTCGTCCCGCTCGGTTCCAGATGCAGATCTCCCCCCACGCCCCCACCCTCCACCCAATAGGCTGCAGCCCGCCCGAAATAGGCAGCAGATCCCTTCACGCCCACCGTCTCGGCGCACACTCGCGATGGCTCACTTCCTCACACCCACCGAGGACAGCGCAGCTAATCACATGCAGCGACGATCACACCTTACACCTTCCTCATCCGCCACTGCAGTGTGCGCGCGATACAACCCTCGCACTGCAGCCCCTTCATCATCCTCCCCAGATGAAGATGGCTTCCCTCCGGGTTTTTTTTTCCTTCTTTTTGGCACAATCTCCAGGCTGACCCCAATAACTGCAATCGGATCCAGGCAGGAAAGGAAAAAAAGAAAGAAAGAAAGAAGCGAGGGAGGGAGGGAGGAGGAAGGGAGGGAGGAAGAAAGGGAGGAAGGAAGGGAGGGAGGAAAGAAGAAGGAAGGAAGAAAGGGAGGGAGGAAAGAAGGCAGGCAGGCAGGGAGTTAGACTAGGGAGGGAGGGAGGGAGGAAGGAAGGAAGGAACGAAGGAAGGAAAGCTCCCGAAATTACATACTGATACAAGGGCACAGGCGCGCGTGCGTGCGTAAGCGCTCTCTCTCTCTCTCTCTCTCTCGCACACACACACACACACACACACACACACACACACAGGATTTTCAACCGTGTGCCACAAAAAATGTGCGCGCGTGCCCAGAGGACACCCACAGTCTTGCTCTCTACTACCGTTCCGTTTCAAATCCTGCCGCGGCATTTACAAGAGCGGCCCTTGGGGATCGGTCCAAAGCCACAAGCCCCCCCCCCCCCACCGCCTTAGTTCCAACAGGCATTAAAAAAAAATCTCAGAGGATGCCCCCTCCCCCTCCCTTCCTCTCCCCCTCCCATCCCTTCCCTTCCCTCCTTCTGCCCGGTCCCTTTCGCCCCAAGCGCGATTTCCTCTCTCTCGTAAAACCAAAATCCTCAGCCGGGAAGGAACCGGCCGCGTCTTGGTCTCTCCGGATCCGCGCGGAGAAGAAACAAAGAAACAACCCCTAGTAGCTACTCAACCGCGATTCCAAGCCTCCTCGGGTATGCCCTCCTCATCCTCCCCGCCCTCCTCGGAACAAGCATCTCTGTCTCCCTCCCTCCCTCTCTCTCCCAGCCCCCCCCCCCCCATCTCTTTTTCCTTCCCCCTCTCTGCAGGGACCTCAGGCTCGGAACTGCCAAGCAGCGGTTTTCGCGCTGCGCCCTGAATTTCGTCCCGAAAAAAGCTCCGCCAGCGAGGTTCGTACCGCTACCCCCACCTTCTCCCCGTCTTCTCGAAACACCCCCCTCCTCTTCTGTCCCCGCGAGAGGTAGGCAAGGAAAGGGGGTGTATGCCTCTGGACTTTGCGTTGCAAGGGGGTGCGGAGGGGACCAAGCGCCGCTGCGCCGCTCCCACCGCCCGCCGTCCACCCGCGCACGCGTTGCGACCCAGCAGGTTCGAACCGCTGGCGAGCCCACGGAGCGCTTCCGATGGAGGCGTGGGGAAGGGGTCGGGGGGATGCTTCAGGGTGCTCGTATGAAAGGGAGGGAGGGAGGAAGAAAAGGAGGCGGGGAGGGAAGGAAGGAAGGAGGGAAGAAGGGAGGGAGGATGGAAGGAAGGAGGGAGAGAGGGAGGATGGAAGGAGGGAAGAAGGGAGGGAGGGAAGAAGGGAGGTAGAAAGGAAGAGGGAGGGGGAAGGAAGAGGGAGGGAGGGAAGAAGAAAAGGAAGGAAGGAGGGAGGGAGGGAGGACGGAAGGAAGGAAGGAAGAGGGAGGGAGGACGGAAGGAAGGAAGGAAGAGGGAGGGAGGATGGAAGGAAGGAAGGAGGGAGGGAAGAAGGGAGGGAGGTAGAAAGGAAGGAAAAGGGAGGGAGGAAGGACGGAAGGAAGGAAGAGAGGGAGGATGGAAAGAAGGAAGGAAGGAACGAAGGCCCCCAAAATTACCTATTGATACAATACACCCCCCACCCCTATCTCCGGTCGCTGATTTAGTCCACCAAAAACGCCTCCGGGACGCGAGAAAGCCGGAGCTGCCCCGAATGTTCTCCTCGGCGCCTCCAGGAGAGAATTCGAATTACAAAGCGGGATAATCGAAGGAGCTTCCAGGACTGGCGGAGTGGCGTCTGAAGGGCCGCGTCTCCCCCTTCCTCTTCTTCCTCCTCTTCTTCTTTATGTTTTTTTTTTATCCGTTTCGAGCAGCTTTGATTTAACGGGAAGGGGAAAAAGAAAAAAAGAAAAACCGGGGCGGATTGGTGAGGCGGTTGCCATTTGGCCCCTTCGGATCTCTCCTCGCCCTCCTTGAAAGTCCGATTTTAAGGAGGAAGAACTGAGAAGGTGCAGCCAAGGGAAGAAGGATGCAAGCCTGGAGGGAGATCTTTGAAAGGGTGGTCCTCTTTCGCTCCAGTGCAGCCTTTCTTTCTTTCTTTCTTTCTTTCTTTCTTTCTTCTTTCTTTCTTTCTTTCTTTCTTTCTTTCTTTCTTTCTTTCTTTCTTTCTTTCTTTCTTTCTTTCTTTCCTTCCTTCCTTCCTTCCTTCCTTCCTTCCTTCCTTCCTTCCTCCCTGTCTCCCCTTCCTTTCCCTTTTTCACCCCTCCCCCCACACCCCCATCTTTTCCCCAGCTCTCTGGCCTAGCTCTGAAGATCTCTCTCTCTCTCTCTCTCTCTCTCCATCTTTCTCTCTGTCTTTCCCTCCCCCAGGGCTGATTTTTCCACCTTCCTCGGGAGGAGGACGGCGATGAACGGAGGGGGGGAGGGGGACCTGGGGGAGGGAGCCCCCCCCCCGGCCGAGGGGTTCAGCTGATCCAAGCGCCAAAGGTTGCCTCGCGCTCGTCCTCCCCCTCCCGCTCTCCGGCTTCCAGCGCTCTCGGCTCTCCCGCCCGACTTCCAAGCGCATCTGCCCGGGCTGGGCGGGCAGCGCCAGAGATTAGATCGGGACGCCATGACGTCATGGCCGGGCCCAAGTTCGCCTCCGGCTGTTCAAAGATGCTCTTGGAACGGGGGGAGGGACGTGGTGGGGAGAGAGAGAGGAAGAGAGCGAGAGCGAGAGAAGGGAGCAACCGTGTTCGGAAGAGATGCCCGAGGAGGGGGTCGCCTGGGGAGGGGGGGAAGGAAAAGAGGGGAAGGGGGTCCATTGGGTAGGCAGGCGTAAGGGGAAGGGCGCCTGGGGGTCGCTGGGGGGGGGGCAGAGCTGGAGCTGGCGGGGGGAGGGGGGAAGGGGGGGTTGGCGTTGAGGGCGCAGAGGAAGGGGCCGTCCATGTGCGTGGGAGGGAAGGAGAGGAATCGCGCCGGGGGGTGAATCTCACGATGGGTGGGTGGCTGGAAGGAAGGAAGGGAGAGAGAGAGAAGGAAAGAACGAAGGAACGAAAGAAGGACGGAACGAAGGAAGGAAGGGGGAGAGAGAGAAGGAAAGAACGAAGGAACGAAAGAAGGGCGGAACGAAGGAAGGAAGGGGGAGAGAGAGAGAAGGAAGGAACGAACGAACGAACGATGGGAGGAAGATAGAGAAAAAGAGGGAAGGAAGGAAGGATAGATGTAAGGAAGGGTGAGGTGGAAGTCACCAGGCTGAGGAGGAAGGTATGGTATTGGGAGGGAGGGGGAGGGCAGAGGACGCCAACGGTGGGGGCCAGATGAGAGAAAGGCTGGCGGGGGAACGCAGGTGTCCCGCGAAGGCCGGGGAAGATACCTCGGCCTTCGAATCGGCCAGAGGAGAGAAAGGGGATGGAGAAGAGAGTAAGGGCACAGCAAAGGGAAGAGGGAATGGGGAAAGAAGCAGGGATTGGAGGAAGAATAAAAGGCATAAATTGAGAAAGGAGAGAGGGAGGGGGAGGGCTGCGTAACCCGGCTTCTGCGTTTCGTCCCAACGACTCCCAACCTCTCAAAACGACCCCCCCTCCCCATCCGCCCCTTCCGCGTGGGGGGGGGGGTGTCATTTCAGCCCGGAATCTCGCAGTCGCGGCCTTGAGGGAAGAATCGGTCACGCCGAGTGTCACACACACACACACACACACACACACACACACACACACACACACACACACACACACCCGGCAAGGAACGAAGGAGGGACCCCCTGAGGCCGTCTCCGGCTCAACCCCCCCCCGTCC
>CM077644.1:10576874-10826874 GCA_039707465.1 Rhabdophis nuchalis
AATGGATAAAAATATCCCACTTAAAAAAAATCTTAATAAAATGTCCTTAAAGCAGTCGCGTATCCTACCCTTGTCACACACACACACACACACACACACACACACACACACACACACACACACACACACACACACACACACTATAATCCATTCGGGCAAAATTTCTAAGCGCTCCGAATACCTTGGTTTCCCTTCGAGTCCAGTCCAGTTCCGGGAACAAAAAAAAAATTCCTGCGTGGTTGATCTTTCGGTCCGATTAACTCTGCCCAGAGATCTAGAACGGCGCTTCAAGGCCCTCGCGGCTTCAGTCACAGTTTCTGGCTAAAGAAGAAAGATAGAATTCGGTGTTTTTCCCCCCAGCTCCCGAACCAGCAAAAAGTCTGGCGTCTCAAGGAGGAAAACCAAAAACAAAACTCCTAATGAAAAACCAGTATAGATTCGTTGAAATCTCTTTCCTCTTCATCCTTCCTAAGTACTTTCCGGGTTTTTTTTTTGTTTTGTTTTTAAATCCCTCCGTTAAAAATCCACAGCAGGGTTTGGCGAATCCTCCGGACGGGAAAGCGTTTCCCTCCTTTTTTTTCTCTCCCCTCCCTCCAAAAAGAAAAGAAAGAAAAGGAAAGAAAAAGAAAAGAAAGAAGAAAAAAAGAAAAGAAAAAGAAAAAAGAAAAGAAAGAAAAGGAAGAAAAGGAAAGAAAAAAGAAAAGAAAGAAAAAGAAAAGAAAGAAGAAAAAAGAAAAAGAAGAGAAGAAAAAAGAAAAGAAAAAAAGAAAAGAAAGAAAGAAAAAGAAAAGAAAGAAAAGGAAGAAAAGGAAAGAAAAAAGAAAAGAAAGAAGAAAAAAGAAAAAGAAGAGAAGAAAAAAAGAAAAGGAAAAGGAAAAAAGAAAACAAAAAGAAGAAAAGAAAAAAGAGAAAAAGAAAAGAAAGAAAGAAAAAGAAAAGGGAAAAGAAAAGAAGAAAAGACGAAAAGAAAAGAACAAAAAAGAAGAAAAGAAAGGTGTCCCTCCCTCTATCCATCCTTCCATCCTCGGCGACCCCGGCCGGCTCCCTCCAGTTCAGCCGCATTTTGGCGGGTGGGGAGGAGGGTGGTGGTGGTGGAAGAGCCCTTTTGGGACCGGGGATCCTTACGACCTCTTCCTCATCCCTCCAAACCGAGAAGAATTATTGATGGAGCCTCAAAGGCTGAGACAATCGCCAGTCCTGGTGGACTTCCCCAAAATTTGGCTAACGAAACGCCTGCAGGAAAAGCCGCGCCAAGCTCAGCAGAGAGCACAAAAGGTACCGGGAGGAGGGGGAAGAAGAGGAGGAGGAGGAGGAGGGAGGGGAGGGGGTCCCGAACCGGCGGGCCCCAAAAGGAGCGGGGAGGGGGTCGCGCGCAAAAACCCAGCGGCTCCCCGGCTTCGCTGTCCATGGTAGTTCGAGCGGGGCCCCGGCGGATTCCAAGCGCGCGGATCCCCAGTGCTGCGGCTCCTTCTCTCAAATTGTCCCAAAGGTGCTTAAAATAAATCAATCAATAAATCAATCAACAAACAAACAAACAAACAAACAACAACAATAGCTGTTGAGCTACCAACCAGCCCCCAAAGGCTGTGAATTTCACCAAAGGTTAACCACAGAATAATAAGAATAATAATCTACAAAAAAACCACCCAACTTGGAACAGTTTATATCCTCCGACGTTACCTTAACAATTCCTAGGTCCTTGGTTAGGATTCGAGCTTTGAGCTACCAACCAGCCCAAAGGCTGTGAATCTCACCAAAGATTAACATTAATAATAATAATAATAATAATAATAATAATAATAATAATAATAATAATAATAATAATAATAATAATAATAATAATAATAATAATAATAATAATAATAATAATAATAATAATAATAATAATAATGATGAAGCATGTCACAGTGACACCCATTGTCATCGGGGCACTTGGCACCATGTCCAAGACTTTTACTAAATATCTCAGCAAATTGCAGCTTCCTGCAATAACACCAGCGGAACTGCAAAAAACTGCGCTACTTGGAACATCTTACATCCTAAGGAGATACTTGGTTGATACCTAGGATGCTGGCAGCAAACTGTATCAGCCATTGGCCCCAGTCAATAGTATTTGCAATGCATTTTTAAATGTTCAGTTGGCTGAGTTTCATGTTAAATAATAATAGCTGTTGAGCTACCAACCAGTCCCAAAGCTGTGAATCTCACCAAAGATTAACCACAGAATAATAATAATAATAATAATAATAATAATAATAATAATAATAATAATAATAATAATAATAATAATAATAATAATAATAATAATAATAATAATAATAATAATAATAATAATAATAATAATAATCTACAAAAAAACCTCCACCCTACTTGGAACAGTTTATATCCCCCGACGTTACCTTCACAGTTCCTAGGTCCTTGGTTAGGATTCCAGCTTTTGAGCTACCAACCAGCCCCAAAGGCTGTGAATCTCACCAAAAATGAACCGCAGAATAATCATAATCAACTGGACCTTCTGGTTTTTCCTTTGAAGACAATTTCGCTTCTCATCCAAGAAGCTTCTTCAGCTCTGATTGGATGCTGGGGGAATAGAAGGATTCTTCTCCAGTGATTATTATTATTATTATTATTATTTTTAAACCGTCTTCGGCCGGTTCTTTTGGGCAGCAGGACCTTTGCCCTTTTCTACGACCCCCAGACCAAGGAAGGTCTCCTCGAGCGAAGTCAGGCCGAGCCGAGCGCAGCGCTTGCCGCTTTTGGGTGGTGGTTTGTTTGTTTGTTTGCAAGAACTTTGGGCAAAGTCTTCTCCACCCCGAGCGAGTCCCGAAGCTTCTTCTGGTTTGAACTCCCAACTCCATCTAATCGCGGAGCCAACTCCTTTCGAGGTCTCCCTTAAATCCTCCCGCGGCGCCTTCAAATCCCGGGGCTAAAGTCGTCGAAAATCCCTTCTCACCTCGGGAGACCCTCCCCAGGCCGAGCAAAGCCGGACGTCCCGCTTAGGAAACCGCCTCCCCCCCCCACACACACAACCAACCAACCAACACCCCCCTCCCCTCCCAAACTACAGGCCGCTTCGGCTTCTTTGTCTACCCAACCCCGGCTGGCACGCCTCGGATTCACCAGCCTAGCTGCTTTGACCTAGCTTGATCCGGATCGTGTGTGTGTGTGTGCGCGCGCCTGTGTACGTGCGCACGTGCGCGCCTGTGTGTTGGCGAGCCACAGCGCAGGGGACAGTGGCTATAAAACAATGGCTTTCCATCCGAGTACGTTTATGAGAAATTGCAATAATAATAGTAGTAATAGTAGTAACAGTAACAACAGTAACAACAGTAACAGTAGTAGTAGTAGTAGTAGTAGTAGTAGTAGTAGTAGTAGTAGTAGTAGTAGTAATAATAATAATAATAATAATAATAATAATAATAATAATAATAATAATAATAATAATACTTTGGAATAATAATTTGGAATTATTTGGAAATTCTAAATTTACCTGACTTGAGCATTTTGATTCTACAAAAAAACCACCCTACTTGGAACAGTTTATATTCCTAGGTCCTTGGTTAGGACTCGAGCTGTTGCGTTACCAACCAGCCCCAAAAGGCTGTGAATCTCACCAAAGATGAACCACAGAGTAATACTAATTTGTTGTTGTAAGTTGTGAACTCGTAAATTGTAAATTGTTCTCACTGTCAGGAAATTTTCTCCTCAGTTCTAAGTTGCTTCTCTCCTTGATTAGTTTCCACCCATTGCTTCTTGTCCTGCCCCCAGGTGCTTTGGAGAATAGTTTAACTCCCTCTTCTTTGTGGCAACCCCTGAGATATTGGAAGGCTGCTATCATGTCTCCCCTGGCCCTTCTCTTCATTAAAGTGGACATACCCAGTTCCTGCAACCGTTCTTCATATGTTTTAGCTCCAGTCCCCTAAACATGAAATTCATGCGGAGCCACTGTCTCACTTAGCGACACAAATTTTAGGCTCATTTGTGGTTTTGTTGTTGCTGTTAGTTGCGAAGGTTCCTCCAGGCCTTCTTGTCCTCTAACATCCTCTGGAGTCCATTTAAGCTCATGACTCCATCCAGCCCCCTCCTTCTCTGCCGTCCCCTTCTTCTTTTGCCCTCCATCTTTCCCAGCATGAGGCTCTTCTCCGGGAGTCCTTCCTGACCATTAGGTGGCCAAAGTCTTTGAGTTTCCTCTTCAGGATCTGGCCTTCTAAAGAGCAGCCAGGGTTGACCTCCTCTAGGACTGACCGACCAAAAAACCCAGTAATAATAATGTGCTAAAACTGTCCCACGGAAACCAGTTGGTCTTAGATTCGGGCGGATCGTGGCCAGAACGGTTGGATCAGGACGGATCTCCGAATGGTTCCTTCGTTGAGATCCGCAAGAAGGGGAGCAGCTCGCCAACCGGGATGAAAAGACACTTCTGCGAGAGAGCCGGGGAATGGACACACAACCCAAGGAAGGATCCGTTCCCACGTTTTCCTTTTAAGACGCCTGGCTTGGAGGGAGCGGGAAGCAGCGGCGGAGGGGTCCGGCTGAACTGGATTGGGTGGGCCTCTCGGTGCGGGTGGGAAAGCTAGGCCTTCGGCTGAAGGTTGGGGGATGGGGGAGGGAGGACAGAAGCGGCCCCCAGTCTTGGAGGTGAGAACCCTCCAGACCTGGGGTCTCCAACCTTGGCAACTTTAAGCCTGGGGGACTTCAACTCCCAGAATTCCCCAAGGCTGGCTGGGGTTGGGGAATTCTGGGAGTTGAACAGGCTGGCTGGGGTGGGGAATTCTGGGGAGTTGAACAGGCTGGCTGGGGTGGGGAATTCTGGGAGTTGAACAGGCTGGCTGGGGTGGGGAATTCTGGGAGTTGAACAGGCTGGCTGGGGTGGGGAATTCTGGGAGTTGAACAGGCTGGCTGGAGTGGGGAATTCTGGGAGTTGAAGTCCCCCAGGCTTAAAGTTGCCAAGGTTGGAGACCCCTGCTCCAGACAATCCTTCACCACCGCGTTTGTGTGTTTCCTTCCCGGGTTTGGGCGGCATTCCCGGGGATGTAGGACAAAAAAAAAAAAGGGGGGGGGCAGAGGGAAAAGGGAGGGGATGCTGACCCACCTGAAAGGTTGGGGTCTCCTTTTTATGGTCGGTTTTCGAACCGGCGTCGGGGCTTCTTCGGTTGGCATTGAGGAGATGAGGGCTTAGCTCCAGCCGTTTGGCCCCCTTGGCCCAGCCCAGCCGCAGGGTGGTTTAGATGCCCTCTTTTTGCAATTGAAGAGGGCCGTTTCCGTGAAAACTTTCCTCTCCATTCCTTCTTTTTGTGCTGTCTCTTTTTTTCTTCCTCTGATTCGTTCTTTGTCTCTCTCTCACTCTCTCTCTCTCACTCGTTTTTCCCTTTTCCCTCTTAACCCTAATCCTTCCCTTCCTCTTCCTTCCCTTCCTTCCTCATTTTTTCCTTTTCATTCCCTCTCTCTCCTTTCCTTCCTTCCTCTCTCCATTCCTTCCTTCCTTCCCTCTCTCCTTCCTTCCTTCCTTCTTCCCACCTTCCTTCCTTCTTCCCACCTTCCTTCCTATTCTTCCTTCCCTTCCTTCTTCCCTTCCCTTCCCTTTCCTTTCCTTCCCTCCCCTTTCCTTTCCTTCCCTCCCCTCCCTTCCCCTCCCCCCTTCCTTCCTCCCTCCCTCCCTCCTTCCCTCCCTCCCTCCCTTCCTTTCTCCCTTCCTTCCTTCCATCCTCTTCCCCTCTACATCCTCCATCCGGCCACCAACTGTTCCTCAAACAAAGAGACCATGGCTACGCGAACCCAGCTTTCTTTTCCCACCGCGGGAGGAAGGAAGGCGTTTGAGCTTCAGCCGGCACCGCTCCCAGCAATCCAGAAAGGCGATGAGTCCCGCCAGTAAGAAAATCCTACATTTTTAAAAATAATAATAAAAAAAAATCCGGCAAACCAACCCACCCGCGCAGGACCTAGCGCCCCGCGCATCCTCTCTTTTAAATATTTTTCCGCCTCTCAAAACAGGCTGGAAGGATAGGCAGCCCTTGGAGGGGTACTCCAAGGGCTGCTTACCCTTCCAGCCTGTTTTGAGAGGCGGAAAAATATTTAAAAACAAAAACAGAATTCCTGTGGTCGGTCTTGTACCCGCCACCAAACCCCTCTCTGAATCGGACTTTCTCTGGCTTAAGGGAAGGGAAGCCTCGGCGGTGGGGTGGGATGGGGCGGGGGTCGTAACCACCACCCTCCCCAAACAAATCCTGGTTAAAATTCGCCGCGTCCGTCTCTCCAAGGCCAAGCCTTCCCTCTTAGACGAGCAATTGCCAAATTACACGCGCAGGTGCGCGCAAATCTAAGCACACACACACACACACACACACACACACAGAGGCCCTTGCGTGCACACATAAGCAGAAGCACGCGTTCCTCCAACGGCGCGCTCTTAAATAACGCAGATTTGAACACGCATCCATTTTTGCGCGCGCCCCGTTTTGCTCACCCCCGTTTCACCCCGAGACCCCCGCCGCCTTCTCCGTTCCGCCGCCTTCGCCCATCCCACCTAGGCGCGTCTCTTCCCCTTATACGTCCAGCCCTGGGACCGAAACCCCCTCCCCCCCCAAAATAAAACGAACGCCGATTCTTTCCTTCTTTTCCAAACGACGGCAAGGAGGGGGGGGGAGAAAGATAATTTCCCCCTCCCCTCTAAGATGTACTGGAGGGCTCCCCCTATTCCTTCCCCCCAATAATTGAAGCCCCCCCTTCTCAAAAGTGGCAATAAAGAAAGGTCCATTTAGACAACCCACCCCCTCTGCCCCGCACTCACCTTCTCTGGTCTGGCCCCCACACACACACAAAACACACAGACACATACCCCTTTTTTTGGGGTGGGGGGATTCTCAGAGGTTGCCGTCCGTCTCTCTTCGCGGCCGGGCGAGCAAGGCTGTTCCCAAGCCTGCGCGATCTCCACCCCAGCCCCTTTTCAAACGCCGTTCTCCCCCAATTCGCAGCGCGTTCATTCGCCTCGCTCCTAACGGTCCTTTGCCCAGCAAATCCAACCGAGGGGGACGAGGGAGGGGACGAGGGAGGGAGAAGGAAAGGGGGGCGACGCTCCCCCTGCCCAAGCCTCTCCTCTCCCTCCCTCGCCCAGGCACAATAGCAGGCAGCTCGCAGCGCTGGGGGTAACCCCTTCCCCAAAATTGGTGGAGCCAAGAGAATGCCTTCTCTTCCCTCCCTCCCTCTCTTTCTACCAGCTGCTCCTGCCTTGGCAGGACTCAAATCTCCTTTTATTTGGCTGCTGCGTTTCCCATTTCCAGGCAGGCAGATTCCAATACATTTCTTTCTTTTTTTTTTAAACAAAACGAAACGAAACAAACACCCACGGGGTACAGGTAGTCCTCGACATACGACCACGATAGAGCCCTTTTGTTTGTTAAGGCAGAGGATCCTAAGCTGCATTAACAGAGGGATGCAATCAAAAGGTAAATACTACTAGGGGAGACACGATAGCAGTCTTCCAATAATCTCAGGGGTTGCCCCAAAGAAGAGGGAGTCAAGCTATTCCCCCAAGGCACCGGAGGGCAGAACAAGAAGCAATGGGGGGAAACTAATCAAGGAGGGAAGCAACTTAGAATTGAGGAGAAATTTCCTGACAGTGAGAACAATTCATCAGTGGAATAGAAGTTGCCTCCGGAGGTTGTGAATGCCCCAACACTGGAAGTCTTTAAGAAGATGTTGGATAGCCATTTGTCGGAAACGGTATAGGACAGGGGGTTGGACTAGAAGACCTCCAAGGTCCCTTCCAACTCTGCTATTGTATTGTATTGTAAGCCTTAGTACAGCGGTTCTCAACCTGTGGGTTGAGACCCCTTTGGGAGTCCAACGACCCTTTCACAGGGGTCTCCTAAGACCATCAGAAAATACATATTTTCGATGGTCTTAGGCACCGAGACGCCAATTTTATGGTTGGGGGGGGTCACCACAACATGAGGAACTGTATTAAAGGGTCACGGCATTGGGAAGGTTGAGAACCACTGCCTTAGTAAGACCATATTTGGAATGCTGCATGCAGTAAAAAAAGATGTGGAGACTCTAGAAAGAGGGCAGAGGAGAGCAATAAAGAGGATTAGGGGACTGGAGGATAAAACAGATGAAGAACGGTTGCAGGAACTGGGCATGGCTAATCTAGATAAAGAGGAGGGCCAGGTGAGACCCACCATTCCAATATTTGAGGGGCTGCCCCAGAGAGAGAGGGGGGGGGGGGTGGTCAGGCTACTTTCCAAAGGCAGGCCAGCTGTTTTGCCAACTCTTTCTCCTGGTGGCTGTTTAGCTCCAGCAACTGTTTCCAGTTGGGGCCCTAAGGGTGAGGAGTGGCTGAGAGGGGAAGGGTGAGTAGAGGCCGGTGAGGCACCCCACGGTGTGAGTGACATCAAGTGGGCCACGCCCACCCAGTCACATGACCCTCTAGCCATGCCCACCCAGGCAGATCATATTAGTGGTCCGTGGGATTTAAAATTATGGATTTAGTGGTCCCTGAGGTCCAAAAGGTTGGAAACCCCTAATCTAATGTCTGTCTTGTTTTTACATTCTATGTTCTATGTTTTCTTGGCAATTGTAATTGTTCAGCCACCCAGAGTTACTCGACAGTGACAGATGGGCGGTGAATGCATTTCATAAATGAATCCAATTGAATAAGCAAATACAGGTAATCCTCCACTTACAAACTGTTGGTTTAATGACCCTTTGATGTTACGATGGCACTGAAAAAAAAGTGACGTAGGACCCTTTTCCCACACCTGTGACCACTGCAGCATCCCCATGGTCAGATGCTTGGCAACAAACTCATATTTACGACTAGCTTCTAACCCGGTGCTGCCTGAGTATTTATTCATCCCAACCCCCCTTCCATGAATGTAGACGCAATTTCTAATGTTGGATTTCCCCCTCCCTTACCAGAGGGAGCCCCCTTGTGGAGTACTGTGAAGCCGTTACCATGGCAACTCCACTGCGCTGTACAGTAGAAGCCATCTTAAGGCACAACAGGCTGTATCTTAACAGAACACAGGGAGGGTGTCTTACCCCCACAGTATTTGTTTCCAGCAAGTAACTAATCTGTGTACCAAGTTTGATTGAAATTTCTCCAGGCATTCCAGAGTTATGCTGGAACACACACACACACACACACACACGCACACACACGCACGCGCACACACACACACACACACACACACAAAGCTATTTATATATATTTAGTATATAACAGATTAACAGAGCTGGAAGGGAACTTACAGGTCATCTATTCCAACCCCCTGCCCCAATGCAGGAGACCCTACATCTGCCTCTACCTAGGATTAAACTCACAACCTCCTGATTGGGAGGCGAGAGCTGATGGCGAGAGAGATGGTTGCAGTGTCCCGGGGTCCCTTTTGCAGACGTCTGGCAAACAAAGCCAATGGGGAAGCCAGATTCACTTAACAACCATGTTACGAACTTCGCTTAACAACAATGGCAAGAAAGGTTGTAGAATGGGGCAAAATCCATTAAAACAAGTGTCTCATTTAGCGACAGAAATTTTGGGGCTCGATTATGGTCATAAGTCGAAGACTACCTGTATTTGTACAGCCAGCCAGCCAGAACTGCATGACAGTGAGATGGGTGGTGAATGAATTTAACAAACGAATAATGTTTAATAAACAAATAACGACAGTGTAGAAACAGTTTCTGTAACCCTCTTCAAGGACCCATCTTTTTGATTGGCACCTAAATTTCCAATTAGCTCCAATTTCTTCCTTTGTTCCCAGCCTCTTTTGGAAGAAGCGGGAAAGATCTGCCTTAAATATGATTTTAATATCCCTGACCTCCCTATTTTTATTTACTGTACTGTTTATTAATTTAGTTAGTTCATTTATATGCAGTGCGTTCCCAGGGAAGCCAGCCTGCGGCCGAGACAGATAACGGCAATAAATAACAATCTAAACCCAAGTTAAATAAAAGGCAAGACTGCAACAGGATATCACAGCCGAAAACAGTCGAAAACATCCAAACGCCACTATGTTCTAAACAAGAAGGAATCAAAAGAGACCTACCTAGAATAAAATGGATTGAACATTTAATAAAACCTGGCAGCAGATTAAAACTAAGCTACATTACGGCGTGGAAGAGAATTAAGATTATACAAATATGATTTTAGGCTCCCCTCCCCGCCTTCTTAAACCGGGGTGGAAAAGAAACAGACTAGATTATTGGGGAAGAGAAGAGAGACAGAGAGTATTCCATCATTAAGGTAAAGGTAAAGGTTCCCCTTGCACCTATGTGCTAGTCGTTCCTGACTCTAGGGGGCAGTGCTCATCTCCATTTTAAAGCCGAAGAGCATGACTAAATGCTGAAGGTGCATGGATCGTTGTTACCGTCCCACCAAAGGTGGTTCCTATTTTCCTACTTGCATTTTTTACATGCTTTCGAACTGCTAGGTTGGCAGAATCTGGGACAAGTCATGGGAGCTCACTCCGTTATGCGGCACTAGGGATTCGAACTGCCGAACTGCCGATCTTTCTAATTAACAAGCTGAGCATCTTAGCAACCATCATTCAAAATTTAATCCTGTATTTTTTTTTGAAGGTCGAACTGAAATATGTAAGTTGTGCCTGTGGGGTAAAGTATTTACTATTTTTGTATCCTGCCTTATTTATTGTTATAATAATATTGTTATAAATAACTCAGGACGGCAAACATATCCAACACATTCCTCCTACTATTTTCCCCATAACAACGAGCTTTTGAGGTGGGTTGGGCTGAGAAAGAGTGGCCTAAAGACTCCCAGCTGGCTTTCATGACAGGTGGGACTAGAACTCACCATCTCCTGGTGATTGGCCCAAAACCACCCAGTCGGTTTTCATGCCTAAGGCGGGACTAGAACTCACCGTCTCCTGGTGATTGGCCCAAAGTCACCCAGCTGGCTTTCATGCTTAAGGCGGGATTAGAACTCACCATCTCTTGGTGATTGGCCCAAAACCACCCAGTCGGTCTTCATGCCTAAGGCGGGACTAGAACTCACCATCTCCTGGTGATTGGCCCAAAGCCACCCAGCCGGCTTTCATGCCTAAGGCGGGACTAGAACTCACCGTCTCCTGGTGATTGGCCCAAAACCACCCAGCTGGCTTTCATGCCTAAGGCGGGACTAGAACTCACCGTCTCCTGGTGATTGGCCCAAAATCAGCCAGCTGGCTTTCATGCCTAAGGCGGGACTAGAACTCACCATCTCTTGGTGATTGGCCCAAAACCACCCAGCTGGCTTTCATGCCTAAGGCGGGACTAGAACTCACCATCTCTTGGTGATTGGCCCAAAACCACCCAGCTGGCTTTCATGCCTAAGGCGGGACTAGAACTCACCGTCTTCTGGGGTGATTGGCCCAAAATCAGCCAGCTGGCTTTCATGCCTAAGGCGGGACTAGAACTCACCATCTCTTGGTGATTGGCCCAAAACCACCCAGCTGGCTTTCATGCCTAAGGCGGGACTAGAACTCACCGTCTTCTGGGGTGATTGGCCCAAAATCAGCCAGCTGGCTTTCATGCCTAAGGCGGGACTAGAACTCACCATCTCTTGATGATTGGCCCAAAAACACCCAGTCGGTTTTCATGCCTAAGGCAGGACTAGAACGCATGGTCTCCCACTTTGTAGCATTAACGGATTAACAGAGTTGGAAGGGACCTCGTAGGTCAACTAGTCCAACCTCCCCCCCCCCCATCCAAGCACCGCTAGACCAAACTGGCTCTTCTAAAATGTAATTTAAATGCATTTGTAAACAACCATCCAAAATTATTTGGACATCCCTCGAACTACTTCTGGCTTGTTTTCAGGTTTATGATGGCTGTGCTTGCACACGTATACACACAGATCACATTTTGAATGCTTGGCAACTGATTCACCTTTATGGCCAGCATTCTACGGCCACATAACCAGGATCTGCAATATTCTTTGCCTGGTTTCTGTTGTTTACTCCCACTTTCTGGCAACCCAACCCCCATCCATTGTGGAAAAGAGATATCCTTAAGATATTGCCTTATAAAATGCACTACATTTGCCCAAACAACGGCAGTGTTCGTTTAATGACCATTGTAAAAAAAACAAAAACAGTAGTCTCTTCAAATTCAATCAAGTGATGCTTCAACTTATGGCCGCAATGTAATTCCAGACACAATTACAGTTGTAATTGCCATCCTCTAAAACAGGGGTCTCCAACCTTTGCAACTTTAAGTCTGAAGGACTTCAGTTCCCAGACTTCTCCAGCCAGCTTTGCTGGCTGGAGGATTCTGGGAGTTGAAGTCCTTCAGACTTAAAGTTGCAAAGGTTGGAGACCCCTGCTCTAAAACAAAGGTAGGGGAATGATGGCACCTTTATGACTGGAGGACTTCAACTCCCAGAATTCCTGAGCCAGCAGGAATTCTGGGAGTTGAAGTCCACAAGTCATAAAAGGGCCTTGTTTCTCCACCGCCACCTCTGCTCTAAAGCAATATTTCTCAACCTTGACCACTTTAAGATGGTTGGACTTCAATTCCCAGAATTCCCCAGCTAGCCATGCTGGCTGGGGAATTCTGGGAGTTGAAGTCTGCCTATCTTAATGCTGCAGAGGGTGGAACACAGCTCTAAAGAAGAGTTGATAAGGGCTGCAACTGGCACGTCAACCAAAGTGAAGCAAAGCACACACACTGCACAAACAAACACACACACACACACACAAATGCACACTGACAAGAACACTGCCTTTATTTGCCTGGTTATGAAGCCACGAGTCCAGTAGGACTTCCAAATGGCAGACTTGGCTCTGTCAGATGAAGTGTCGCTCCATCTGGGGCACCACTGGAGCAGACAGAATATCAGGCCTTCCTGTAGGGAAACTGAATTTTGCTGGAATTCTGTTTCAGCCTCTTCCTTCTAATCCTCAGCCTCCGTGCCCCAGGCCTCAGGTTAAGACTTCTACTGTGTAAGTAGCTTGGCTCAGCTGGAAAGATATATTTAGATACCATAAGTACTCGGAACATCAGCATGTCCTGCCTGAACCAATGGATAATCTCTTCCAGTGACTCCATGTACATGTTAAAGGAGGGAGGGAGGGAGAAAGAGAGGCAGAGAAAGAGAAAGAGAGGGAGGGAGGGAGAGGAGATCGGGAGAAAGAGGGGAAGAAGAGAGAGAAAGGGAAAGCGAAAGAGAAGAAGAAAGAAAGAGGGGATAGGTTGAAAAGAGAGAAAGAAAGAAAGAGAAAGAGAAAGGAGATAGAGAGAAAGAAGAGCAGAAAGAGAAAGAAAGAAAGAGGAGAGGGAGAAAGTGGGAGAGAGGGTGAGAAAGAGAAAAGAAAGAAAGGATAGAGGAAGAAGGGCAGAAAGAGAAAGAAAGAAAGAGAAAGAAAGAAAGAAAGAAAGAAAGAGGGGCAGAAAGAGAAAGAGAGAGAACGAAAGAGGAGAGAAAGAGGGAGAGAGTGTGAGAAAGTGAGAAAGAAAGGAGAAAGAGAGAGAGAAAAAGAGAGAGAAAGAAAGAAAAAGAAAGAAAGGGGAGATAGGGAGAAAGAAGGGCAGAAAGAGAAAGAAAGAAAGAAAGAAAGAAAGGAGATAGGGAGAAAGAGGGGCAGAAAGAGAAAGAGAAAGAAAGGGTCAGAAAGAGAAAGAGAGAGAACAAAAGAGGAGAGGAAGAGGGAGAGAGTGAGAAAGTGAGAAAGAAAGGAGAAAGAGAGAGAGAAAAAGAAAAAGAAAGAAAGAAAAAGAAAGAAAGAAAGAAAGGAGATAGGGAGAAAGAGGGGCAGAAAGAGAGAAAAAAAATGAAAGAAAGAATGAAAGAAAAGATAGGAAGAAAGAGGAGCAGAAAGAGAGAAAGAAAAAATGAAAGAAAGAAAAGATAGGGAGAAAGAGGGGAAGAAAGAGAGAGAGATGTCTTTTCTCCCCACTGACTAGAACCAATGGGAGCACCAAACTCCCAGCCCATGTAGGAGGCAAGGAAGGAAGGAAAGAAGGAAGGAAAGATAGAAAGAAAGAAAGAACGAAAGGAAGGAGGGAGGGAGTGAATTTGGACAACAATTGACCAATGCAGCTAGATTAAGTGAATCACTGCAGTTGATCAGTTAATAACCCTGTTGTGAAGGGATCCTGGCTTCTCTATCGACTTTGCTTGTGAGAAGGTCACAAAAGGGATCCAGGGACGCAGCAACGGTCATAAACAAGAGCCAGTGGCCGGACATTTGAATTTCAACCACATGACCATGGGGGAATGCTGCAAAAGTCGTGACGGTGAAAAAGTTGGCAGCGCCATTGTAACTTGGTCACTAAACGAACCAACGTTGCAAGCCCCCCCCCCCCCCTTCTGCCCCACACCTTGCATTTTGATTTAACCCTCCCTTGGCCTTCCCCTTTCTTTGCAGAGGATGCCTTAAACCAGGGGTGGGCAAACTTTGCAACTTTAAGTCTGAAGGACTTCAGCTCCCAGAATTCTCCAGCCAGCAAATTCTCCAGCCAGCAAAGAGAATTCTGGGAGCTGAAGTCCTTCAGACTTAAAGTTGCCAAGTTTGCCCACCCCTGCCTTAAACCCGCCGAGGGGGAAACCGTGAAAAAAAACAACCCCAAACGGCGGCATGGCCCGCATGTGCAAATATTTTTTTATTTCCCCCCACTTCTGCCTCTGCCTGGCTTCTCGTCTCCCCCGGGAGAGGTTCAGAGCTGATCCCTAATTGGAAAATCTCTGCCTTGTCAGGGGTGGCTTTCGGGATCTCAAAGCCACCTCCCAGCCTCCCTCCTCCCGCTCACCTCGCGGAGAATTTGCAAATGTCAAAAACGGGAGATTAAGCCGGTTATCGAGCGCCAGTCAAAGTTTGTCTCCACCCAGCCGCCCACCTGCCTGTCTTTCTCCAGGGTGCAAATATGATTCTGAAGGCTTGTCAGTTGAAGGCGGGGGGAAATGGGACAACAGGCGTTTCGCAGCTTCGAAACAACTTTGTGCAGTTTAGGAAACTGTTGCAATCTGCAACTATTTCAGATTTATTTATTTATTTTTAAAAAAAACCTCCATCAAAATCCCCCTGACCAGAATTGGTCCTAACTTAGCATGTTGACAGGCAAAATATAATGGCAACGTCTGTTGGTCAGATACAGATTAACAGAGTTGGAAGGGACCTCGTAGGTCATCTACAATATAATACAATACAATACAATAGCAGAGTTGGAAGGGACCTTGGAGGTCTTCTAGTCCAACCCCCTGCCTAGGCAGGAAACCTTATACCATTTTAGACAAATGGCTATCCAACATCTTCTTAAAGACTTCCAGGGTTGGGGCATTCACAACTTCCAGAGACAAGCTGTTCCACTGGTTAATTGTTCTCACTGTCTGGAAATTTCTCCTCAGCTCTAAGTTGCTTCTCTCCATGATTAGTTTCCACCCATTGCTTCTTGTTCTGCCCTCAGGTGCTTTGGAGAATAGTTTGACTCCCTCTTCTTTGTGGCAGCCCCTGAGATATTGGAAGACTGTTATCATGTCTCCCCTAGTCCTTCTTTTTATTAAACTAGGCATGCCCAGTTCTTCATATGTTTTGGCCTCCAGTCTCCTAATCCTCTTTGTTGCTCTTCTCTGCACCCTTTCTAGAGTCTCCACATCTTTTCTACATCGTGGTGACCAAAACTGGATGCAGTATTCCAAGTGTGGCCTTACCAAGGCCTTATAAAGTGGTATTAACACTTCACGTGATCTTGATTCTATCCCTCTGTTGATGCAGCCTAGAACTGTGTTGGCTTTTTTTGGCAGCTGCTGCTGCACACTGCTGGCTCATATTTAAATGGTTGTCCACTAGGACTCCAAGATCCCTCTCACAGTTACTACTATTGAGCAAGGTACCACCTATACTGTACCTGTGCATTTCATTTTTGTTGCAACAGTTCTATGTTTTAGCCTCCAGTCCCCTCATCATCCTTTCTTTCATAATTTAACAATCCTAATTTCCTCCACTTCTTCTCTAACGCAAAGAACATTCTGGCTGATTTGCTGGTCTCTCTCTCTCTCTCTCTCTCTCTCTCTCTCTCTCTCTCTCTCTCTCTCTCTCTCTCTCTCTCTCTCTCCCTCCCTCCCTCCCTCCCTCCCTCCCTCCCTCCTCCACGTTGAGGATCCATTATGAACATGCCCTGTCCTTCCCCCTTCCTTTCTCCTTCCCGTCCCTCCTCTTGTCAAGTCCAGTTGGCTGATGACTGCCAGTTTCCCAGGCAAATCACACCAATTTCAGAGCTGATGTTGAAGGTCCTTCTGGGCACACCAGGGGGTCCACTCCCCCGAGATGCTTCCCCCCCCCGCCCTCCCCTTCGTAGACAGCAGGGATCGGGGGCTTCTGGCCTCTTTGTCTTGGCGGATTTATTCATTTTGCATAAGTTTGGCGGCTGCAAACTTTGCAGATGCCTTCCTTTTGCAAAAGCCTCTGGGCCAGCTTGCCGCGAGAAGGAATGAGGGATAGGGCAGAGAGCAATTTGTCTGCTGTGTGTGAGAGTTTAATCTATATTTTTAAATGACGTTTGCGTTCTTCTTCTTCTTCTTCTTCTTCTTCTTCTTCTTCTTCTTCTTCTTCTTCTTCTTCTTCTTCTTCTTCTTCTTCTTCTTCTTCTTATTATTATTATTATTATTATTATTATTATTATTATTATTATTATTATTATTATTATTATTATTATTATTATTATTCCCTTTCTGGAATGTACTTTCCCACAAATTTCTGTTTAAGGGAAGAAGGATAGGCTTACCAAGTTTGACTTAGGCACTTCACAAACAAGTCAGGTTGGTGCATTTTGCAGTTACATATGTGCACGCACACGCACACACGCACACACGCACATGCGTGCACACACAGATTGGCATGGGAGATTGATTAAAGTATGGATGCTTTTGCTTTCAACCTGCGCATGTTTGTGCATAACAAAGGTGCTACATGTAGAATCAATCCATCAATCACACACGGATGTTGTTGAATATACTGCACTATATTTTGATAGTGGGCCCTGTAATATTGTATTGACTTCGTTATGTGTAATAAGGACACATATTGTGCATTTAGACATTTGTAAATGGTCGTGAATAAATCTGTCTGTCTGTCTGTCTACCATCCATCCATCCACCCATCACCTATCTATTTATCTATATCTATCCATCATCCATCACCCATCATCTATCTATCTATCTATCTATCTATCTATCTATCTATCTATCTATCTATCTATCTATCTATCTATCTATCTATCTATCTATCTATCTATCTATCTATCTATCTATCTATCTACCTATCTATCTACCTATCTATCTATATCCATCCATCCATCCATCCATCCATCCATCCATCCATCTATCTATCTATCTATCCATCTATCTATCCATCTATCTTCGTCTGTCTGTCTGTCTCTGTCTGTCTATCTATCTATCTATCTATCTATCTATCTATCTATCTATCTATCTATCTCTATCATTCTATCCATCCATCCATCCATCTATTCATCTATTATCTATCTATCTATGTCCATCCATCCATCCATCCATCCATTTCTCTCTCTCTCTCTCTCTCCATCCATCCATCCATCCATCCATCCATCCATCCATCCATCCATCCATCCCTATCTATCTATCTATCTATCTATCTATCTATCTATCTATCTATCTATCTATCTATCTATCTATCATCTATCTATCTATCTATCTATCTATCTATCTATCTATCTATCTATCTATCTATCTATCTATCTATCTATCTATCTATCTATCCTCCCTTCTTCCCCCCCCTCCACACACGCACACACACACACACACTACAAGCAACAAAGTCAAGATCTGTAATACAACTATGCAGTGCTCACTACCAAATTATGCTATGATATATTCAACATCGATTGATTGTGCGCACAAACTGGATTATGCACAAACACGCGCAGGTTGAAAGCAAAAACACTCCCCGTTCATAAACCCTGAATGGCATTGCTGGCTTCTGTAGAGGCAACGGCCCCTGCGCCCCGGATCTTCCTAAACCTTCCTCTTCCTCTCTGAGCACGCCTGGCAGACACTGGGCTGCCCCTGGGCCTCTGTTGACAGACAACGTTGGGCTCCAGAATACATTCCCACAGGAGGCTCTTTATTTAGATCTTGCGAAGAGGCACCCTACTGATTGATTGATTGATTGATTGATTGATTGATTGATAGATAAGTGCCTGAGTACACAAGTGATGCTGCTGTGGTTATTGACATGTTTATATATAGAGATATTAGATGCTTTTCCTTCCTTCCTTCCTTCCTTCCTTCCTGCCTGCCTGCCTCCCTCCCTCCCCTCCCCTCCCCTCCCCTCCATTCTCCTTCCCTTCCCTCCCTATTCCTTACTTTTCCTCTTCTTTTTCCTTCTTTCTTCCCCCCTTCCCTTTTGTCTTGCTTCTGCTAGCTCCTCCCTCCCTCCCTCCCATTCCCATTCCCATTCCTTACTTTTCCTCTTCTTTTTCCTTCTTTCCTCCTCCCTTCCCTTTTGTCCTGTTTCTGCTCCCTCGTTCCTTCGTTTCTTCCTTCCCTTCCCTTCTCTTCCTTTTCCTATTCTTTTTCCCTTTCCTACCTCCCTTCTTTTTTGGTCTTCCTTCCTTCCTTCCTTCCTCCTCTCCTAGTCACAATTGTGCCCTTACAATACAAACAATAATCAATCTATTTTTCCCCCCCTTTCCCAACACTGATGCCCTTTCCCTGCAAATCTGCGGGCAAGGTGCTCAATTTGTTTTTAAAAAACCGAGTTAAAGCCCCCACAGTTGTCCTAACTACGGCTGTCCCTCCGGCTCCCTTTGGAGGTTCAGGCAGGAAGGTGTAATTTTGCAAACACTTCCCTCAAGAGCCGAGCCTGAAGGACTCTTAACAACACGGGGAGAAGAAAAGAAACACCTTCACAAAAGGAGGGAATGTTAATAGCGGGACCGTCCAAAGCCGCAAAGGGTGGGCGCTGGAGAGGGGGGGGGGGCTCCTCTGTCCTTCACAATAAAGCGAGAAGGCCAGGAGTTGAATAGAGGGGCCCCCCGTTTTAATCTGGACAAAACCAAAATGTTAATGAGCTCTGAAGTCCTGACTGGTCAGAAAAAACGCCCGGCAGAAAGTGGATTCTATAGCCGGCCCCTGCCCCTCCCCCCCTCCCCCGCTCTCCTCTTTAACTTTATTTCATCCATTAGCTCTTTGAAAAAGAAAGGAGGAAGGAGAGAGAGAAAGAAAGGAGAGAGAGAGAGAGAGAGAGAGAGAAAGAAAGAAAGAAAGAAAGAAAGAAAGAAAGAAAGAAAGAAAGAAAGAAAGAAAGAAAGAAAGAAAGAAAAGGGGAGGGGGTTTGAGGGAGCTCGGAGCTGCTTACATAAACTTTATAAGGTGGTATGTTGCAAAGAAGTTTTTTTATTTCCCCCCCCTCTGGCTTCAGAGGGTGAGTGGAAGGTGGCAATTGAAGGGTTTGTCTTGGGAACCATTTCTGGTTTGTCCTAAAGAGGAAAATGACCTTTAGGCTCTGTCTCTCCTTGTGCTTCTCTGTCTCTCTTCTCTCTCTCTCTCTCTCTCTCTCTCTCTCTCTCTCTCTCTCTCTCTCTGACTGTCTGTCTGTCTGTCTCTCTGTCTGTCTCCTATCTCTCTCTTGTGTGTCTTCTTCTGTCTGTCTCTCTCTGTCTCTCTCTCTTTATGTCTCTGTCTCTCTCTGTCTTTCTGTCTCTGTCTGTCTATCCCTCTCACTCTCCTCTCTCTCTGTCTCTTTGTCTTTCTCTGTCTGTCTCTGTCTCTCTCTTTCTCCTCTCTCTGTCTCTTTGTCTCTGTCTTTGTCTCTGTCTCTCTCTTTCTCTCTGTGTGTCTCTCTCTTTATGTCTCTGTCTCTCTGTCTTTCTGTCTCTGTCTGTCCCTCTCTTTCTCCTCTCTCTCTGTCTCTTTGTCTCTCTCTGTCTTTGTCTCTGTCTCTCTCTTTCTCTCTCCTCTCTGTCTCTCTCTGTCTTTGTCTGTCTCTGTCTCTCTCTTTCTCCTCTCTTTGTCTCTCTCTGTCTGTCTCTCTCTGTCTGTTTCTGTGTCTCTCTCCTCTCTCTCTGTCTCTCTCTGTCTTTCTGTCTCTCTGTCTGTCCCTCTCTCTCTCCTCTCTCTCTGTCTCTTTGTCTCTCTCTTTGTCTCTGTCTCTCTCTTTCTCTCTCCTCTCTCTGTCTCTCTCTGTCTTTGTCTCTGTCTCTGTCTCTCTCTTTCTCCTCTCTCTGTCTGTCTCTGTGTCTCTCTCCTCTCTCTCCATCTCTCTGCCTGTCTCTCTATGTATCTGTCTGTCTGTCTCTCTTCTCTGTCTGTCTCTCCATCTCTCTCATTTAATATTCTTGTTTCCTTTCCCAAAAATTACATTCTCAACCTTTGCAAACATTCCCGATTTTACAGTTTTCATTTTTTGTGGGTTGAGAAAGGTTCATTTTGATACTTAAGGCATGAATTAATCCTTTTGCCATTCTTGCTAGCTCAGAAAGTTGATGCTACGATGATGATGATTGATGATGATGACGATGATTATGATATGAAGAAGGAGGAAGAGGAGAAGAAGGAGGAGACGGAGTCCATAATAGGGATACAAAATAAACCTTCCTAGTTGGTACCTTCCTTTGTTCATTTACCAGAATCCATCAATCCAGAGAAACGCAAAAGGATTTAAATTTAGAAGGAGAAAATTCTAAGACCAGAAATGGATTTCTTGAATTCTTGCTTTCTGGTATAAAACCTATGTCCTTTTTTCTTTAAGTTTTCCTTTATTTCAGCAATTATTTAAATCAAGGAGGACTCCATTATAAAAGCAAAGGAAAACCATAAACTGACCAGAGATTTCACTCAGAAAGTTTTTACAAGATCTCCTACTGTTTCTGCTGGTTTTGTCTCTTTAGATACACAGCATATATTTCTCATGCTAAGTGAGAGGGTTGTGAAGTTAATTTTGCCCCATTTTTTACCGTTTGTAACCGTTGTTAAGTGAATCGCTGCCGGGGTGAAGTTGGTCATACGGCTCTTAAGTGGATCTGTCTTCTCCATTGACTTTGTTGGTCAGAAGGTTGCAAAAGGGGATCATCTGACCCTTGGCTACATCATAAATATGAGTCTGTAGTCAAACCTCAGAATTTTGATCGTGTGACTATGGAGAGGCTGAAAGATTTGTCAGTAGGAAAAATGGTCAAAAGTCACTTTTTTCAGGTGTAACTTCAGATGGTCACTAAATAACAATAGCGCTTAGACTTGTATACTGCTTCACAGTGCTTTCCAGCCCTCTCTAAGCAATTTACAGAGTCAGCCTCTTGCCCCCAACAATCTGGGTCCTCATTTGACTCACCTTGGAAGGCGGGAAGGCTGAGTCAACCTTGAGCCTGTTAGGATAGAATCCTTCCTTCCTTCCTTCCTTCCTTCCTTCCTTCCTTCCTTCCTTCCTTCCTTTCCTTCCTTCCTTCCTTCCTTCCTTCTTCCCTCCTTTCTCCCTCCCTCCTTCCCAATTGCACTTTGCTTCACAGTGCTTTCCAGCTCTCTCTAAGCGGTTTACAGAGTCAGCCTCTTGCCCCCCAACAATCTGGGTCCTCATTTTACCTACTTTGGAAGGATGGAAGGCTGAGTCAATCTTGAGCCTGGTGGGTTCGAACTCATGGCAGTGGGCAGTTAGCCTGCAATGCTTCATTCTAAAAGGAAGAAAGGAAGGAAGGAGGGAGGGAGGGAGGGACTGAAGGAGGAAGGAAGGAAAGGCAATATCAATAGCACTTAGACTTATATACCACTTCACAGTGCTTTTCAGCCCTCTCTAAGCTGTTTACAGAATCAGCCTATTGGCCCCCAACAATCTGGGTCCTCATTTTACCCACCTCGGAAGGACAGAAGGCTGAGTCAACCTTGAGCCAGTCAGGATCGAACTCCAGACTGTGGCCAGTTAGCTTGCAATACAGAATAGAATAGAATAGAATAGAATTAGCACTTAGACTTACATACAGCTTCACAGTCCTTTTCCAGCCCTCTCTAAGCAGATTACAGAGTCAGCCTATTTGCCCCCAACAATCTGGGTCCTCATTTGACCCACCTCGGAAGGAGGGAAGGCTGAGTCAACCTTGAGCCAGTGAGAACTCTTGGCTGTGGGCAGAGTTAGCCTGCAATACTGCATTCTAACCACAGGTGGGAGTCATGGGTGGGGTGGGGGCCCTTTTGGGCCTAGTAGGTCTCCTTGAAGCCTCCTGAGAGCAAAAATGGGCCATGGGGGGGGGGGGCTGCGCCGCACCCCCCCTGCACCTCATTTTGAGACTAGTAGGCCTCCCTGCACTTACCTGGGAGTCAAAATGGGGTGTGGGGCAGTGGTGGGTTATGACTGTTACGACCTGGTACGGGCGTACAGGTGCCTGCTGGAAGCACCAGGTACCGTTCTGGTATGGTGCTCCGGACGGCCCACTCGCCCACGTTCCTTACCGGTATTTGAGGTTTTCGGGGCTCCCATGCACACACAAGGAACGTAGGACAGCTGGAGCATCGCGGAGGTGTCACAGAGGAGGTGTTGCACAACGTCGTGGGCTGTAAAAATGCATGCACATGCGCTGCGCAGGTTAAGGTGACCAGATTTTAACATTGATAAAGCGGGACACCATTGACCGGGGAGGGAAGTTCTTGATTAAAAAAATAAATTACTAAAACATATGAAGAACAGTTGCAGGAACTGGGTATGTCTAGTTTAATGAAGAGAAGGACCAGGGGAGACATGATAGCAGTGTTCCGATATCTCAGAGGGTGCCACAAAGAAGAGGGAGTCAAACTATTCTCCAAGGCACCTGAGGGCAGGACAAGAAGCAATGGGTGGAAACTAATCAAGGAGAGAAGCAACTTAGAACTAAGGAGAAATTTCCTGACAGTTAGAACAATTAATCAGTGGAACAGAAGTTTATTTATTTTATTTATTTATTTAAATTTATATCCCGCCCTTCTCCACAGAGGACCCAGGGCAGGGCACAGGAAATTTAAAACGTACAAAATACAATAAATATAATTTTAAAAAACTATTAAATAAACCTATCCTGCGCTAAAACCAAATTTTAAAATCCAATTTAAACCTATCTAAAAGTCCCCATGGGAGGTTAGGCTAGGCCGGCTTGTTGTCTCCAGAAGTTGTGAATGCCCCAAACCCTGGAAGTCTTTAAGAAGATGTTAGATAGCCATTTGTCTGAAATGGTATAAGGTTCCTGCCCACGCAGGGGGTTGGACTAGAAGACCTACAAGGTCCCTTCCAACTCTGCTATTGTATTGTATTGTATTGTACTTACCTAAATTACCTGAATAGCTGATTTGTTGACATCACTTGTTTGACTAGCACTAGCACGCAGTACGATGTGTATCGTCTGAGAGACAGTTACAAAATGTTTTCATCATTGCCAATGCCAAAAAATGCCATTGTTCATTAAGTCCAAACAGTGGTGGTCGAATTCTAACAACTGATCAACTATGCGAACTTTGATAAGCCGTTCTCGATAATCAGTTCTCAACAATTATTTGTTATTATTAAAGTTTAACGTTATAAAATTAACAAAAATAATATAAAACTCATATCCTGGCGAAATAGCCACATGGCTGCCGAAAACCGTATATTCCCTTCCTGTTCTCCCGCCGTTCCCTAGCTTGTCGTACATTCTTTCCAAAAATCGGGACTTTTTAAAAACGCCGCGGGATGCGGGACAAATTGTTAAAAATTGGGACTGTCCTGCCAAAAATGGGACATCTGGTAACCTTGGCGCAGGTTTATTTATTTATTTATTTATTTATTTATTTATTTATTTATTTATTTATTTATTTATTTATTTATTTATTTATTTATTTATTTATTTATTTATTAAATTTATAAACCACGCCACTCTCCCCAAAGGGACTCGGGGCGGTGCACAGGAAAATTAAAATAGAAAAAATATAAAACATAGCAATTAATAGTACTAAAAATAGATTAAATCCCAATATCCTGTGCTAAAAATCCTAAAACCTTAAAATCCTAAAGCTCTACCCCCATTAACATCCGAATTAAAACAATTTGAGCTTCAGTCTACAGCTTGATGGTGTGGATTAGGCCAGGCCGGCGAGATGAAAGAAGTGCGTCTTCAAATTTTGGTGGAAGGAGCGGAGGTTCGTGATAGTTCTAAGTTCGGGGGGAAGGTCGTTCCAGAGGGTTGGGCCCACCACAGAGAAGGCCCTTCCCCTGGGCGTCGCCCACTGGCACTGCCTAGTGGACGGCACCCGGAGAAGTCCCTCTCTGTGGGAGCGGATCGGCCGAAGGGATGTGTGAGGTAGGATACGATCCCGCAGATAACTAGGTCCCGTGCCATTGAGCGCTTTGAAGATGGTAATCAACACCTTAAAGCACACCCGAAAGGCCACAGGTAGCCAGTGCAGCTCACGCAGGAGCGGTGTTACATGGGAATGCCTAGGGGCTCCCAAAAATGTGGTGGACATCTGGCCCCGTTGCATTGTACTGGTTGCAATGGGATCTGGAACACACCACTGGCGCTGGAAGGGGTGGGGCAGGAAGGGGTGGGGTCAGACAGCAATTTAACAACCGGTTCACCCGAACCAGCCCGAACCAGCCTGAACTGGCCCAAACTGGCTGAATCCCACCACTGGGTATAGGATCTAAACCCAATCAGAAACCAGTTAAGAAAACGTCCTTGCCTAATCCAACATGTATGACAGACTTTTAAATACTCCCGCGCAGCCTCAGAAGAAAAGAAGACTAGAATAATTTCAAATTAACCACAATTTCATCCTGTTTTCTTCATGGCCTGAAGTAAAATGAAAAATAAATGTCACCAAAGGATGTTTCTCCCTCTCCGAGGAATTTCCTTGATCTCTCTTAGAAGTTGTCCTTACTTTTTGTAAGATCATTTTTTTCTCTTATTTCTTTGCTTCCTTTCCTCAAAATAAGTCCGTTGAGTTTTAGTGGAAGTGATTTGGTTAGTATTTCATGCCTGAGAGATATCTTTGTATATGGAAGCTGTGAGGTAAAAGAAGCAAAAATAAAAAAAATAAAAATTCAGAAGATGCCAAAGTAGGAATTTTTTGCTTCTCCTCAAGGAACAGCAGAAAGAAAGAAAGAAAGAAAGAGAAAAAAAGAAGGGAAGGAAGAAAGGAAGGAAAGAAAGAAAGAGAAGAAAGAAAAAGAAAGAAAAAGAGAGGAAGGAAAGAAAGAAAGAAAGAGAGAAAGAGAGAGGAGGAGGGAGAAAGGGAATCAAATGTAAGAGACAAAAAGAAGGACAATTTGAAGAAAGAAAGAAAAAGAGAAGAATGAAGGAAGGAAAGAAAGAGAGAGAGAGAGAAAGAGAGAGGGGGAGGGAGGAAGGGAATCAAATATAAGAGACAAAAAGAAGGACAATTAGTTTCTGAAAATTGAAGTTTAAAAATTCAACGTTGTAGATGGCTATCACCTTAGACAAAAAAGAAATGGCTTTTAATTTTTACCATGTAAACATTTTGACATAGTCTGTCCATCAATGGAGGACAGTGTGGGTGGAGCATCATCAGCAGGGGCGGGGCATCAGCATCAGGGTCCCTCCACAACCTTTTCTCCACACTGGAGGTTTTTAAGAAGAGATTGGACAACAATCTTTGCCTGAAATGGTATACAGGGTTTCCTGCCTGAGCAAAGGGGTTGGACTAGAAGACCTCCGAGGTCCCTTCCAACTCTTGTTATTCTCTCATCTCTCATCCTTAGGGAAATTAAACTCTACCTGTAGCAAACCATTAGGTTGCTTCATGACTGCCGAGCTCACTTTATGACTGCTGTGAAAAGTATCGTTTTGTGACCATGATGACATACAACCATAATAGGAAGTGTTAGGCTATTCAGCCTTATATTGGGTTGAAAATATATATGAGTCTATGTTCTTAAGGAGTCATGTAGCTTTAAGAACTGTGTTTGAATTCTGATTGGTTGTGAGTCTCAGCTCTACCATAAAGCAAGCTCAGAATCACAGTCCGTTCCCTTTTCGATTCCCTGTGCTGAGGAGCTGAAGCTGTGAAGACTGGAGGAGGATTTGTTTTGCATCACTGTAAGATAACTCTGTTTGGTGAAGGACTGTTTTGAGAAGTTAGAATCATTGGTCGGAAGAAGCATTTTAGTTGCTACAAAGTAAAGACTATTTATTTTCTTACTATCACTGTTTTAGAGTTTGTGCGTGGTTAAAGCAAGGTATCTCTTTACTGTCCGGTGAATTACACTATTCCGCATTTACTTGCTAACACTGCTTAAGGGACCAGAGTCGTAACACTGGTTCTGAAGCCAGAGTTGCTAACAGGAAGGCTCCAATTCAGTTGTATGTTGAGGACTGCCGATACTTCAAAAACTGAGTGTATGAAGTCAGGACATCTTCCTTCCCTTTTCGTCACATAAAATACTTGGATTAAACTACTCTTGCATCTTCATAGCATCTTTTAATAGCCCCCTTAGGTAACTTTAGCAGTAACAGCTCAGCTTGTCGATCAGAAAGGCCAGCAGTTCAGCGGTTCGAATCCCTAGCACTGCATAATGGAGTGAGCTCCCGTGACTTGTCCCAGCTTCTGCCAACCTAGCAGTTTGAAAGCATGTTAAAAATGCAGGTAGAAAAATAGGAACAACCTTTGGTGGGAAGGGAACAGCATTCCGTGCACCTTCGGTGTTGAGTCATGCCGGCCCCATGACCACCTAGATGTCTTCGGACAGTGCTGGCTCTTCGGCTTTGAAACGGAGATGAGCACCGCCCCCCAAGAGTCGGAAACAACTAGCACACATTTGCGAGAGAACCTTTACCTAAATTTCATTGGAGAGTTTGACATAGTAGTTAAAGGTATTGGGCTAGAAACTGGGGGACTAAGAGATCTAGTCCCACCTTAAACACGAAAGCCAGTTGGGTGACTTTGGGGCAATCACCAGGAAACTGAGGGTTCTAGACTGATTTAGGCATGAAAACCAGCTGCCTGACTTTGGGCCAATGACCAGGAGATCAGGAGTTCTAGTCCTGCCTTAGACATGAAAGCCAGTTGGGTGCCTTTGGGCCAATCACCAGGAGACTGTAGGAATTCTGGTCTTGAGTTAGGCATGGAAACCAGCTGGGTGACATTGGGCCAGTCACCAGGAGATTGGGAGTTCTAGTCCTGCCTTAGACATGAAAGCCAGTTGGGTGCCTTTGGGCCAATCACCAGGAGACTGTGATTTCTGGTCTTGAGTTAGGCATGAAAACCAGCTGGGTGACATTGGGCCAGTCACCAGGAGATTGGGAGTTCAAGTCCTGCCTTAGACATGAAAGCCAGTTTTATTTATTTATTTTATTTATTTTATTAAATTTATACCCCGCCCTTCTCCAAACGGACCCAGGGCGGCGCACAGGGATGTTAAAACACATATAAAACATATAAAATTTTAAAAAACATATTCTAATAGACCCTGCGCTAAAAACCGAATTTAAAAAACCCAAATTTAAAACTATCTAAGAGTCAGTAATGGGGGTTATGCTAGGCCGGCTAGATGGAATAGGTGTGTCTTCAGACACTTGCGGAAGAGGCGGAGGTCAGAGATGGTGCGGAGTTCAGGGGGTAGGTCGTTCCAAAGGGAAGGGCCCGCCACAGAGAAGGCTCTTCCCCTGGGTGTCGCCAGTCGGCATTGTCCAGCCGACGGCACCCTGAGGAGGCCCTCTCTGTGGGAGCGTATCGGTCTGAGGGATGTATGGGGCAGGAGGCGGTCTCGCATATAACTAGGCCCCGAGCCATGGAGCGCTTTAAAGATGGTCGTTAAAACCTTGAAGCGCACCCGAAAGACCACAGGGAGCCAGTGCAGCTCGCGCAGGATAGGTGTTATGTGGGAGTGTCTAGGCGCTCCCGTAATCACCCGCGCGGCTGCGTTCTGGACTAGCTGCAGCTTTCGGGTGCACCTCAAGGGGAGCCCCATGTAGAGAGCATTACAGTAGTCAAGTCGAGAGGTGACGAGTGCTTGAGTGACTGTGCGTAAGGCACCCCGGTCCAGTAAGGGGCGCAATTGGCGCATCAGGCGTACCTGATGGAATGCCCCCCTGGCCACGGCTGCCACATGATCTTCCATAGACAGCCGGGAATCCAGGAGGACACACAAATTGCGCGCCCTCTCCACGGGGGCCGGTGTTTCGCCCCCAATGGCCAGAGTTGGAATAATCTGGCTGAACCGGGGCGCCGGAAGCCACAGCCACTCAGTCTTGGACGGGTTGAGCCTGAGTTTGTTACCACCCATCCAGATCCGTACGGCCTCCAAACACCGGGACATAACCTCGACGGCATCGTTGGGGTGGTCTGGGGTGGATATGTACAACTGAGTATCATCAGCGTACAGATGATATCCCACCCCAAAACCACGGATGATCTCACCCAGCGGCTTCATATATGTGTTGAACAGTAAGGGCGAGAGGACCGACCCCTGAGGAACCCCACATATGAGGGACCTCGAGGCCGACCTCTGCCCCCCTGCCAACACATATTGCGACCGACCAGAGAGGTAGGATGAGAACCACCGCAGAACGGTGCCTCCCAACCCCAACCTCCCCAGTCGGTGCAATAGGATACCATGGTCAATGGTATCAAAAGCCGCTGAGAGGTCTAATAGGACTAGGATAGAGGAATATCCTCTATCCCGCGCCCTCCAGAGATCATCAACCAACGCAACCAATGCCGTCTCGGTGCTGTGCCCGGGTCGGAAGCCGGACTGGCGCGGGTCTAGATAATCAACTTCCTCCAAGTGTCGCGGAAACTGTTGAGCCACCACACTCTCAACAACCTTCACTAAAAAGTGGAGGTTGGAGACGGGACGATAGTTCTCTAATAATGCTGGATCCAGGGACGGCTTCTTGAGGAGGGGCCTCACCACCGCCTCTTTCAGGACGGCAGGCAAGGATCCCTCACTCAAAGATGCGTTGACAATGCCCTGGAGCCAGCCTCGTGTCGTCTCCCAGGATGCCAGTACAAGCCAGGAGGGACACGGGTCCAATAAACATGTGGTAGCCCTAAGTCTCTTTGACAGCTTGTCCATATCCTCGGTGGTAACAAAATCAAACTCCTCCCAGGATGGTGTCACAAGAACAGCCTCGGCCTGCTCGACTGGACCACTGTCGATGGAGGGTAGCTCGTTCCGAATCCGAGTGATTTTCTCCTGCAGATAAATCCCAAATTCCTCTGCTCGACCCTGTAAAGGGGTTTCCCGCGGCCTCTGTTGAAGGAGGGAGCGGGTCACCCCAAACAGGGCGGCAGGGCGGTTATCTGCGGATGCAATAAGAGTGGCACAATACTCACGTTTGGCCACTTTTATCGCCACTAAGTAAGTCCTAATATGGTCTCTCACTAGTGTTCGGTCGGCTTCGGAGTGAGAAGATCTCCATCTGCTCTCTAGGCGTCTCTTGTGGCGCTTCATCTCCCTAAGCCCCTCGGTAAACCAAGGAGCCCAGGTGGTTCGTCGCCGCAAGAGAGGCCGCAAGGGCGCAACTCGGTCCAAGGCCCCCGTGGCCGCACTTAACCATGCAGCCACTAGGTCCTCAGTCGAGTCGCGGGGCAAGTCCACAGGAATTGGCCCAAGCTCCCTCTGGAACCTTATCGGGTCCATCAGGAGCCTGGGGCGGAACCATATAGGAATGTCCGGTTCAGCCTCCCCGCAGTGAGGTGCAGCGATCGGAAAGTCGAGCCGAAGGAGAGCGTGATCTGTCCATGACAGGGGTGTGATGACTAAATCCCCTATTCCCAGATCACTACTCCACTGTCCCGAGACGAAGATGAGATCCAGGGTGTGTCCGCCCTCGTGAGTAGGGCCTAAAACTACCTGGGTCAGGTCCATGGCTGTCATGGAAGCCATGAACTCCCGAGCTGCACCAGAGGTTTCGCCTGCCAACGGCAGGTTAAAGTCCCCCATGACTAAAAGTCTGGGGGTCTCAACCGCCGCCTCGGCTATCACCTCTAGGAGCTCGGGCAGGGCTGTTGTTGCATAGCGAGGAGCCAGGTATACAACTAACACGCCCAACTGCCTCCCAAGGCCCCACTTCACAAGGAGGGACTCGCACCCGGTCGTCTGGGGGATCGTGGTCTCCTTTGGCTCAAGACCTTCCCTAACCATAATCGCCAGCCCCCCACCCCTCCCTAGGGCCCTAGGCTGATGGAAGGCTCGGTATCCTGGTGGGCACATTTCTACGAGGGGATGTCCTCCCTCGTGGCCCAACCAGGTTTCCGTAATGCCTACCAGGTCCGGGTCCCCCTCTGACACAAGGTCATGGATGAGGGGGGCTTTTTGTACCACGGACCTGGCGTTGCATAGCATCAGCCTAGGGCCCCGGGTCTGTGGTTCTTGCCCACCTAGTCTGCGATGGGGACAGGGGGAGTTGGAGCGCGTGACCACCCGTAACCAGCGGCCCCGGTCCTCCAACTGGTGATGTCCATCCCCCTTCCCACCGCCCCTGCCCCTCCCCAAGACCGTATTGATGGAAAATACCCCAGTGGAAACGACCCCCCCTCCCCCCTCCTCCGTTACTCTACTTCCGCTTCCTGCCGGCCCTTTTTGGCATACCCCCACCTGACTCTCCCTCCCCCCCTCCCTGGAACCCCCTAAAAGTCGAATAAAATGTTTAAATAAAAACCCCCTTAGTCTGCGCTTTGCCCACCTCTCAGGAGCAATCAGTCCATCCTCGAGGTGGGCCCGTGTTAGATAAGGGGGCCAGGCCTGCGAGAGGGGAGACTCCCGCAGGCAAAGGAGATCACACCTAGAATACATTTGGAACCCCCGATAGTCGTCTAGGTCCGGGGGGATAATAGCAAGTCCGCTAAGAGTCCAGAGGAGCAGCAATAAAGTGACAGGTGAATAAAGTGCAATAGATGACCTTAAGGGGGGGCAGGAGGGAAAAAGTCAGTTGGTCTTAGTCTATTGGGTGCTTTTGGGCCAATCACCAGGAGACTGTGATTTCTGGTCTTGAGTTAGGCATGGAAACCAGCTGGGTGACATTGGGCCAGTCACCAGGAGATTGGGAGTTCTAGTCCTGCCTTAGACATGAAAGCAAGGTGGATGACTTTGGGCCAATTATGGTCTCTCTGCTCTAGGAAGGGGGCGGTGGCAAGCCATTTCTAAAATCTTGCCATGAAAATCTCATCGGTTGCCCCTGTCATGACTTGGAGTCCAGGCTGACTCGGTGGCACACCATTCCCAAAGGTTTTGGTTGAATTAAATGGCATTTAATTCTTAATAGTGTCGCTAGAAAGAGGTGCAGGCCATTGGCACGATCTGATAAAATTATTTCTCCATAGTGAATTGTCCTCCAGGCTCAATATATGTATTCCACCCTCCACCCTCTCTTGCAGACATGAGGTTAGTCTCACGGGAAAAAGAACAGAAGCAATAATGGCAGATATCGGATGTAGCAGCTTTGATGGCCAAAGAGCCGCTCAACCCCCCCAGTCAACCGCCCAGGCCAGCTGACCTCCCGGCTGGGTTTCCCAGATTAAAAATCTATCCCAGCAGGAACACGGCATCTCCTTTCCTTTGGAAAGAGCTTCCGGTGGGCATGGATTAGCCCTCCCCCCCAAAGCTGCCAGATGAACAGAGAAGCCCTCCCTGGTTGTGTAAATCACACAAGGACAGGAGAGGAAAAAAATGGAAACCCCATCCCTGCCTTTTATCATTCACAGAACTGCAAGGATCAATGGAACAGAAGTTGCCTCCAGAAGTTGTGAATGCCCCAACACTGGAAGTTTTTAAGAAGAGGTTGGTTAACTATTTGTCTGAAGTGGTGTAGGGTTTCCTGCCTAGGCAGGGGGTTGGACTAGAAGACCTCCGAGGTCCCTTCCAACTCTGCTATTCTGTTCTGTTCTATTCTATTCTGTTCCATTTTCTACTCCGTAATCTATTCTGTTCTGTTCTGTTCCTTTCTGTTCCGATCTGTTCTGATCTGTTCCGTTCCATTCTATTCCATTCCATTCCATTCCATTCCATTCCATTCTCTACTCCTTATTCTATTCTATTCTATTCTATTCTATTCTATTCTATTCTGTTCTGTTCTGTTTCATTCCATTTTCTACTCCTTAATCTATTCTGTTCCGTTCCGTTCCATTCCATTCCATTACATTCCATTCTCTACTCCTTATTCTGTTCTATTCTATTCTATTCTATTCTATTCTATTCTGTTCTGTTCTGTTCTGTTCTGTTCTGTTCCGATCTGTTCCGTTCTGTTCCATTCTATTCCATTCCATTCCATTCCATTCTCTACTCTTTAATCTATTCTGTTCTGTTCTGTTCCTTTCTGTTCCGATCTGTTCTGATCTGTTCCGTTCCATTCTATTCCATTCCATTCCATTCTCTACTCCTTATTCTAATTCTATTCTATTCTATTCTATTCTGTTCTGTTCTGTTCCATTCCATTTTCTACTCCTTAATCTATTCTGTTCCGTTCCGTTCTATTCCATTCCATTCCATTCCATTCCATTCCATTCTCTACTCCTTATTCTATTCTATTCTATTCTATTCTGTTCTGTTCTGTTCTGTTCTGTTCTGTTCTGTTCTGTTCCATTCCATTTTCTACTCCTTAATCTATTCTGTTCCGTTCCGTTCTATTCCATTCCATTCCATTCCATTCTCTACTCCTTATTCTGTTCTATTCTATTCTATTCTATTCTATTCTGTTCTGTTCTGTTCTGTTCTGTTCCGATCTGTTCCGTTCTGTTCCATTCCATTCCATTCTCTACTCTTTAATCTATTCTGTTCTGTTCTGTTCCTTTCTGTTCCGATCTGTTCCGTTCTGTTCTGTTCCATTCCATTCCATTCCATTCCATTCTCTACTCCTTAATCTATTCTGTTCTGTTCTGTTCCGTTCCGTTCCATTCTCTATTCTATTCTATTCTATTCTATTCTATTCTATTCTATTCTATTGTAGTATGTCTGATCACACCGGGTCAATAATTCTATTCTATTCCATTCCATTCCATTCTCTACTCCTTATTCTGTTCTGTTCTGTTCTGTTCTGTTCTGTTCTAGTCTAGTCTAGTCTAGTCTAGTCTAGTCTAGTCTAGTATGTCTGATCACACCTGGTCAATAATTCTATTCTATTCTATGACCAAACTGAACCCAAAATTTCTGTTACGAAGCGAGGCATTTGTTGAGTTTCCCCATATTTTATCACCTTTCTTGCCACAGTGGTTAAGTGAATCACCACGTTTGTTCAGTTGGTAATGCGGTTGTTAAGTGAATCTGGCTTCTCTAGTGACTTGATTAGTTAGAAGGTCGTAAGAAGTGATCCTGTGACCCTCCCCCCCCGCCCAACTTCTACTGTCCCCAAAGTCAGCTCAAAGCATTGGCAAGAGAAATGGGAAAAAGTTTTGCAACTGTCCTGAAAACGAAGTGGAAAAACGGAAGCCTCTCGGAGAGAGAGAGGACAAAAACTTTTCAGAAAATCCAGTGTGTGTTTCGTTGGGGCAGAAGGATGTGGAAAGAACAGGGGTCCCCTGCCCCTATTCTACTCCCACAAAGTCAGCTCAAATCCTCGCCCAGAGAAATGGGAAAGAATAGCTTCAACCGTCTTGAGAATGAAGCAGAAAAATGTGGATGAGGATACAACTTTTCGGAAAACCCAAAGTGGGCTTGGCCCAGCTTTGTGACAGAAGCAAATAGAAAGAACAGTAAATAAGTGTGACTCAGAGTGACCAGTGGTGGGATTTAAATTTTTTTTTTACTACTGGTTCTGTGGGCGTGGCTTGGTGGGCGTGGCATGGCTTGGTGGGTGTGGCTGGGGAAGGATACTGTAAAATCTCCATTCGCTCCATTCGATCATCTGGGACTCGGGAGGCAGCGAATAGATGGGGGCGGGGCCAGCCAGAGGTGGTATTTACCGGTTCTCTCAACTATTCAAAATTTCCGCTAGCGGTTCTCCAGAATTGGTCAGAACCTGCTGAATCCCAACTCTGGTTCTGAGGTGGTATTAGCAGACGCAAGAAACAGACTCCTTGTCATGGAAAACCCCTCTTTATTTACCTCTTGTGAATTAATTCACCCACCGAGCAAGAGTCCTGCAAGGAGTTAAATGCAGCAACAGATCTTATCAGTTCCTCGTCATAATTGCAACGCCGTGAGCTCCCAGCCGCAAATTAAGTTCTGGCAAGCAGTCTTTGATGCAGGAAACACCATGAGCAAAATCTTCAGAAATACGAACTGTTGTCTCCTACGACCACCACTCCTCTTCCCTTCTATTTATTCCCCAGCCAGGGATGGAGCCATTCAGCATCCACGTGTGCCTTGCTTCCCGAGTCAACTACTTGTCCTCCGTTGTTCACCTCTCCTAACTACTCTGCACATACGTGCAGCTGGAACAGGCCCCAGCTGTTCTTCCTCCCCACTCATCTCAGCCTCTTCAGTGGCTGGGAAATGTCCGATGGCCCTGGCTCTATCTCTGCATCCGATGCTTAGCATCCAGCAGAGCCTTCCCCAGGCTCCTGAACTGGCCCCAGTTCATCCCCAATCTCCTCCTCATTCGAGTCTGCCACCAGCTTCGCCGGCAGCTGGCGGGTCACAACACCGAGCCTTGCAGAAATTTAGCTACGACTGTGCAGAGTTAAGGAGTTTTCCCATTAGAGGGTTTTCAATTTCCCTGTTGGGAACGTATCCGTCACCTCCCGCTGCAGATATCCAGGCCTCCATACAGGAATTCAGCGTAGGCACCAAGAATTGTAATCGGACCCAATTGTGCCTTGCGAGCGGCTTGCTGCAAAACACTCACGGCCTGACGAAATGTCACAGCTCTTAAAATACCAGACGAGCTCCAACAATAGCGTTCTTTCGGGGGCGAAGGAACCGAAGGGTTTATGCCACAGAAAATTAGGCAGTGCTTCCGAAATTAGTAGCGTGTGTTCACCCACCTCTCATTATCCTTTTTGCAGAAGTTTAGTTTCCCCCTCTGGAGGAATGATAATAGCACCAATCTCAGCATTCTTCAACCCTGCTCGATGGAAATCCAAGTGTGGGTGAAGATGTAAGCACATCAGCGCCCCCCCCCCCCCCCAACTCTTAGGATTTCATCCAAGCGATTGATTGGCAGCAGAGAAAGCAGAATACTATATTCTCTGTATGGTTTCCCGGGGTTCCAAATTGAATAGATTTGCAGGATTTAGGAGCCAAATCGGGTTCGAGACAATCGCTTTAACACAGGGGTGTCCAAACTTGGGAACTTTAAGACTTGTGGACTTCAACTCCCAGAATTCTGGGAGTTGGCTGGGGAATTCTGCTATGCTGGCTGGGGAATTCTGGGAGTTGAAGTCCACAAGTCTTAAAGTTCCAAAGTTTGGACACCCCTGCTTTAACAGATGAACAGAGTTGGAAGGGACCTTGCAGGTCATCTAGTCCAACCCCGTGCCCAAGCAGGAGATCCTTCATCTACCTCTACCTAGGATTGAACTCACAACCGGTTCAAAATTATGACAGATTTCCCTGTTGGGAGTTTTGACCCAGTTCCAAAGTTATGACAGCCCACACCAGTCCATATTTAAGGCCGTTTCCAGCATCCTCTGGTCACACGACCACTGTTCTGACCTAGGCTTCCCCAGCAGCACAAAGCTGAATCCTCGTTCCGATAAACCCCTTTTATTTCATGTACAGTGAATTCCTCTCCAGCAAAGTCTTTCCTCTCCCACCGTCTTTCAAGAGAGTTCACAATTCCCGACCTTGATCAGGCTTGGAGAGTGGCCAGGCCGATATCTTTCAGATGCCACAATACGTAGCCAGAATACAGGAATGAACTAATTGTCTCCTGCAAACTCCACTCCCCTGTTGCTCCTATTTTATTCCCTATGGGAGGAGCCATTCATCATCCACCTGTGTGGCCTTCCTCCCAAGTCAACCTTTGTTCCTTAGCTGTTCCCTTTGTCTGGTTACTCTGCGCATGCGCACACTGGGAACAGGCTCCAGCTGTTCTTCTGCCCCACTGATGTCTGACTCTGAAGGCAGCTGATAACTGTCAGAAGGCCCTGGCCCCCTCTCTGCCTCCGACACAGAGCCCTCATCCGAGCCTTCCCTAGACTCCAAGCCTGGCCCTTGTGCCTCCCCAGCCTCCTCACTGTCCGAATCTGCTGCCAGCTTCACTGGCCACTGGGGGGGGGGGGGTTCACAACATCCTCGTTTTATGACACATTTGCCAAAAAAATAGAATTTGCTTCCAATTTTGGGCAAAAACGCCTCATAGTGAACCATCGGTTTGCTTAAAAACTACAATGGTTGCTTAAGGATGGCCACAGAAAGGTCGTAAAATGAGGTCAGTCATGTGGGTGGCCCATTTTACAATGGTCACAACTTGTGACTGAAATGGCCAGGCTCCATTATGATAGTTAAGTCAAGGATTACCTATATTGCAGTCTGACCCATATTTGACAGTTATCTTCCAATAGCAGGGACAAATCTGTTCAATCAAGAGAGACAGTTTGGTCCAGTGGTTAAGGCAGCAGGCTAGAAAGCAGGAGACCGTGAGTTCAAGTCTTGCCTTAGCCGGGAAAGCTTGCTGACTGTGGTCAATCACCAGGAGACAGTGAGTTCTAGTTCTGTTTTAGGCGTGAAAGCCAGTTGGGCGACTTTGGGCCAATCAGCAGGAAACGGTGAGTTCTAGTCCCGCCTTAGGCATGAAAACTGGCTGGGTGACTTTTGGCCAATAAGCGGGAAACGGTGAGTTCTAGTCCCGCCTTAAGCACGAAAGCTGGCTGGGTGACTTTTGGCCAATCATCAGGAAATGGTGAGTTCTAGTCCTGCGTTAGGCATGAAAGCCAGTTAGGTGACTTTAGGCCAATAATCAGGAAATGGTGAGTTCTAGTCCCACCTTAGGCATGGAAGTCAGCTGGGTGCCTTTGGGCCAATCATCAGGAAATGGTGAGTTCTAGTCCTGCCTTAGGCATGAAAGCCAGTTAGGTGACTTTAGGCCAGTGGTGTCCAAACTTTTTTCAAAGAGGGCCAGATTGGATGAAGTGAACATGGTGGAGGGCCGAACATTTTTCCGAACATTCTTTGAACCATTACAATTAAATGCAAATAAATTATTTTATGCCAAGTTAATTGCAAATGACATACTTTTCATTTCATAACATTAAGATCAACTGACAGTTGAGTTTTCACAATGTATTGAAAATAAATTTTAAAAAAACTTACCTACCTCTTTCTCTCTTTCTTCCTTTCTCTCTCTCCATTTCTCTCGCTCTTTCTCTCTTTCTTTCTCTCTCTCTCTTTTTCTCTTTCTTTCTGTCTCTCTTTCTCTTTCTCTCTCTCTCTCTCTCTTTCTTCCTCTCTCTCTCTCTCTCCATTTCTGTCTCTCTCTTTCTTTCTCTCTCTTTTTCTCTTTCTTTCTGTCTCTCTTTCTGTCTCTTTCTTTCTCTCTCTTTCTTTCTTTCTTTCTCTTTCTCTTTCTTTCTCTCTTTCTCTTTCTCTCTGTCACTCTGTGTGTGTGTCTGTCTGTCTGTCTCTCACTCACTTAATCAGTCTCTATCTATCTGTCTCTTCCTCCCTCTCTCTGTCTCTCCCTGTCTCTGTGTGTGTCATTCTCTCTGATTCTCTCCCTCCCTCTCTCTGTATGTCTGTCTCTCCCTCTTTCCCCGTCTGTCTCCGATTCAATCCCTCCCTGTGTCATTCTCTATCTGTGTCTCTCTCCGTCTCTCTCCCTCCCTCTCTTTCTCTCTGTCTCTGTCTGTCTCTCTGTCTTTCCCTCCCTCCCCTTCTGTCTCTCTCTGTGTCTGTCAGTCACTCTCTCTCTCCCCTCTCCTCCCCTCCCCCACCCCGGGAAGCAGCAGAAGGGCCGGTATGCCGGAGGTTACGGACGCCTCCTCCCGCAGCACCACCGAGGCTGTCGCCCGGCAGGGACGTCAGGCAGGGAAGCCGGGCGACATCGCGGCTCCCTCCGGCAGGCACTACAGCTTACGTTCTGAGGCCGTGCGTCCGGCTTCCCTGCCTGACGCCCCTGCCGGGCGACCTTGTGCAGCGGGAGCTGCACATTCTGGGGCTGTGTGGCTGGGAGGGAGGTGGACGCGCGGCCCCAGAACGTGCGCTTGGTGCCCGCCGGAGGGAGCCGCGATGGAGCCGCGACCGGGTTCCCTGCCTGACGCCCCTGCCGGGTGACCTGCCGGGCGACCTTGTGCGAGCACCCAAGGCTACCGTCATCTTAAGCACCACCGAGGCTGTCGCCCGGCAGGTCGCCCGGCAGGGGCATCAGGCAGGGAACCCGGTCGCGTCTCCATCACGGCTCCCTCCGGCAGGCACCACGCACACGTTCTGGGGCCGTGCGTCCACCTCCCTCCCAGCCACACAGCCCCAGAGACAGAGGGAGGAAGGGAGGGCCACATTTACATAGAGCAGGGAGGGCTGTTGGAGGGCCGTATTAAACCGACCCCCGGGCCGCAAATGGCCCCCGGGCCGGACTTTGGACATGCCTGCTTTAGGCCAATCATCAGGAAATGTCCCGCCTTAGGCATGTTCTAGTCCCGCCTTAGGCATGGAAGTCAGCTGGGTGACTTTGGGCCAATCAACAGGAAATGGTGAGTTTAAGTCCCGCCCTAGGCATGAAAGCCGGCTGGGTGACTTTGGACCAATCACCAGGAGATTCCCGAAAGATTTATTGACAGATGTTGGATATACAATTCTCATGTACAAAATTGTTTCTTTAGTGGTGCAGAATAGAGGTGATATCAGCTGGTTTCTTACTTTCTTTTCAGTTCCGCTGCCTGGATGCACATAAAAAGATTAAAGCGAAATAATCTTTTTTCCCCTGCTTTTTACCCAGAGTATTGTTTCCAACAGTGCTGGAAAATTTCTCTCTCTTTTGTTATCGAGGTATAGAAATAATATATATTCTTGCCTGTTGTTTGTGCCTTCTCATTTTTGCCTGCCTTTTGCCCTGTTCCGATAGTCAACGGCTTTTGATGTTTGATGATGTTTAATAAATAAACACCAGCCTACTTTTTTTTTTTTTACCAGCTGAACTGCTTCGATTGAGAGGGTTCTGGATACAAACTGAACTGGGAATTTTCCGCAGTAATTTTTCAGCAAAAATATAATGGGCCCAGGAAAGGGATAGAGCTAAATTCTGATCACCCGTTGTATTCTAAAGAAAATTTGGTCTTTAACAGATTAACAGAGTTGAAAGGGACCTTGCAGGTCATCTAGTCCAACCCCTTGCCCAAGAAGGAGACCCCACATGTTATTATTTAATAGCTTTTTAATATGGGTATTTATATGTATGTTTTTGGTTTTAATTGCCTGTGCGCCGCCCTGGGTCCTTTTTTAGGAGAAGGGTGGGGTATAAATTGGAAATAAATAAATAAATAAATAAACATGTGCCTCTACCTAGGATCGAACTCACAACCTCCTGCTTGTGAGGCAAGAGCTCTACCCCTAGGCCACAGCAGCTAGTTGCTAAAACACAAGACTAGAAGCCAGGAGGCTTTGAGTTCTGATCCTGCCTTAGCCATGAAACTAGATGGTTGGCTTTGGCCAATCACCAGGAGATGGTGAGTTCTAGTCCCGCCTTAGCCATGAAAGCTAAGGAGGAGGGACTTCAGGTCACTCACTTTCTCTCAGCCTAGCCCACCTTGCAGAGTTGTTCTTGTGGGGAAAATAGAAGGAGGAAGAAGCATTAAGTATATTCGCTGCCTCGAGTTATTTATAAAATAATAATAGCTATAGCCCTTAGACTTAGTGCTTTTAATAATAATAATCTTTATTGTCATTGTAAAAATTACAATGAAATTTCAGCCCTCTCTAAGCGGTTCACGGAGTCAGAATACTTTCCCCCAAAATCTTGGTCCTCATTTTACCGGCCTCAGAAGGACGGAAGACTGAGTCAACTTTGAGCCGGTTAGGATCGAACTCCTGGCAGTGGGCAGAGTTAGCTTGCAATGCTGCATTTTACCACTGTGCCACCCTGGCTCTAATAAAGGTGAGATAAAAATCGAACAAATAATGACATAATAAAGGACAAAAAAAAAAAGGACAAGAAAACGGTTGCAGGAACTATTTATGTCTAGTTTAATGAAAAGAAGGACCAGGGGAGACATGATAGCAGTGTTCCAATATCTCAGGGGTTGCCACAAAGAAGAGGGAGTCAAACTATTCTCCAAAGCACCTGAGGGCAGAACAAGAAGCAATGGGTGGAAACTAATCAAGGAGAGAAGCAACTTAGAACAGAGGAGAAATTTCCTGACAGTTAGGACAATTAATCAGTGGAACTACTTGCCTCCAGAAGTTGTGAATGCCCCAACACTGCAAGTCTTCAAGAAGATGCTGGATAGCCATTTGTCTGAAATGGTATAGGGCAGTGATGGCTATGGCACAGGTGCCACAGGTGGCACGCGGAACCATTTCTTAGGGCACGCGAGACGTTGCCCTGTCAGCTCCAGTGCGCTTGTGTGCACTGGCCAGCTGATTTAGGCCTTCTTTTGAGGCTGTTTTTCATCCTCTGGAGGCTTCAGGGAAGCTCCTGAAGCCTCTGGAGGTGGGGAGGGGAGGCTGTTTTCACCCTCCCCAGGCTCCTAGAAAGCCTCTGGAGCCTGGAGAGGGCGAAAAAATGCGCCAAAAGCAGGGGGTGGTGCACATAGCATTATGGGTGTGGCACGCCCACGCACGACCCCCTGCGCTCTCCTCGCTTTTGGCACGCAAGCCAAAAAAGGTTCGCCATCACTGGTATAGGGTTTTCTGCCTAGGCAGGGAGTTGGACTAGATGACCTCCGAGGTCCCTTCCAACTCTGCTATTGTATTGTAAAACCCTAGGTTGTAAACGGAAAAAATATATTGTCATAAAGCCAGCTTAGTAGCAAAGCGATATACACAAAATATATGGGTCCTCTCGGAGAAGGGTGGGATATAAATTGAATAAAATAAATAAATAAAACAAAATATGCCAAAGTTATGATGAGGTTTTTGTACATGCATTTAAACAGCAAGCATCGGAATCCAACTAAATGGGGAGCAATTAAATATTAAAATAGTCTTCCTTTATGGAGAGCTCAAAGAAGACATTTACATACACTAAATGCCAGAGAATGAAAATCTGGGATATAAATTGCCACAATCCACACATGGGCTGAAGCAAGCATGGTGTGGTTTAATGCACTAAATCAAAAGCGACAAAACATGAGCTGTGAACAGTGAAATGCTGGTCCGTTCTCACATACAAGACAATGTGTCCGTTCCCTGGTATGTTGGTGACTTAACAGTAGGGCAAAAAAGGCAGCTTGGAGGTAGTGAACAACTTACGCTAAATGAAGAAGTCAAAATAAAAGATCGATAGAGCGATTTCTGGTTTTAGATAGATGGAGGGAGGGAGGGAAGGAGGGAGGGAGGAAGGGAGAGAGAGAGAGAGAGAGAGAGAGAGAGAGGCGCTAGCCATCATCTGATAGATAATATAAAGGATATAAGTATAGATAGAGAGAGAAAGATGATAGATTAAAAAGAGATAAATAAAGGATAGATGGATAGATAGTTGAATAGATAGAAAGATAGATATAAAATAAATAGATAGATAAGATAGATAGATAGATAGATAGATAGATAGATAGATAGATAGATAGATAGATAATGGAAGATATAAAAGATATAGATAGATAGATAGATAGATAGATAGATAGATAGATAGATAGATAGATAGATATAAAAGATAGAAACAGATAACAACAGATATAAATAGAAGATAGATAGATAGATAGATAGATAGATAGATAGATAGATGGATGGATGGATAGATAGATAGATAGATAGATAGATAGATAGATAAGATATAAATAGATAATTAGATAGATAAATAGATAGATAAATAGATAGATAAGATAGATAGACAGACAGACAGATAATGGTATATAGACATAAAAGATGTAAGATAATGATAAAGATAAAAGATATAGATAGGTAGATAGATAGATAATATATAAATAGATAATTTAGATAGATAATGAAATAAAGAAAAGATATAGATAGATAAATAGATTGATAGATATAATAATAATAATAATAATCTATTGTCATTGTAATAATATTGTAATAAAATTACAATGAAATTGGTTCATTGAAATTCAATGAAATTGATATAAAAATAAACAGATAATAATAGATATAAATAGATAGATGAGATGGATAAATAGATATAAAAGATATAAAGAGATAACAATAAAGATATAAATAGATATAAATGATAAATGATAGACAGACAGACAGACAGATAGATAGAAAGATAGACAGATAGATATAAAAGATATAAGATAATGATAATGATATAAATGATATAAATAGATAAATGATAGATGTAAAAGTTATAAATAAGGTAATGATAGGCTAGATATAAAGATGATAGATAGATAGATAGGTAGATAGATAGATAGATATAAAAGATGTAAGATAATGATAAAGATATAAATAGATATAAATAGACAGAGTATAGTCACAGATAGATAGATAGATAGATATAAAAGATATAAACAGATAATGATAATTATACTGTAAATAGATAAATGATAGATGAAAAAGATATAAATAAGGTAATGATAGGCTAGATATAAAGATGATAAATAGATAGATAGATAGATAGATAGATAGATAGATAGATAGATAGATAGATAGATAGATAGATAGATATGGTCAGATAAATGATAGATATATAATAAAAATGATAGACAAGAGAGACTGAGAGATAGATACATCCCTGCCTGCCTGTCTCTTTCATGTCTTGCTTGCCTTTCATCCTGTTTCACCAGTAACTGGTTTTTGATGTTTTCCAATGTTTCATAAATAAACATCAACCTACATTTCCACCAGCTGAAGTGAGTGGTGAGCTCACTAAGCACCAAGCTAACGTTATGACAATGTACTTACTCTGATCTTGATACTGAGGTGGGCTATGGGGAATGTGCCGGGGGCAAACTAAACTGCAAATTATCCTCATTAATTTCCCCAAAAAACGAGAAGCGCAGTAAAGACGCATTCCTGGCTCACAACTAGCCACTGAATTTTACAGAAAAAACTCCAAAGGACATGACAACGCTTCCTTAATTCCCTCTGGAAGTGGATCTGTTATTTCTTTGACTGTTGCAGCAGGATACGGAGGGAAGGAATATTCAGAGCTTGCACAGGAACCGATTAGCAAATCAATTAATTTGGGAGTTTGCAGATTATCTTGAAAATGCTGCATAATTAATCACAATCCCACTGCATTTGCACAACAAGCTCCTCTCGGTCAGGGTCAAATTTGATTAGACTTTAGTGGTTTAGGATGCGATGTCAACACATTTTCTTAGTTAATCGAGATAGTCCTTGACTTACGGGGACCCAAATTGGGACCAAAATGTTCCTTTGCTAAGCAAGGCTGGTGTTAAGGGAGTAAGGCTTCATTTTGTGACATTCTTTTTGCCACATTGTTCCAGGAAATCAGTGATGTTGTCAAGGGAATTCCCACAATCATTACATGAATTAAATATCTTCCCTTCCCTTCCCTCCCCTTCCCTTCCCCCCCTCCCCCTTCCATTCATCTTCTCTTCTCTTCTCTTCTCTTCTCTTTCTTCTCTTCTCTTCTTCTCTTCTTCTTCTCTCTTCTCTTTCTCTTCTTCTCTCTTCCTCTCCTCTCCTCTCCTCCCTCTCCTCTCCTCTCCTCTCCTCTCCCTCTCTCTCCTTTTTCCTCCTCTCCTCTCCTCCCTTCCCTTCCCCTTCCCTCCCATTCAATCTTCTCTTCTCTTCTCTTCTCTTCTCTTCTCTTCTCTCTCTTCTCTCTCCTTCTCTTCTCTTCTCTTTCTCCTCTCCTCTCCTCTCCTCTACTCTCCCCTCCCTCCCCTCCCATTCCATTCCATCCATTCAATCCCCTCCCCCACCCCTTCCTTCCATTCAATCTTTTCTCTTCTCTTCCCTTCCTTCCCTTCTCTCTCTTCTCTTTCTCTTCTCTTCTCTTCCTTCTCTTCTCTTCTCTCTTCTCTTCCTTCTCTTCCTTCTCTTCTCTCTCTTCCCTTCCCTTCCCTTCCCTTCCCTTCCCTCCCCTCCCATTCAATCTTCTCTTCTCTTCTCTTCACTTCACTTCCATTCAATCTTCTCTTCTCTCTTCTTCTCCTCTCCTCTCCTCTCCTCTCCCTCTCCTCTCCTCTCCTCTCCTCTCCCCCCCCATTCCATTCCATTCCATTCCATTCATTCTTCCCTCCCCTCCCCACCCCTTCCTTCCATTCAATCTTCTCTTCTCTTCCTTCTCTTCTCTTCTCTCTCTTCTCTTCTCTTCTTCTTTCTCTTCTCTTCTCTTCTCTTCTCTTCTCTTCTCTTCTCTTCTCTTCTCTTCTCTTCTCTTCTCTCTCTTCTCTTCTCTTCCCTTCCCTTCCCTTCCCTTCCCTCCCTTCCATTCAATCTCCCCTCCCATTCAATTTTCCCTTCCCTTCCCTTCCCTTCCATTCCATTCCATTCCCTTCCATTCCATTCCATTCCTTCCCTTCCATTCCATTCCATTCCATTCCATTCCATTCCAATTCCATTCAACTCTTCTTTTCTTCTTCCCTCCCCTCCCCTCCTTTCTCTTTCCCTTCCCTTCCCTTCCTTGACCAAGTAATGCGGACTCAGAAAGTAGGGTTAATTCAGTACAGAGACTAAATGTAAGCACAAACACAGCCTTGGGTTAGGTTAGCATAAAGGCTAAAATTCATTGCTTTAAAATCCAAATCTGTGCTTCTTCCAAAGATCTTTGTTGAGCCGAAAAGGGGGGATAAAAATAACCTTCACAGCAACAACAACACTTTATCCACATCCAGCTTGTCGTGTGAGAACGCCGTGTAAATAAAATCTGTTCAAATTGTGACGCTCCGTACAGCTAATTCTGAGATCCTCAAAAGAAAAAGAAGTGTTTTGAAAACAATTAAGTGAACTTAATTGGAAGATGCTCTATGCAAATTGGGGGATTCTTGCAAGATGCTTGCTTGCAACAAGCCATTCATAAACCGGACGTTCCTGTAACGAGACCTCAGCACGAGGAAAAGCAAGCTGGCGGGGGACTGACCATGACATTTTATTTTTGACTATTTGATCCAAAGATTGCATGATTCCTCTCAATTGGAGGAAAATGGCAAAGGGCAGCTATTTACACCTTATATGGCCTTTGCTGCAGTGGTGGGATCCACTTCCCTTCCCTCCTGGTTTGCAAATGAGAGCGCGATAATCACCAAATATACTTGCATTTTCTTTGTGTTTTGTTCTTCATTTCCTAAGTGGTTTCTGGTTTGCTCCCCTTTGACAAGAGAGCTCTTGACCAGTGGTGAAATGCTATTTTTTTTTACTACGGGTTCTGTGGGCGTGGCTTGGTGGGTGTAGCTTGGTAGGCATGCCAGGGGAAGGATACTGCAAAATCCCCATTCCCTCTCCACTCCAGGGGAAGGATACTGCAAAATCTCCATTCCCTCTCCACTCCAGGGGAAGGATACTGCAAAATCTCCATTCCCTCCCCAACTCCAAGGGAAGGATACTGCAAAATCCCCATTCCCTCTCCACTCCAGGGGAAGGATACTGCAAAATCTCCATTCCCTCTCCACTTCAAGGGAAGGATACTGCAAAATCTCCATTCCCTCTCCACTCCAGGGGAAGGATACTGCAAAATCTCCATTCCCTCCCCACTCCAGGGGAAGGATAGTGCAAAATCTCCATTCCCTCTCCACTCCAGGGGAAGGATAGTGCAAAATCTCCATTCCCTCTCCACTCCAGGGGAAGGATACTGCAAAATCTCCATTCCCTCTCCCTCCAGGGGAAGGATACTGCAAAATCTCCATTCCCTCCCACTCCCAGGGGAAGGATACTGCAAAATCTCCATTCCTTCTCCACTCCAGGGGAAGGATATTGCAAAATCTCCATTCCCTCTCCACTCCAGGGGAAGGGATACTGCAAGATCTCCATTCCCTCTCCACTCCAAGGGAAGGATACTGCAAAATCTCCATTCCCTCCCCACTCCAGGGGGAGAGGATAGTGCAAAATCTCCATTCCCTCTCCACTCCAGGGGAAGGATACTGCAAAATCTCCATTCCCTCTCCACTCCAGGGGAAGGATACTGCAAATCTCCATTCCCTCCCCACTCCAGGGGAAGGATACTGCAAAATCTCCATTCCCTCCCTACTCCAGTGAAAGGATCCTGTAAAATCTCCATTCTCCCCACTCCAGGTAAAGTATACAGCAAAATCTCTATTTCCTCCCCAATCCAGGGGAAGGATACTGCAAAATCCTCATTCCCTCTCTACTCCAGTGGAAGGATCCTGTAAAATCCCCATTCCCTCCCCACTCCAGGTGAAGGATACTGCAAAATCTCCATTCCCTCCCCACTCCAGGGTAAGGATACTGCAAAATCTCCATTCTCTCCCCACTCCAGGGGAAGGATACTGCAAAATCTCCATTCCCTCCCTACTCCAGTGGAAGGATACTGCAAAATCTCCATTCCCTCCCCACTCCAGGGGAAGGATACTGCAAAATCTCCATTCTCTCCCCACTCCAGGGGAAGGATACTGCAAAATCTCCATTCCCTCCCTACTCCAGTGGAAGGATACTGCAAAATCTCCATTCTCTCCCCACTCCAGGGGAAGGATACTGCAAAATCTCCATTCTCTCCCCACTCCAGGGGAAGGATACTGCAAAATCTCCATTCCCTCCCCACTCCAGGGGAAGGATACTGCAAAATCTCCATTCCCTCCCTACTCCAGTGGAAGGATACTGCAAAATCTCCATTCCCTCCCCACTCTGGGGCCAGCCAGAGGTGGTATTCGCTGGTTCTTTGAACTACTTAAAATTTCCGCTACCGGTTCTCCAGAACTTGTCAGATCCTGCTGGATTTCACCCCTGCTCTTGCCTCTGCAAAGTCCCACCTGGCTCTTTGAACACAAGAAGCTCTCGGTGGATATATCAGCTGCCATTTTTGTCATCTTTATTGTAGTCAGGGATAGTTGGACTTCTATGTGTAGGCATGATTAATGGTGATTCCTGGGGATTGAGGAATCGATTCTGATTCTATTGCTTTGATATTGAAGCTTGGAGTTGCGGAATGGATGTGGCTCTACCAGTGGTGAAATTCAAATTGTTTTTACTACTCGTTCTGTGGGCGTGGCTTGGTGGTTCCTGTAACTGAGTGGGCGTGGCCAATTTGATGTCACTCATGGCCACGTCCACTCAGTCACATGCCCTTCATCACCACCAAGCCATGCCCACAGAACCCAGTAGGAAAATAATATGTGAATGAGACACAGAGTTACTTCTGAGTTGAATTTGAATTTTGAATTTATTTATATTTATATCCCGCCCTTCTCCACAAAGGACCCAGGGCGGCGCACAGGAAATTTAAAAACATACAAAAATACAAAAAATAAATACATAATTTAAAATATATATTAAACTATCCAAATCCTATGCTAAAAACCCAATTATTAAAATACCCAATTTAAAACTTTCTAAGAGTCCCCGTGGGAGGTTAGGCTAGGCTGGCTTGTTGGAAAACGTATGTCTTTAGACATTGGCGGAAGAGGCGGAGGTCAGTGATGGTGTGTAATTCAGGGGGTAGGTCGTTCCAAAGGCCTGGGCCTGCCACAGAGAAGGCTCTTCCCCTGGGTGTCACCAGTCGGCATTGTCCTGCCGACGGCACCCTGAGGAGGCCCTCTCTGTGGGAGCGTATCGGTCTAAGGGATGTATGGGGCAGGAGGCGGTCTCACATATAACTAGGCCCCGAGCCATGGAGCGCTTTAAAGATGGTCGTCAGAACCTTGAAGCGCACCCAAAAGGCCACAGGAAGCCAGTGCAGCTCGCGCAGGATCGGTGTTATGTGGGAGCATCTGGTGGCTCCCATAATCACCCGCGCGGCTGCGTTTTGGACTAGCTGTAGCTTTCGAGTGCACCTCAAGGGAAGCCCCATGTAGAGAGCAGGGACGTAGTCGAGTCGGGACGTCACGAGAGCTTGAGTGATTGTGCGAAGGGCAGTCCGGTCCAGTAAGGGGCGCAATTGGCGCATCAGGCGTACCTGATGAAACGACCCCCTGGCCACGGCCGCCACATGGTCCTCCATGGAAAGCTGGGAATCCAGGAGGACACCCAAATTGCGCGCCCTCTCCACGGGGGTCAGTGTTTCGCCCCCAATGGCCAGAGTTGGAGTAATCTGGCTGAACCGGGGTCCGGAAACCACAGCCACTCAGTCTTGGCAGGGTTGAGCTTGAGTTTGTTACCACCCATCCAGATCCGTACGGCCTCCAAACACAGGGACAGCACTTCGGCGGCATCGTTGGGGTGGTTTGGGGTGGATATGTACAGCTGAGTGTCGTCAGCGTACAGGTGGTACTCCACCCCAAAACCACGGATGATCTCACCCAGCGGCTTCATATATGTGTTAAACAGGAGGGGTGAGAGGATCGACCCCTGAGGAACCCCACATAAGAGGGGTCTCGAAGTCGACCTCTGCCCTCCCGTCAACACATATTGCGACCGACCAGAGAGGTAGGACGAGAACCACCGCAAAACGGTGCCTCCCACCCCCAACCCCCCCAGTCTGTGCAATAGGATACCATGGTCGGTGGTATCAAAAGCCGCCGAGAGGTCTAACAGGACTAGGATAGAGGAATAACCTCTAGAGTAGTTTCTTTCTTGTTTTTCTCCCCTGTAGGCAGAATCTTGCCATTATCTACCATAACAATAGAGACGCACTGTGAATTGCTAGAGAGGGTCCATCCTTGCTTTCTTCCTACCTACCAGGTTCGCTATCTCTTTGCTCTCTGGAAAGAGCCCCTCCCTCTTGGGAATCCAGACTACTGTCCACCACACTTTGAGAGACGTTCAACCATTGTTGTGATCCCTGCTTGATGTTTTTGAGGTCATTTTAGCAGGGTTATCTTCCCTACTGGTTCGCAAATGTGAGTGGGCATGTCCGCATATGCTCTAAGCATATGCGCATGCGCTTTGGTTAAAAAAAGGTGCCTAAATGGGATGCCATAGAGCTTGGGTGGGTGGGTGGGGCCAGCTGCGATTTCTGCTACCGGTTCGGGTGAACCGATCTGAACCAGCTGAATACCACCTCTGGATCCAAGTCACTAGCAGCTTCCTCTGACCCCTAAGTAAGTCCTTGTGCGCTTCCTTAAAAAAAAAAAGTTTTTGAGGCGGACTTGTTTGGAAGTGAGCTGCTTGCGGAAGGCAGGACACCAAAGTAAGCCCATGTTGGGAAGAGCTGCAGAAAAGTCTAAGAGAGGGTCAACACACAGGCTGCAAGGAAGCCTTGGTGTTGATGTTCATTTTGAGAAAATAGGCTGGAAAACCTCCTCTCCTCCTTTCTAGCAACGTCTCATTTTCTCGGAGCATTTTAAATGCATTCATTGCATCTTAAATATTTCCCCTGATTTTAGCAGCATGCCGAAATTCGGAGAAAGAAATGAAAGGCAAGTTGTGTTAATGCAAAGTTGGGCTGCAGGTACATGTGGGAAAGAAAATAGAAGGCACTAGAAGTGACCTTTAAAATGAAAGCTTTCCTTTCTCTCTCCCTCCCTCCCTCCCTCCCTCCTTCCCTTCCTCCCTCCCTCCCTCCCTCCCTCCCTTTCTTCCTTCCCTCCCTCCCTCCCTCCCTCCCTCTCAGCCTCCTCCTTCCCCCTCTCCTCCTTCCTCCCTTTCTCCCTTTCTTCCTTCCTTCCTTCCTTCCTTCCTTTCCTCCCTCTCAGCCCCTCCTTCTCTCCTTCCTCCCTCCCTACCTTCTCTCCCTCCTTCCTTCCCTCCCTCCTTCCCTCCATTCTCTCCCTCCTTCTCTCCCTCCCTTCCTTTTCTCCTTCCTTGTCGCCCTCCTTTCCTTCCTCCTTCCCTCTCTCCCTCCTTCCCTTCCTTCCTTCCTTCCTTTCTTCCTTTCCTCCCTCTCAGCCCCTCCTTCTCTCCTTTCTTTCTCCCTTCCTCCCTACCTTCTCTCCCTCCTTCCTTCCCTCCCTCCTTCCCTCCATTCTCTCCCTCCTTCTCTCCCTCCCTTCCTTTTCTCCCTCCTTGTCGCCCTCCTTTCCTTCCTCCTTCCCTCTCTCCCTCCTTCCCTTCCTCCTTCCTTCCTTCCTTTCCTCCCTCTCATCCCCCTCCTTCTCTCCTTTCTCCCTCCCTCCCTACCTTCTCTCCCTCCTTCCTTCCCTCCCTCCTTCCCTCCATTCTCTCCCTCCTTGTCTCCCTCCTTGTCCCTCTCCTTCCCTTCCTCCTTCCTTCCTTCCTTCCTTCCTTCCTTCCTTCCTTCCTTCCTTCCTTCCTTCCTTCCTTCCTTCCTTCCTTCCTTCCTTCCCTCCCTCTCTTCCTTCCTTCCCTCCCTCCCTCCCTCCCTCCCTTCCAATTGACTTCCCCGAAAAAGCACAGCATTCTCTTCTAGTATCGAATCTATTTCACATTCTGTCAGCCGATTGAAGTCAAGAATCTGAGTGGCCCCAATGGGGTTTTTCTGACAATGCCAATAGCAATATGCTATATTTACCTGAGCTCAGTAGGATTTCCCCACAGTGGCCATTTACATATATATAAACCACACTTTTGTATTGTTGCAAAAAACCAAACCGAACCCAGAGGAACTCTTGCTGAGTTCAAGAGTTGAATTTGACCTCCAGGCCATTTTTTTGTCAACTATTAGGATGTTTCTCTGTGAATTCATTTCTGATGGTCTTTAATTGTTTCCCTTGGTTGTGAGGCAGGATTCCAGAGATATACAGTACATTTGAAAGTCTTCTCACCTCAGCCCATTTGGAGAAATAGTATTCATTTTAAAAATCCTCTAAAATGTTCCATCTAAACAGACCCTGCCATAGCAGAGACCATAGCAGGGATATGAATAATCTATTTCCCCCCCTCACAACAGCAGAATATAATATGTGAATGGAGACATGTTTTATGGGAATGTTACAAAAATGGTAAACCACCATTGAGGGGAATGTTTTTTAAAGGATCTTTAAAAAAAAATAGAATGTCTCTCTCTCTCTCTAAACAAAGCCCCACCTATTGGAAGATTTTCCTAGTAAAGCAGGTATAATAATGGACTGAATTTATAATCAACTGCCCTTTTGTAAATCTATTGTTTACTGCCTAAATCAATATTTCTCTACCTTGGCTACTTTAAGGTGTGTGCACTTTAATTCCCAGTTCTGGGAATTGGAGTCCATCCATGCTGCCTGGGGAATTCTGGGAGTTGAAGTCCATCTCTACTGACTGGGGAATTCTGGGAGCTGAAGTCCACCCATGCTGACTGGGAAATTCTGGGAGCTGAAGTCCACCCATGCTAACTGGGGAATTCTGGGAGTTGAAGTCCATCTCTACTGACTGGGAAATTCTGGGAGCTGAAGTCCTCCCATGCTGACTGGGAAATTCTGGGAGCTGAAGTCCACCCATGCTAACTGGGGAATTCTGGGAGTTGAAGTCCATCTCTACTGACTGGGAAATTCTGGGAGCTGAAGTCCACCCATGCTGACTGGGAAATTCTGGGAGCTGAAGTCCACCCATGCTAACTGGGGAATTCTGGGAGTTGAAGTCCATCTCTACTGACTGGGAAATTCTGGGAGCTGAAGTCCACCCATGCTGACTGGGAATTCTGGGAGCTGAAGTCCACCCATGCTGACTGGGAAATTCTGGGAGCTGAAGTCCACCCATGCTGACTGGGGAATTCTGGGAGTTGAAGTCCATCTCTACTGACTGGGGAATTCTGGGAATTGAAGTCCACCCGTGCTGACTGGGGAATTCTGGGAGTTGAAGTCCATCTCTACTGACTGGGGAATTCTGGGAGTTCCAGTCCACACCTCGTTTGGCCACGTTTGAGTAACGCTGGCTTAGATGCTCTGGCCAGATTGAATTATATTGTATTTATTGTGTCTCTGATAAACATTCTAGAGAAGAAGCGAAAAAGTCGCCAGTTCTCTAAGTCTTCATTCCTTGGTGGTAGAGGTGATTCTTTTTTACTGTAATTCTGCCCGTGTTAGGCAAAAGTGTGAGACAGCAACATTTTTAAATGCCTGGGTTGTGGCAGTTGGGTTACCTTAATTGTTGCTCTTGATAACACCCTGGGGAGGGATGGGTCAGCAAAACAGGATCGTATTTATTAGGGCAAAGCCTCTGCCATCTGCCGGTTTCGGCTGCCCTGATGCTTCGCCTCTGTTTTTCTCTTCCACTGGAACAGTTACAACGGGAGATCTCGCAGCCGACTGGAACATTCAACGGGCTCGCGATTATTTCAGTGAAACTTAAGTGCTAACATGGCGATTGGAGGACGACTAGTCCAGGATGAAAGAGCAGTAAAAACGAGCAGAGCCTATCCAAAGAGAAAGGGAACAACGCAGCATGTTGTTTTTCAAGTTTTACATTTAGAGAAGCGTGGTTAGGTCTGAGTATTTTGGAGGAATGGAAAGGAGGAACAATAAGTGGTATTTTTTTTTAAAAAAAGGTTTTCTTTAATCTCGTGGAGGAGAACTGGAAGAATCAAAGATGAGGAAGACTGGAGAACGACTAAAGCAGGGATCGGCAACCTTAAACACTCAAAGAGCCACAAAAGTTCTAACCAGAAGCTCCCCGCTCAATTTTGGAGCCGACCGGAAGTCCGGTTCTCCCACCATAGAGTCTCCTCCAAGTGCGGCATCCTTTTCCCTCTACCTGTCCTAACTGAAAGCCCTGTCAATTGTGGAACAGACCAGAAAATCCGCCCCTTGCCATAGAGTCTCCTCCTGGCGTGCTATGCTTTCCTCCGCTAACCGGAAGCTCCTCTCAAAATTGTGGTGCTGACCGGTGACAGGGAGCCGCAGCAGAAAGATGAAAGAGCCACATGCGGCTCCAGAGCTGCAGGTTGCCGACCCCTGGACTAAAGAATAAAAGTGCAGTGTGTATATGTGTTGGTGTGTGTGTTATAACAGCCATTTACTGATTTTCAAACGTTCTTCCACTAGAATTTTGAGGAATACTTCTACGCAGAGGCAAAGAAACCCGAATGTCTTTCGTTGCTATGTTATAGCTAAACATATACGCCTTCTGATTGAATTTATAAAAAGGCCATATGCCTGTATACAGCCCTGCGTTCTTCACTGCATGTACCGCTTTTAATTCTTTCCAGCCTTATGGAGTGTTGGGAGGGAATGACGCAAAAGAGGCTCAGAACAATATCCATCTGTCTGTCCATCAGCAGGTGAAGGTTGCAAACGTTGAGCGGAAGCAAATATGGTTCCAGGAGAGAGGACAGCAAAAGAAAAATGGAAAGGCAGTAAGATTCTGCAGGGGCTTTGGAAGAAAGAAAGAGGGAAGAAAGGGAGAAAGAAAGAAAAAGGAAAGAAAGAAAAAGGAAAGAAAGAAAGATAGATAGATGTCAGGGTTCCTAGTAAAACCTAACAAAAGAAAAAAGGAAGGAAGGAAGACTAGAAAGAAGGGGAAAGAATGGAATGAAGAAAGGAAGAAAGAAAGAAAGAAAGAAAGAAAGAAAGAAAGAAAGAAAGAAGGGGTGTAAGGAAGGAAGAGGATGAAAGAAAAAAAGGAAGGAAGGAAGGAAGAAAGAAAGGAAGGAAGGAAGGATGAAAGAAAAGAAACTGAGAAATATCCACAATATGGACAAAGCAATTGAGCAGTGGCTCAGAATGTTGCTGATTCTTTCATTCTTAACACTGTGTTAGACTTCTGCATCACTGCGCATCAGGGAACCTATGTGCCTGTCATTTGGAGATGGTTGCGTAGCTGTTGCATTTATAGGATGCCAGTTTGCAACCTGCGCGCAACATGTGCATGCCTGCCAGACACAACTATGGCTGCAACAAAGCAAAGGCAAAAAAAAAATCAATAGGCAAAAAAAAAAAAAAAAGGCCCAGGTTGCATTTTTGGAACAGGAAAACTTCAGTTTATTGGTTTTCACTAAGAGCGCCCAAGGGGGAGGGGGAACAAACAAACAAAAAACAATCCCAAAATGGCAGCTGTAACCACATGATCCAAGCCCCGCCCCTTTTTACGTTACCATGATTTGTGTAAATAACAAGCAGGACTTTGGCTGTATGGTCATGGAGGCCATCTTGAATTCTACACACACAGACACACACATACACAGACACACACCTACACACATACACAGACACATACTTTTTAAAATTGAAGTGATATGAAATTTGCAAGATCAGCTTCTCTAAAAGGAAGATTTTCAGAGAAAAAGATACCCTTAACGAGAATAAAAGATATAGAATAAACTAGCGGGATACCCGTGCTTCACAAAGAAACTATGTGATTGGGCAACGCAGGAGAAATACGGTTCACTCCAGTTCAATCCTTTGGCTCGATGGTGGTCAGTGATTGAAACACATAAGGGAATATCGCTCCTGCTGCCTTGAATCCGAAGCAGTTCCATTGATGGAAGGCGTAGACATTTTGATGAGATATTGAGGTTATGTACTGTAAGGAGCCTCAGGCCACTTCTGCATGAAGGAGTGGAACGTCTGCCAGTTTGAACTGAGGTAACGGAATGTGAGGCAAGTGACGGTTGGAACAGAATTCTTTTCAGGTGGGGAGGGGGAGTAGAATGCCTAACTCCTTAGCATCACAACCTGTTAATATAAGGCAACTGGCAGGTGGAACAGTGTTCTTTTCAGGGGGAGAGGGGGAGTAGAACTCCTTAGCATCAGATTGTGTTAATTACTGTATAAGAAATATTAATGATCTGATGGTCATTTCGAAAAATCCTTTCTTAGCGAGCACCTAGAAGGCAAGAGGAACATACGTGCCAAATTTCAGGTTTGTAGGCTTTGCGGTTCTGGAGATTTTATGATGAGTGAGTGGTATTTGCCTTTTATATATATATATACATATATATATATAGATTGTAGGAATAACACAGCAACACTTCACTTAGAATGAGTATCCCTATTTTAAGTAGTACAAAAACCCCTTCCTTTAGTTTCAAGCAAAATAGTTTAGGAGATCTGCCTTAAAAACAAAAATTAAACCATCAAATGGGCTATGTCAACCTCTCTAGCTCTTTATCCGTGCAGAGACATACACCACACGCAGTACAGAAGGTTAAAAAGAATACAAACCCTAGAATCAAAATAATGTTGCTTTTAATTTATAAGCAGGAAATGTGATAATACAATATTTATTTTGGCCATAAGCCATAACAGAGCTAACGAATATGTCAGCATAAAAATCACATTCAAAACAGCATTTGCATGGGTACATGCATGCATTAATAAAACATCAGGTTATAACGAGAATGACGATTAGATAAGCAAGATACAAGTTGTCGGAATATACTCAGGCAATCAATAAAACAATCTATCATACACGAAGGGAAAAGATATCTGCACTCCACTATGCTGGCAGATACTATTGGTTCGGGTGTGTAATTGTTACTAGAGATAGTCATTGACTTACAACAGTTCATTTAGTTACTGAAGTTACATTGGCATTAAAAAAAGTGACTGATGACTATTTGTCACACTTATCCTTTGCCACATCCGCACGGTCACATGATTAAGGTGACCAGACGTCCCGCTTTTGGTGGGACAGTCCCGATTTGAAGTAATTTGTCCCGCGTCCCACGGGATTTTAAAAAAGTCCTGATTTTTATATACTGGAATATACCAGTGGTGGGTAGGGGGGGGGCTTTGCGTGGCTAGTGGCTGCATCTCCCGCCGCCACTAGCCACGTGAGAAAGGCGCCAGCAGCTTCACAGCCAGGCCCTTTATATTTCACGCGGCTGAAGGGGTGGGGAAAGCTGCTGCACAAAATTTAAAGGGCCCCGCTATGAAGCTGCTGACACCTTTCACTCGCGGCTAGCGGTGGCGGGAGAAGTAAGGACGCTGCTGCTAGCCACGTGAAGCCCCCCCCCCCCCGCCGCTGCGCCATGTGTGAAAGGCACCGGCAGCTTCATAGCCGGGCCCTTTAAATTTTGTGCAGTGGCGGCCAGCAGCATCTCCCCCCACCCCCGCGCCATCAATGACAGACAGACAGAGACATAGAGAGAGAGACAGACAGAGAAAGACAGAGACAGAGAGACAGAGAAAGGGAGAGACTGAAAGACACACACAGAGAGACAGACAGACACAGAAAGAGAGTTAGAGACTGACAGAGAGACAGGCAGACACACAGAGAGAGAGAGACACAGAGAGAGACTGACACAGAGAGAGACAGACACACACACAGAGAGAGACTGACAGACACAGAGAGAGACAGACACACACACACACACAGAGAGAGACTGACAGAGACAGAGAGAGACAGACAGACACAGAGACTGACAGAGACAGGGAGAGACAGACACAGAGAGAGAGAGAGAGAGAGAGAGACTGACAAAGACAGAGAGAGACAGACACACATACAGAGAGAGAGAGACTGACAGAGAGAGAGAGAAAAACAGAGACAGAGACAGAGGCAGAGTTCCCTGAGGATGAGTTCCAGCATGAGTCCAAAAGCTCAGAAGTCTAAACCTCTAGTCTCAGTGATCGACCCAGTTTGGATCCTGCAAGGAAATGCCTTGACGGTTAGGGTAGGCTGAGTGAAAGTAGCATTCCAAAATGCCTTACAGGATGGAGAATGGCTTGTACTCGTGCACAAACACACACACTCTCTCTCTCTCGCTTCGTGAGCAAGCGCCCATTCCATGCACCTGCCACGTATGCGCACAGCTTTGAAAACGTGGCTAAATAGGACGGGATAGAGCCGGGGTGGGCGGGCAAATTCAACCGCAGGTCACCACTATAGGTTCATCTGAACTGGCCCGAACTGGCTGAATACCACCTCTGCTTTGGATCCATTCCCACAGTGAAAAAGAACGGAACGATCAAGAGAAAAAAATGCATAACAAATTAAACTTGACATATTTGTGCACTCTCACAACCTGGGTTTGTTTGTCTGTATGTGTGTGTGTGGGGGGGGGGGGGGGGGAGAGAATCTGGTGCACAAAGGAATCAAGGAGTATTAATGTCCTCCAGGAAGCAAAGGTGGAAGAATTCTCGTCCCGTTTTCAACCAGAGTTTAAAAACCAGAAACAAATGCTAGACTAATGCCGTCCCGTTTTGATATCTCAGAAAAGCACACAGAGAGACGTACAAACAGAAAATGAACACACACACACACACACACACACACACACACACACGGAGGGGCGGGGGAGGGCAGAAATCCTTCCAGAGTCTTTAGCAATGTGACTCTGAGATCAGCCCGCTTGGATCACGGAAGGAACCCTGGCAGATGGCTAATGATAAACTCTCTCGCTAAGCCAGGGTGGCTGAAGAGCAAAAGAGGTCCAGGGATTTTGAGAAGGGGGTGGCGGGGGGGGGGAGAGAAAGAGCTCCCAGGCCTTGAGCTAAGAGCACGAGGGGGGGGGGGGCTGGGGAATGATGGTGTCCTTGAAGGACGTCTGACCTCGCCAAGGCCAGGCAGCCATTTTTCAGCCTGAATGGGGCATTTGCAGAAGGAAGCTACTGTAAAAGCATTGAAAGAGATGTTTAAGAGACATTTTAATTGGAACCCCTAAGCTCTTTTTCCTGCTTCGTCTCTTCCTTTCCTTTCCTTTCCTTTCTTTTCTTTTCTTTTCCTTTCCTTTCTTTCTCTTCCCTTCCTTCCTTCATTTCCTCCTCCTCCTCCTCCTCCTCCTCCTCTAGCAATTATTTCCTTTCCTTCACCTTCCCCCTTCTTTCCTTTCCTTCCTTTCCATCCTTTCCTTTCGGTCCTTCCTTCCCTTCCCTCCTTCCTTCATTTCTTCCTTCTCCCTCTCCTCTTCCTTCAACAATTATTTCCTTTCCTTCCCCTTCCCCCTACCTTCCTTTCCCTTTCCTTTCCTTTCCTTTCCTTCCTTCCCTTCCTTCCTTCCTTCCTTCCTTCCTTCCTTCCTTCCTTCCTTCCTTCCTTCCTTCCTTTCCTCCTTCTCCCTCTCCTCTTCCTTTAGCAATTAGTTCCTTTCCTTCCACCTACCTTCCTTTCCTTTCCCCTTCCTTCCTTTCCTTCCTTCCTTCCTTCCTTCCTTCATTTCCTCCTCCCTCTCCTCTTCCTTTAGCAATTATTTCTTTTCCTTCCCCTTCCCCCTACCTTCCTTTCCTTTCCCTTTCCTTTCCTTTCCTTTCCTTCCTTTCCTTCCTTTCCTTTCCTTTCCTTCCTTTCCTTTCCTTTCCTTCCTTTCCTTCCTTCCTTCCTTCCTTTCCTCCTTCTCCCTCTCCTCTTCCTTTAGCAATTATTTCTTTTCCTTCCCCTTCCCCCTACCTTCCTTTCCTTTCCCTTTCCTTTCCTTTCCTTCCTTTCCTTCCTTTCCTTTCCTTTCCTTTCCTTCCTTTCCTTTCCTTCCTTTCCTTCCTTCCTTCCTTCCTTTCCTCCTTCTCCCTCTCCTCTTCCTTTAGCAATTATTTCTTTTCCTTCCCCTTCCCCCTACCTTCCTTTCCTTTCCCTTTCCTTTCCTTTCCTTTCCTTCCTTTCCTTCCTTTCCTTTCCTTTCCTTCCTTTCCTTTCCTTCCTTTCCTTCCTTCCTTCCTTCCTTTCCTCCTTCTCCCTCTCCTCTTCCTTTAGCAATTATTTCTTTTCCTTCCCCTTCCTCCACCTCCCTTCCCTTCCTTTCCTTTCTTTCTTTCCTCCTCCCTCTTCTCCTTCTTTAGCAATTATTTCCTCTCCTCCTCTCCCTTTCCTTCCTTCCTTCCTTCTTCTCCCTCTCCTCCTCCTCCTCTTTTAGCAATTATTCACCACACATTCTTTTCTTTCCTATCGAATTTACTATTTTTATTTTTTTTCATTTTGGTGTAACCGCCAGATGTTTCCATTCATTGCGCATGAATCCAATTCTAGATTTTATTTTTTTCCCCTTTTTTTTTCATGGCAGGAGGGTTTTTTGGCATTTTCTGCTCTCCAGCTTGCATTGGAAAATTACTTCTGTTGCTTAAAAAAGAAAAAGAAATCAAAATACTGGCTCAGGTTTAGAGCCTCTGCTGCTGGCAAGCCACCCCTCTTCTCATTGTAAAGGGATACCTGCAATTTTGGGAGCGTGTCGGGAAGACGGGCTGGCTGGCTGCCCAGGTTGTCATAATGACAGCGACGGCAGAGCCATGAAAAACCCCGTGCTTTGCCCACTACAGCTTGGCAAATCTGGATGGCAGAAACAATGCTCTGATTGTTGTTAGATGCCTATAAAGTTTGAAAGTGGGGCTGCTGACCGAGCTGGGTTCTAATTAGCCTTTCAAATCTTCTGAAAGCAAGGAGCAAAGTTCGCCCTTCACTCATAACACCTTAAAGCGGGGGTCTCCAACCTATGTAACTTTAAGTCTGAGGGACTTCAGCTCTGGGAGCTGAAGTCCTTCGGACTTAAAGTTGTCAAGGTTGGAGACCCCTGACCTAAAGGAGGGGAGGATTCCCAGGAGTTCAAACTGCACTTGGAAGGAACTTGGAACCTTCATTTAAAAAAAAAAAATCAAGCTGGTTTTTAGCCCATGTTGGCCTGATTGGTTCACACAGTTCAGAGGCTGAGAAATTCTCCTCTTCTGAAGCCTGGCTGGAGAGATCTTTGCTGCAAGACTTGTTTTCTGGGCAATGATGGACATCCATACTATGGTCTGGACAGCGATGGATCTGTTTGTCTGTCTGCCTGTCTGTCTGTCTGTCTGTCTATGTGTATGGAGATTCTCAGTCACCCAGGTCATGGGTGTCCTAAAGGGGCTTTTTTTCCCCAGAGGTTCCTGGACATTCTGGTTTTTCTTTTAAGATATTTCGCTTCTCATCCAAGAAGCTTCTTCAGCTTCTTGTATAAAAAAGTTAAATGATCTTAAAGAAAAAACCAGAAACTCCAGTTGCCTTTTGTCCATCTGTCTGTCGGTTCATCCACCCGTCCATCTGTATGTCTTTCTCTATCAACTCTCTCAACTTTATCTTGCTCTCATTTATCTGTCTGTCTGTCTGTCTGCCTGCCTGTCTGCCTGCCTGCCTATTTCTCTTTCATCTATCTCTATATCTCTGTCAATCTATCTACAATATCATCTATAAACTATCCCTCCCTCCCTCCCTTCTTTCTTTCTTTCTTTCTTTCTTTCTTTCTTTCTTTCTTTCTTTCTTTCTTTCTTTCTTTCTTTCCTTCCTTCCTTCCTTCCTTCCTTCCTTCCTTCTTCTTCCTTCTATCCTTTCTTCTCTCTCTCTCTCTCTCTCTCTCTCTCTCTCTCTCTCTCTCTCTCTCTCTCTCTCTCTCTCTCTCTCTTCATTCCTACCTATCAAGTGCAGTAGACATTGACTAATATGATATAAGATACTCTGTCATAGGCAGGTAGACCTCCAAAGTCCATTCCAGCCCTTTGAGTCTATTCTACTCTCGATAATACTTATGTTTCTTACTCCTTAATTAGTTTTTAGTGGATTTCCCCCCTCTATGCATTGCAGATTTAGGAATCAAAAAAAGAAAAACCATAGATGTTTCCAATGTCACTACTGTTAGATTTTTCAGGCACTTGGTGAGTTTCAGGCACCCAATCTTTTGATTAGTCTGGGGTTCCCTGCCTTGCACAAACTCAGACAACAATTCACTTCTCAAGTCAAGGGTATTGCATGAAAGCAACTAAGATCATATTTTAGAAGCCACTGGGAGGCTTATCCTCCAGGGTCAGGTTGCCTGACATTTTGATTTTAATTATTTTACTTGTAAACTACTCGGTAACCACATTTACATGGTCAGTAAATGCGTCAAGAGTTTGTCTAATTAGCTTATTGCACCCTTCATGTTGTTCATGGATGACATCTTTGTTGTTCTGCTTTCCTTTCAGTTACTTAATTTTTGAGCATCCTTAGAAGCCCCCAGACTATCTTACAATACAATACAATAATACAATAGCAGAGTTGGAAGGGACCTTGTAGGTCTTCTAGTCAAACCCCCTGCGTGGGCAGGAACGTTATACCATTTCAGACAAATGACTATCTAACATCTTCTTAAAGACTTCCAGGGTTGGGGCATTCACAACTTCTGGAGGCAAGCTGTTCCAGAGGTTAATTGTTCTAACTGTCAGGAAATTTCTCCTTAGTTCTAAGTTGCTTCTCTCCTTGATTAGTTTCCACCCATTGCTTCTTGTCCTGCCCCCAGGTGCTTTGGAGAAAAGTTTGACTCCCTCTTCTTTGTGGCAACCCCTGAGATATCGGAAGACTGCTATCATGTCTCCCTTGGTCCTTCTCTTCATCAAACTAGACATACCCAGTTCCTGCAACCGTTCTTCATATGTTTTAGCCTCCAGTCCCCTAATCATCTTGGTTGCTCTTCTCTGCACTCTTTCTAGAGCCTCCACATCTTTTCTACATCGTGGCGACCAAAACTGTATGCAGTATTCCAAGTGTGGCCTTACCAAGACACACCAGCTCAGCAGGGGTGGGTGGCTTTCGGCATTACTGCCAGTTTGGTCCATGCACATCTGCAAATAAAAAGGTTTGCAAATGCGCAAACCCTTAAAAAATGGGGGGAAATGTGCAATGAAAATTGTTCTGTGCATGCACAGAACCGAAAATCAAGATGGTGCCGCCATAAGAGAACCGGTTTGGGGTGGTGGTGGTGGCAGGCCTGGGTCACTGCCAGTTCCAGCGACTCAGGCCACCAAGTTACTACCGGTTTGGCTGAACCAGTCTGAGCCGGTAGGAACCCACCTCTGCAGCCCAGGTATTAAATGCACCGACGGTTCAATTTTTCACAGAGGCACCTGGAGTTTCTTGTTTTTTTTTTCTTTTGAAGAGGTTTTGCTTCTCATCCAAGAAGCTTCTCCAGCTCTCTCTCTCTCTCTCTCCAGCTTCAGAGCTGAAGAAGCTTCTTGGATGAGAAGCAAAACCTCTTCAAATGAAACCCCCCCCCCCAAGAAACTCCAGTTCTCTCCTGAAAAAGCACTTTTGGGACAACCATGACCTGGATGATTGAGAACCTCTACAGACTTTTAGCTACACAATTTGAGATGAACCCCCTTGGAAGGGTGTGGGAGTAGGAATGGATTTCCAGAGGAAAAAATTGCAGACTACAGGAACCAGGAGCGCCACTCAGGTGACCCTGAGGCAGTGGTGGGTTCCTGCCAGTTCTATCCTCCTTCTCTAGAAGAGGTTCCACAAATTAACAGTGCTGTTTAGAACTGGTTCCAGCTCCCTCCCCCTGCCAGTCCGCCCATCATCAAGATGAAGAGCGAGAGGAGGAATTCTGGGAGTTGAAGTCCACAAGTCTTCAAGCTGTCAAGTTTGAACACCCCTGGGTTTTTTTTTCTAAAGGGTTAGGGGGTGTACGTTTTTGTAACTTGACAGCTTTAAGACTTGCGTGCTTCAATGCCAGAGTTCCTGAGCCAACATGACTGGAGGAGGAATTCTGGGAGTTGAAGTCCACAAGTCTTAAAGCTGTCAAGTTTGAACACCCCTGGGTTTTTTTCCCTAAAGGGCTAGGGGTGCAAGGGTCTTGTAACTTGACAGCTTTAAGACTTGCGTGCTTCAAATACCAGAATTTCTGAGCCAACATTTTGGTTGCTAAGCAAGAGCGTTGTTAAGTAAATTTCACCACATTTTACAAGTTGGCCAGGCCCGTCCAGTCACATGACTGCCAAGCCACTCCCACTCAGTCACATGGCTGGCAAACCACTCCCACCCGATCACATGGCCGGCAAGCCACTCCCACAAAGCAGGCCACACCTACAGAAGAGGTTCTAAAAATTTTGAAACCCACCACTGCCCTGAGGACACAGATGAACCTCCAAGTGGCCTCAACGACCCTCTAAAGCAGGGGTCCCCAACCTTTTTGGCACCAGGGACCGGTTTCATTAAAAAAAAAATTCCGTGGACCAGTGGGAGCCTCCGTGGGCCACGTGTGCGTTCGGCGGTCATGTGGAACCCGAGGCTCACTCCAGCCTGGTTACTATCAAGCCACGGACCAGCACTGGTCCGCGGCCCGGGGTTTGGGGACCCCTGCTCTAAAGGATGAAAATGACCAGCTGTCTGCAAGGAATATCCATCCTTCCATTCCCCATTGTCCTGTTAGAGGTGAAGAAGCTTCTTGGATAAGAAGCAAAATGTCTTCAAAGAAGAAAAAAACAAGACAGTCCAGTTGCCTCCTGAAAAAAAGCCCCTTTGGGACAACCATGATCTGGATGACTACAGACTGATAGTTCAACATCTCTGTTTTCATCCAATATCCTTGAGGCTAGTACCCAGACCATAGCTCTTCCAGAATAGCTTTTGTCTATTGCCATGATTTTTTTTAAAAAAAATTCAAATTTATACCCTGCCCTTCTCCTAGCAAGGACCCAGGGTGGCGCACAGGCAATATTTAAAACCATACAAAATACAAAAATACAATGATTAAAAGCTATTAAATTAAATCCCGTGCTAAAAACCCTTATAAAACCCTATGAATTAAAATTTATCCGAATAAAAGTCAGAAATGGGGGGCTATGCTAGGCCGGCTTGTTGGAATAAATATGTCTTAAGATGCTGGTGGAAGAGGCGGAGGTCCGAGGTAGTGCGTAAATCGGGGGGTAGGTCGTTCCAGAGGGCTGGGCCCGCCACAGAGAAGGCCCTTCCCCTGGGTGTCGCCAACCGGCATTGCCCGGCCGACGGTACTCAGAGAAGGCCCTCTCTGTGGGAGCGGATCAGTCGAAGGGATGTATGGGGCAGGAGGCGGTCTCGTATGTAACTAGGCCCCGAGCCATGGAGCAATTTAAAGATGGTAGTCAGCACCTTGAAGCGCACCCGAAAGGCCACAGGTAGCCAGTGCAGCTCGCGCAGGAAAGGTGTTATGTGGGATTGCCTTGAGGCACCCATAATCACCCGCGTGGCCGCATTCTGGACTAGCTGTAACCTTCGAGTGCACCTCAAGGGGAGCCCCATGTAGAGAGCGTTACAGTAGTAACGCTGATGGCGAACCTATGTCACGGGTGCCACAGGTGGCATGCGAAGCCATTTCTGAGGGCACGCGAGGCATTGCCTTGTCAGCTCTGTAGAAAGACTTACGACCGGCTGCCAGTCAAGGACTACGACAAGCTCCAGCACACATGAGCTGATTTTCGGCCTTGATTTTCAGCCATTTTTTGCACTCCTGAAGCCTCCAGAGGGAGAAAAATGGCCCAACGGGCAACCTGGAAGTCCATTCCTGAACTTCCAGTTTGTGTGTTGGGCCTTTTTTCACCCTCCCTAAGCTCCTAGAAAGTTTCTGGAGCTTTGGGAGGGTGAAAAATGGATCCACCGGGCCCACCGGAAGTCAGAAAATGGGCTGTTTCCGGCCTCTGGGGGAGGCCATTTTTGCCCTCCCCAGGCTCCAAAAAAGTCATGTGTACATGCACTGGACAGCAAGGGATGTCACACATGTATTCTCAGGGGACATCGCATGGGAGGCATTAAATTATGGGGGTGGGCACACGAGCGTGCACAATAGTGTGAGCGTGTGTGCTTTAGGCACCCGAGGTGAAAAAGGTTCGCCATCACTGGTCTATTGGATCAGATCTTTTATCTTAAACCCAAGCAGGAATGGTATGAATAAAACTACCATGATATCCAGGGACGAAGGATAAGGTACAGAGGTAAAGGTTAAAAAAAACCCCAAGAAGTTAGATATATTTGTCTCACTGGAGAAACAAATGAAGCCCCAACTGATTTTATTCCAAATTAGCGGATAACCCGACCCTGCCTGGCTATTTATTTGTCCCAATCCTGTATTAGACATTCACAAATGTCCGGAGCAAATGTAATTTCTAATGTTAGATTTTCCCCCTTACCGGTGGGAGCCCTCTTGTGGAGTTCTGTGAAGCCATTACCATGGCAACTCCTGGTACACAAGGAGCCATTTTAAGATGGTACAGTAGAAGCCATTTTAAGGCACAACAGGCTGTATCTTAACAGAACAACCCCCCAACGGGTGTTAGGGGTATTTTAGCTCCACAGTATTTGTTTCCAGAGAGTAAGTCATCTGTGTACCGTTTGATTGAAATTGCTCGAGGATTTTCAGAGTTGTGCTGGAAGATACACATACACACATACAGCCATGTAGATAGATCGATAGATCGACAGATAGATAGATAGATAGATAGATAGATAGATAGATAGATAGATTTAGATAGATAGATAGATAGATAGATAGATAGATAGATAGATAGATAGATAGATAGAGACAGACACAGACACAGACACACACACACACACACACAGATCGACTAACCGACCGACCGACCGACTGACCGACCTGTCAAGGAGTGTCTTTGGCATCTGTTGATTTCTCTTGGCGGAATTTTAAAATCCCTTAAAATTGCTTTTGTAAGTCTGTTGGCTTTTGTAGTCCTTGGTGGCGCACTGGTTAGAATGCAGTACTGCAAGCTACCTCTGCTGATGCCGACTGCCTGCAATTTGGAGTTCGACTCTGACCAGTTCCAGGTAGACTCAGCCTTCCATCCTTTTGAGAATGATAAAACAAGGACCCCAATTGTTGGGAGGAAGATGCTGACTCTGTAAACCCCTTAGAGAGGGCTGTAAAACACTGTGAAGTGGTGTGGTTTCCGGCGCCGCGACATAGCCAGTTAGTTCCATCTCTGGCTATCGGGGGGGAATTCTTAGCCCCCGCGGAAAGGGTCCGCAACTTGGGTGTCCTCCTGGATTCCCGGCTGTCCTTAGATGACCATCTGATGGCCATGGCCAGGGGGGCCTTTTATCAGGTGCACCTGATACGCCAGTTGCACCCCTTTCTGGATCATGGCGCCTTACAGACAGTCTCTCAAGCTCTTGTCATTTCTCGCCTGGACTACTGCAATGCTCTCTACATGGGGCTCCCCTTGAGATGCACCCGGAGGCTCCAGTTGGTGCAGAATGCGGCCGCGCGGGGGATCTTGGGAGTTTCAAATTACTCCCATGTAACACCTCTCCTGCACAAGCTGCACTAGTGTTTCAAGGTTTTAGTGACCATCTTTAAAGCGCTCCATGGCAGTGGGCATGGTTACTTGCAGGACCGCCTTCTACCGCATACCTCCATTCGACCTGTCCGCTCCCAGAAGGAGGGCCTCCTAAGGGTGCCGTCCGCTGGACAATGCTGGCTGGCGAGGCCCAGGGGAAAAGCTTTCTCTGTGGCAGGCCCCGCCCTCTGGAATGACCTCCCCCCAGACCTCCGGACTATCACCGACCTTCGCCTCTTCCGCCGGACTTTAAAAACCTATTTCTTCCATATGGCCGGCCTGGCATAGCTGCTACAACCATATTTATTAGAGCTGGGTTTTAACTTAATTGTTTTCTCTTTTTAGCACGGGTTAAACTGTTTAATTGTAGTTTTAAATTTTGTAGATTTTTATTGTTTGTATTTTTGGATTTTAAGTTCCTGTGTGCCGCCCTGAGTCCCTTTGTGGGAGATAGGGCGGGATAGAAATTTAATAAAAGTAAAGTAAAGTATATAATAATAATAATAATAAATCTAAGCGCTATTGCTATTAGGCTGCGTAATTGATAGTTTCCAATCAATATAATGCCATTGGAAGCCATGGCATCATACCGCAAATGCCACTTTTCCAAGAGGGCCTGGGCCAGAATTCCCCAAGATTTAGGAAAGAATTTTCACCCCAAAGTTCTCCTTTATCTCGACGGGTCGTCTCAATAACACCAACTACAATACAATACAATAGCAGAGTTGGAAGGGACCTTGTAGGTCTTCTAGTCCAACCCCCTGCGTGGGCAGGAACCTTATACCATTTCAGACAAATGGCTGTCTAACATCTTTTTAAAGACTTCCAGGGTTGGGGCATTCACAACTGCTGGAGGCAAGCTGTTCCAGAGGTTAATTGTTCTTACTGTCAGGAAATTTCTCCTTAGTTCTAAGTTGCTTCTCTCTTTGATTAGTTTCCACCCATTGCTTCTTGTTCTGCCCCCAGGTGCCTTGGAGAATAGTTTGACTCCCTCTTCTTTGTGGCACCCTCTGAGATATCGGAACACTGCTATCATGTCTCCCCTGGTCCTTCTCTTCATCAAGCTAGACATACCCAGCTCCTGCAGCCGTTCTTCATATGTCTTAGTCTCCAGTCCCCTAATCATCAGCTTCCTGTTGAGTGTCATGTCACCCAATAGCAACAACAAATATATATGAAAGAAAGAACGAATTCAAAGAAAACTACCAAACAATGACAGCAAGGCAGCCGTTGCATCCCAACAGTGGGGTTTAAAACAGAATGGATGTTTTATTTTTAGCGTCCTTTCGAAAAACAATATGTAACTCTCCCACAGTGCTTTAAAAATACTCCCTTCATTTGAAATTAGAGAACAAGAGGATGAACAATTTTATAAGGCATGGAATTTGTTTTACCAATGGTTAGAGAAAAGAAATCAGGAGACATACTATTTAAAAGAATTGCTAGATTTAGAAGTCAATTGTTATGATTGGTAGATATTGTAATAAACGGAGATTATGTTATTCTAGAAATATATTTTGTACATTAATTACCTAGATTATTAATGAGATACATATATAACGGAAAATTTGGATAAATTCTTGGTCTTACATAGAGAAAATACCATGGGTGTTTATGTACGAGGGTGATTCAATAAATAAGGTGAATTTTTCTGTATAAGGACTTTTAATACAGATAGAAGCTTACTTTTTTTTAATTTTTCAACGTAGTCTCCCAGCACTGTCACACACTTTTCCCATCTGTGCACAAGCTTCCGTATTCCCTCAGCGTAAACATCTTTAGACTGATGTCTCAGCCAGTTGCTCACAACACTTTTGACTTCATCGTCACTTTCAAACTTCGTGCCTCTCGTGAACGCTTTCAAGGGACCAAACAAGTGAAAGTCTGAAGGGGCAAGGTCTGGGCTATAAGGGGGATGAGGGAGCAGTTCCCAGCCCAGCTCGTTGATGGTCTGCACCGTTTGGGCTGCTGTGTGAGGCCTTGCATTGTCACCGGCAGCTGATCTTCGAGTAGCCAAGGTCATCATGGACAATTTTGTGTGCTGTCCCAACAGATAAGCTCAAAGTCCTTGCAATGTCATCCACTCTCACCCTTCTGTCAGACTGAATGAGGTCATTGACTGATTCGATCACCTCAGGAGACCTCACTTCTGTAGGCCTCCCAGGCCTGCCTTCATCCTCCACACTGCTCCGTCCTTCTTTAAACAATGTAGCCCACTTGTAGACATTTTTTTGGCTGAAACATGTGGCACCATACACAGTTGACATTCTCCTATGAATTTCAACGGGTTTGCATCCTTCAGCAACCAAAAACTTGATAACTGACCGCTGTTCAATCCTGGAGCATGCTTCTTGGTCGGACATCTTTGTTAATCGGTAAAACTCTCAAGGTTTTTTTGTAATCTGCATAAGAAATTAAATCCATGTGAAAAAGTAGTAAAACACACACACACAAAAAAAGTAAGCTTCTGTGTGTATTACAAGTCCTTATACAGAAAAATTCACCTTATTTATTGAATCACCCTCGTATTTTATAGTAGTAATGTACTTTCTAAAGACAATTGAGAATAATGCTACAAGATAGGAATATATGGAGATTTTTTTCTTTTCTTTTTACTTGTTCAATAATTACAGAAAAAGACAGGCTTTTATACACATGCACTGGATGGAAAATTAATAATTATGTCTGTAATTGTAAAGACCGATGCACAAAAACTCACGACTGAACGACATGTTGTACAAAGCCGAAAATGATTGAATGTTATTACTTATTTTTTATGTGGAAAATAAAAATTTATATACGCACACACACAAAAAAATACTCCCTTCAAATACGCCATCCACAAACGCTGACTTGGAATGCAGCAAAAAGAGTTCGGAAACCGCCATATTAAAAAAAAAGAAGTCAGCCCATCAAAGATACCCCAATCTGTCTTCTTCAAAACAACAACAACAACAGGAATCAATTAAAAATGAAGGAGGACAAAAGAAATGAGCGAGTGTTTTCTCCTTTTAGAAAAGTAAGACAGTGGTGGGTTTCTGCAGGCTCGCACCTACTCGCGAGAGCCGGTTGGTGAAATTTAGAGAACCGGTGAGAGGGGGTTCCACCGGCGTACCTGGAAGTAAATCTGGCCCGCCGCTGTCAGTGATCCTGGTACGCCAGTTGCGCCCCCTATTGGATCGGGATGCCCTTCGCACAGTCACTCATGCCCTCGTGACATCCCGACTGGACTACTGTAATTCTCTCTACATGGGGCTCCCCCTGAGGTGCACCCGAAGACTTCAGCTGGTCCAGAATGCAGCTGCGCGAGCAATAATGGGAACCTCTAGGTTTACCCACATAACACCGCTCTTGCGCGAGCTGCACTGGCTGCCTGTCGTCTTTTGGGTGCGCTTCAAGGTGTTAGTTATCATCTTTAAAGCGCTCCATGGCACGGGACCTAGTTATCTGCGGGATCGGATCCTGCCCCATACATCCTTGCGGCCGATTCGCTCCCACATAGAGGGACTTCTCCGGGTGCCATCCACTAGGCTATGCCAGCGGGCGACGCCCAGGGGAAGGGCCTTCTCTGTGGCGGGCCCAGCCCTCTGGAACGACCTTCCCCCCGAAATTAGAACAACTACGGACCTCCGCTCCTTCCGTCAAAAACTTAAAACACACTTTTTCTGCTTGGCTGGCCTAGGTTAGTCTCCGTCTAATAGGGTGTTAGGGGATTGTAGTTAATTTATAATTGGGGATTTTAGTGCAGGGATAATTTTAGTTTAATTTGTTTTTACTTATTCTATTTATGTATTTTCTATAGCTATTTTAATTTCCCTGTGCACCGCTCCGAGTCCCCTTGGGGAGAGGACGCGGTTTACAAATAAAATTATTGATTATTGATTATTGATCCAACAGGAAGGAAAGGAAAGGAAGGAAGGAAGAAAGGAAGGAAAGGAAAGGAAGGAAGGAAGGAAAGAAAGAAAGAAAGAATTTATTATCACAATTGAGTCCAAAATTTTGGTTGCTAAGCAAGAACGTTGTTAAATGAGTTTCACCACATTTTAAAAGGTGGCCACTCCCACCCTGTCACATGACTGCCAAGCCACGCCCACAAAATAGGCCACACCTGCAGAGTAGGTTCTAAAAAATTTGAAACCCACCACTGAAGTAAGACTTAGTGGGTGAAAACGGACTCATTCAGAACTGGTCCAAGCAACGGGGAAAATATGTGAACGAAGGGCTTAAAATTCACATGAAATTGTAATCTAAAAGATGGTTTCTATAAGATGATGTACCGTTGGTATTAAATGCCAGGTAAGTTATCGAAGATGTGTAAAGGTACGTCAAATGAGTGTTGGAAGTAAAGAGGGGACTTTTTGTGATGATCCGGGGTGCGGCACAAAGGCAACACAGCCAGAGAATCGGTATGAGTATTAACACCCATTGTACCCCCAACGTCCCTTTCAACTCTCCGGCCTGGGGAAAAACTCTTCCACAAACCTGTAACAGTCTTTGGCTGAAAATACTCCAGTCCAAACGTTGTAAGCAGAAAACTTCCAAGTATAAATCCAGCAAGGCAAGAGAAAGTAATTAATCCAGCACGGCAAGCAAGATAAGGAGTTCCAGAAGTGAAGTAGAACAAACCAGTAAATCAAACCAGTTGGGAGGATGCCAGGAACTCAGATAAGCAGTTAAACTCAGTGTTTGTTCCCGAGAACTGCCCCTCCCATTTGCCTCTCCTTTAAACTCCATCCCCAGGTGTGCCTTGTGAAGGGAATCAGAGCCCTTTACTTCCTCGTAAGCCATACAACCCACATTGTTCTCTTCTCCGTTCTTCCCTGCACTCCCTAAGATGAGGAGGGAGTGGGCCGTGGTCTTCATTTGAACCCCTCTCTCCCTTGTTTTACCTGCTCTGCCCAGCCTGACTTTGCCCTTCCCCAGTTTCTTCCAAAGCCAACGGAGCCCCTCTCCCGCTCTCTGTCAGCTGTTCGTCTTCCCCCTCGGATTCCCCACACTCCGATGGGCGGATGATACTTTTTATCATTGATGGTGGACATGCAATAAAGCAAAAAAAAAAATATGGAGTATGATTTACAGTTTAACACCGAGAATTTTGAAAATGGAGATAAAGATGAAACCAAAACTTTTCCTTTTGGGCCAAATGGAAAAAGAACTGGAGAAAAAAAAATTGGAACTTTGTTATTATATGAGCCATGGTGGCGCAGTGGTTAGAGTGCAGTACTGCAGGCTACTTCTGCTGACTGCTGGCTGCCTTCAATTTGGCAGTTCCAATCTCACCAGGCTCAAGGTGGACTCCGCCTTCCGTCCTTCCAAGGTGGGTAAAATGAGGGCCCAAATTGCAGGGGGAAATATGCTGACTCTGTAAACTGCTTAGAGAGGTCAGTCCTAGAGGAGATCAACCCTGACCGCTCTTTAGAAGGCCAGATCCTGAAGAGGAAACTCAAAGATTTTGGCCACCTAATGAGAAGGAAAGACTCACTGGAGAAGAGCCTAATGCTGGGAACGATGGAGGGCAAAAGAAGAAGGGGTAGCTGGGTGGAATCCCTGAAGCAGTAGGTGTGAGCTTAAATAGACTCCAGAGAATGGTAGAGGACAGGAGGAACATTGTCCATGGGGTCACGATGGGTTGGACATGACTTCGCAACTAATAATACCACTTACCTGTGCACCAAACTGGTTCTCATTCCACACATTTATCCAACCCTTTTTCTCCTGAGGATATCCTCTCCTCCTGGGATTTAACAGGGGTGGGTGGGTGGGTTGAAATTTAAACCAAGGGAGCTGATGAAAGCTTGGAGAGATATCCTTATTCAAGGTGCACCTCATTATCTTACCTTCGGAAGAACAGGAGAACAACCTTTGTACGAGTTTGGCTTGCATTGTTCAAGGGAAAACAAAACCTGCGAAACCCATTTGTCCAACGATAACGTGCCGCGCAGATGAAACCGCTTCTGGAAAACAGCTCGGCTCCCGTCTGAATAGGAAACGCAGATCCTCGCCTTGAAAGACCAGCTTTCATTTTCAAAACCGGGGCACAGAATGCCTCTGAATCCGACAGGCATATCAACATTTCTCCAAAGGCTCTTTCGGCTGTTGAAAGATGAATCCGTGATAACCTTCCTCAACAATACACGAGCTCCGGGGATCGTCGGCATTGTTGGGGGGCCACTGTAACATCCCTCTCCAGAGAGAGGGATGGAAAGTGTTATCCTTTTGTGATAGGAATCCTAGGGGAAGCCCTATTCACCTTCTCTCTAAAGCTGCCTTAATTGTTCCAGTGGCTGGGATCGACGGCGGCTTTCCAGCTCTTTGGACTAAACCATCTTGGTAGACAAATGCATCCGTCAAAGGTGGAATGAGATAAGAGAAGCCCAGGGAGTTCCTTCGACTTACTCCATGGAGGAGGAGAGGGGGGATTGTTCCATTGAACTGGTGTGTTTTTTCATCCAGATGCAACATTTGGCCGTGGTGGCTTGTACAGGTCCTCTCTCACCCCCCTCTTGGCGGGCATTGAAAGCTAGAGAAGGTACTTCTTATCAGACGTTCTCAGGATTTTGAGGGCATTCCAGGGTTGATTCATCAAGGATTTTTGCTTTGTTTTGGGGAGAAAGGTGGAAAGTGTCAAGGCCCCATCAGAGCTTGAGTCCATGGAGGAGGATGAGCTGGAGCTGGGGCCAATGGAGGTCAAGGGTGTTGCTTTGTTGACTTTGGAGAAACGCAGGGAAGAGCAGGACAAGGCAACCCTGGGTCCCTTGGACTGCGTTGTGGTCCACCAGTGGCCAGCAAAGCTGGTGGCAGACTCAGACAGTGAGGAGGTTGGGGAGGCACATGGGCCAGTCCTGGAGTCTGGAGAAGGCTCTGATGAGGGCTCTGTGCCGGAAGCAAAGATGGAGCCAGGGCCGTCTGACAGTTATCAGCTGCCTTCGGAATTGGAGATCAGTGGGGAAGAACAGCTGGAGCCTGTTCCCGATGTGCGCATGCGCAGAGCTGCCAGGAGAAGGTACCAGCTAAGGAATAAGGGCCAACTTGGGAGTAAAGGTACAGGTGGACGGTGAATGGCCCCTCCCAAAGGGAAAAAAGAGGAGCGAAAGGGGAGGGGAGTTTGCAGGAAACAATGAGTTCAATTCATTAGAGTTGAAGATCTGTTCCTGACTTCTTGCCAAGTCATTGCTGCTGCAGCATGGCGTTTGGAATATATCGGCCTGGCAGCTCTCCAAGCCTAATTCAGGTCTGTAGTTGTGAAATCTCATGAAAGACTGTCGGCCGGGACTTTGCTGGAGAGGAATTCCCTTTAACCTAAATAAAAGGGGTTTTATTGGGGCTAGGAGTCTGCTTCATAATCTTGGGAGGCCTTAGTCAGAACAGGCCTGGGACGACTTGCCAGCAGGGAAGAACAGGAGCAGGATAACCAAGAGAGGTGGGAAGAGAGGTCAGGCAGTGGAGAAAAGGAGCGGTGGAGCTCAGGCGATGAGCAAAGACCACCCCCTCCTGATCCCCGAGCATGGAGAGTGGAGAGAAGGCAGGAACAGTGCAGGAAGACCCAATGACTCAGGAGGAGAGCACCCTACCCCTCTTCACAAGGCATACCTGGGGACTGAAACTTAAGAAGATGCCATGGGGAGGGGCATTTGTCTGGAACAAATGCTGAATTTGTGGGGTTTCCTATGCTGTTGCTAACGTCTGGAGTTTGCTGGACTTCTTGCATTGTTGCTGCCTTGTTTCCTTTGCCTCGCTGCACTTCTGACCTTGAAGCCATTGTACTAACAGTGTTTTGCTGGACTACTCACAGCCAGAGTGCGTAGTGTGAGTGAGAGTTCAAACTATCAGCTGACTGTGTTGCCTCAATGCCTTTCTGTCATCATTGAAAGCTTAATTTTCCACCCAGGCGTAGACGCTCCTGATTTCCTGAGTAAGATGCAAAGGATAAAGGTGGATTAGGATACACATTTCTTAGAGGGGCACTTCTCAAACTTGTCACCTTTAAGATATGTGAACTTCAACTCCCAGGTAGACAATCCAATTCTTTAACCTTCTAACTTGGCAATGACCCAAAAGCTGTATCTTCATCTTTGAATGCTCAAACATCTCGTGAACATCTTCTATCTAAGGCAACGTTTAGATTCACATCTCTAATATACAAAACGTTTGGTATTATTGCAGAAAAAGAGAACACGAGACTTGGACTTCTCAAAATCAGGAAAAGTTTATTATGGCTGCCATGATTCAGAAAGCTAGTCCAGGCTAGCATCCAAGAATTCTGAATCTCTTCCAAAAGGGAATACAGAGTTTTATACTTTACTACAAGCAACTTTCATCATGGCTAGTTTCTGATTGGTTAAATGATCGTCATCAAAAAGAAAACCACAAACATATCCTGTTTTTGCTAAGAGGAACTTCTAGCTTTTGTGTTTAGCCCTTTGTCTGCCTTGCCATTCTAACTTGAGCAGGTGCCGCTTCTGCGGTTTGGCGTTTCCTGTATCAAAGATGCTTTCTGCGCCTTAAAAAGCATAAAAGTAAAAATGACAAGATCATCTAGTCTAACCCCACATCATTTCACTCTTAACAACCAGGTCTCACTTTATGCCAATGCCCTGCCTCAGTATAGTCCTTCGAACTTTCTTTTATTTCAATAAATTTCAGTATAATAGCAGAAAAACGGCAGAAAATTCCTTATGTTAGGACATCTACAGCATAGCTTCCTTCTTCAGATCTGGTTCGAATCCACAGAATATAGATCAGGGGTAGTCAACCTTTTAATACCTACCGCCCACTTTTGTATCTCTGTTAGTAGTAAAATTTTCTAACCGCCCACCGGTTCCACAGGAATGGTGATTTATAAAGTAGGGAAATCAATTAAATTTAAAAAAAAGGAAAGTGCTTCAGTATCGGACAAAACTCCTACCGCCCACCATGAAAGCTGGAACGCCCATTAGTGGGCAGTAGGGACCAGGTTGACTACCACTGATATAGAATGATATGTTTGGAAGAGACCTTGGAGGTCTTCTAGTCCAACCCCCCTGCTCAAGTAGGACACTGTGTACTATTCCAGATAATTGGTTGTCCAATCTCTTCTTAAAAACCTCCAGTGTTGGAGCATCCACAATGTCTGTTGTTCCATGGATCAATTGTTCTCACTGCCAGACAATGTCTCCTCAGTTCTAGGTTGCTTCTCTCCTTGATTTGTTTCCACCCATTGCTTCTTGTCCTGCCTTCAGGGGCTTTGGAGAATAAGTCCACTTCGTCTTCTCTATGACAGCCCTTCAAATATTGGAAGACTGCTATCATACCACTCCTAGTCAGTGGTGGGATTCAATTTTTTTACTACTGGTTCTGTGGGCATGGCTTGGTGGGTGTGGCTTGGCTTGGTGGGCGTGGTTTGGTGGGCATGGCAAGGGAAGGTTACTGCAAAATCCCCATTCCCTCCCGATCAGCTGAGACTCCGGAGGCAGAGAATAGATGGGGGCGGAGCCAATCCGAGGAGGTATTTATCTGCTCTTCGGACTACTCAACATTTCTGCTATCGGTTCTCCAGAACCGGTCAGAATCTGCTGAATCCCACCTCTGCCCCTAGTTCTTCTCTACATTAATCAAATATACCTAGTTTATTTCATGTATTCATAATCATGCCTATCCTTATATCTGTTATTTAATTCATGCTTGACAAAATGAATAAATAAATAAAATATCTATCTATATCCATCCATCCATCCACCTACCATCTTTCTCTTTCATCTATCTATCATCTATCTAATCTTCTATATCCATCCATCCATCCACCCATCTCTATCTATCTATCCATCCATCCATGCATCCATCCATGCATCCATCCATCCATCTATCTATATCTATGTATCTATCCATCCATCCATCTATATATCATCTATCTATCTATCTATCTATCTATCTATCTATCTATCTATCCATCCATCCATCCATCCATCTCTATCTATCCATCCATCTGTATCATCCATCCATCCATCTATATATAATCTATCCATCCATCCATCCATCTATATATCATCTATCTATCTATCTATCTATCTATCTATCTATCTATCTATCTATCTATCTATCTATCTATCTATCTATCTATCCCATCCATCCATCTATATATCATCCATCCATCCATCTATATATCATCTATCCATCCATCCATCCATCCATCCATCTATATATCATCCATCCATCCATCTATATATCATCCATCCATCCATCTATATATCATCTATCCATCCATCCATCCATCCATCCATCCATCTATATATCATCTATCTATCTATCTATCTATCTATCTATCTATCTATCTATCTATCTATCTATCTATCTATCATCTATCTATCTATCTATCTATCTATCTATCCCATCCATCCATCTATATATCATCTATCCATCCATCTATATATCATCTATCTATCCATCCATCCATCCATCCATCCATCCATCTATCTATCTATCCCATCCATCCATCTATATATCATCCATCCATCCATCTATATATCATCTATCCATCCATCTATATATCATCTATCTATCCATCTATCCATCCATCCATCCATCCATCCATCCATCCATCCATCTATCTATCTATCTATCTATCTATCTATCTATCTATCTACCTATCCCATCCATCCATCTATACATCATCTATCCATCCATCCATCCATCCATCTACATATAATCTATCCATCCATCCATCCATCCATCCATCCATCCATCCATCCATCTATCTACCTATCCCATCTAGTTCTCTTAATTGTTTTAGAATCCACTCTAAAAATCTCCCCAAAGTTAGTAAAAGCAGTTTATTTTTTTCCCTTGAGGGCATTTGGACCAGGATCGGAGAGAATGCCCTTTGCGTTTTCTAGCATTTATGATACCGTGTTTGGCTTTGTTATTATTTTTATTTTATTGTTATAAACTGCCTGGAGTCTGCGTGGATTACAGCGAAATATAAATGCGATACCTCCATAAATACAACTCCCTGTGTTTGTGTCGATAGCTCCATATATGCACCTCATCAACCAATAACTGTCACTGAGCACAGCCTTCAAATCTGAAATATAGCTTCACCACTATTATAGATTTTAGCTTGAGAAATAAACTCCAGCTAAATGCTCACGCAGCTTTGTGACTCTGCAACGTTCTCAGTTGAGGCATATTTTTTACCCTGGGGTATGGATGGATGGATGGATGGATGGATGGATAGCTGGATGGATGGATGGATGGATGGATGGATGGATGGATGGATGGATAGCCAGCCAGCCAGCCAGCCAGCCAGCCAGCCAGCCAGCCAGCCAGCCAGCCAGCCAGCCAGCCAGCCAGCCAGCCAGCCAGCCAGCCAGCCAGCCAGCCAGCCAGCCAGCCGGAGGGATGGATGGATGGATGGATAGATAGATAGATAGATAGATAGATAGATAGATAGATAGATAGATAGATAGATAGATAGATAGATAGATAGATATCACACAGAGAAGGGAAGGAAAAGTTTATATTCATTACTAGCTGGATACCTGTGCTTCACGATGAAACTATTTGATTTGGCTATGCAGGAAAAATTCGGTTCAGAATCCGTTGGCTCAATAGTGGTCAGTGATTGAAATACATAATGGAATATGTCCCGCCTTGAGTCCAGAAGCAGTACTATAGGTGGAAGGTGTAGATATTTTGGTGAACATTTAATACTGTAAGGAACCCCAGACCGCTTCTGAGTGAAGGAGTGGAACATCTGCCAGTTTGAACTGAAGTAACGGAATGTGAGGCAAGTGGCAGTTGGGACAGAGTTCTTTTCAGGTGGGGAGGGGGAGTAGAACTCCTTAGCATCAGAGCGTGTTAATTATAAGAAATAGTAATGATCTGATGGCCATTTCAAAAATTTTTTTATTAGTGAGCACCAAGAAGCCAAGATTAACATATCTGCCAAATTTCAAATTTGTAGGTTCTATGGTTCTGGAGATTTTGTGATGAGTGCCTGATATTTCCCTTATATATATATATAGATTGGCATTAATTTGCAGCTATCTGAGTTAAGATACATATTCAACGTATGTTTTGATTCTCATCACCCATCCAGTTGTTTAAATCCAGTTGCTCTACTCTTACTTTACACTGAAACCAAAGTATTTTTGATTTTCTTCCCTGGGTTCCCAGTCTAAGAACTGTAAATTGTTCTCCAGTTCACATTTACGGCTGCTCCTTCTGCTTGAGTACACAGAGAGAATGAGCTTTTTCCCTCATGGAGAACATGCCACCATTAATTTAAGAAATCGTTTTTCTCCTTAAGTGAGGTTAAATATTTTCTACTTAGGGAAAAAAATTATCCCAAGGAAGGACAAGGGCAGCTTTTTGAAGTAATGAGGCAACCTTTGCTTCTAGTCCCCTTGAATTTTCCCTTCCCCGAATCAGGTAGTGGGAAGAAAACCAACTTTGGCTCAAGAATGCAATCGCATCTTAAGAGTGGTGACAAAGATAATTTACTACAAGGTTGGAAGTGGGGCATATACACTGTCACCAAAAGAGAGAAATTAAAAAGGGGGGAAATGTGATAGAAATCAGGAAAAGCAAAATTCATTTTTAACCATTTTCATATTTATTTCCGCAAGGGAGAAGAATTAGGACAGGGCTCTCTGGCGTTGTTCTCATTTTAATCGACAAATAAAAAAACAGTCCGGGGTTCAACTTTGCAATCAGCCAGTTTCCCATTCAAGAAAATAAATAGAAAAACCATGCAAAAATAATACAATTCATGCCTTTCTCTCTCTCATGTCCGTCTGTCTGTCTGTCTGTCTGTCTGTCCGTCTGTCCGTCCGTCCGTCCATCCATCCATCCATCCATCCATCCATCCATCCATCCATGCCTGCCTGCCTGCCTGCCTGCCTGCCTGCCTGCCTGCCTACCCCACCCACCTGCAGTGCGTCGCACAGGTGCCATACGTGCCATGTGCATGCGCCGAAGTGCAAAAAGCTTAAAGAACAGGTAAGGAGCTCAGGTGGGTGGGTGGGCCCTCTGGAGCACCGTACCGGAACGATATTCGGTGCTCTGGGCAGGCTCCGGTATGCCTACCGGCTTACCGGCTGCAACCCACTACTGCTACCTACCTATCATCCATCCATCCATCCATCCATCCATCCATCCATCCATCCATCCATCCATCCATCCATCCATCCATCTATCTATCTATCTATCTATCTATCTATCTATCTATCTATCTATCTATCTATCTATCTATCTATCTACTTACCTACCTACTTATCATCTGCCAGCCAGCCAGTAAGCCAACCAGCCAGCCAGCCCGCCCATCCACCCACCCACCCACCCACCCATCCATCCATCCATCCACCCCCCACCCACCCACCTACCTACCTACCTATCTACCTACCTACCTACCTACCTATCATCTGCCAGCCAGCCAGCCCGCCCACCCGCCCGCCTGTCCATCCATCCATCCATCCATCCATCCATCCATCCATCCATCCATCCATCCATCCATCCATCTATTTACCTACCTACCTATCATCTGCCGGGCCACCCACCCGGCAGATGATCTATCTATCTATCTATCTATCTATCTATCTATCTATCTATCTATCTATCTATCTATCTATCTATCATCATTTTTATATTGTACTAATATCGGTAGTCCTCAACGTGCAACCATAATTGATCGCAAAATTTCTGTTGGCAGCATCCCCATGGTCACCTGATCAAAATTTGGCTCCTGGCCTATGTCACGTGTTTATGATGGTCGCACTGTACGAGGATCACGTGGCCCCCATTTGTGACCTTCCTAGCTGGCTTCCAACAAGCCAAGTCAATTGGGAAAGTTGGATTTGCTTAATGACTGTGATTCGCTGGACAACTGCAGCAATTTGCTTAAGGACCGTGGCAAAAAAAAAAGGTTGTGCAATTTGCCATGACTCAGTTAACAACCATTTCACATAACAATGGACATTGTGGTCTCAACTGTGGTTGAGGACTAGCTGTATTGTGCAAACGTAGCTGCCAATCAACCACAGTACAATACAATACAATACAATAGCAGAGTTGGAAGGGACCTTGCAGGGCTTCTAGTCCAACCCCCTGCATGAGCAGGAACCTTATACCATTTCAGACAAATGGCTATCTAACATCTTCTTAAAGACTTCCAGGGTTGGGGCATTCACAACTTCTGGAGGCAAGCTGTTCCAGAGGTTAATTGTTCTAACTGTCAGGAAATTTCTCCTTAGTTCTAAGTTGCTTCTCTCCTTGATTAGTTTTCACCCATTGCTTCTTGTCCTGCCCCCAGGTGCCTTGGAGAATAGTTTGACTCCCTCTTCTTTGTGGCAACCCCTGAGATCTTGGAAGACTGCTATCATGTCTCCCCTGGTCCTTCTCTTCATCAAACTAGACATACCCAGCTCCTGCAACCGTTCTTTATATGTTTTAGCCTCCAGTCCCCTAATCCTCTTTGTTGCTCTTCTCTGCACTCTTTCTAGAGTCTCCATGTCTTTTCTACATCGTGGCGACCAAAACTGTATGCAGTATTCCAAGTCTGGCCTTACCAAGGCACTATACAGTGGCATTAACACTTCACGTGATCCTGATTCTATCCCTCTCTTTATGCAGCCTAGAACTGTGTTGGCTTTTTTGGCAGCTGCTGCACACGGCTGGCTCCTATTTAAATGGTTGTCCACTAGGATTCCAAGTGGACAACCATTTAATTGTGCACTTTGTAATTGTGCACTTTGAGCTCAGCCAGCTCAGTTCAAGAAGTAGCAGCTACTGCTGGTTTAATATGTAGCGTTAAATACCAGCCGCAATACCTGAGTTATTTAGTTGAAGGATTGAATTTATACTTATTGGATGTACTAACCTTTGCAGTATTTGTGAATGAGAACCTATAAATAACTTATAATAGTTATGAATGAGAATACATATAAATAATGCATCGTGTTTATGAATGAAAATCTATCAATAATTTATAGAATGTATGAATGAGAATTAAAAAAATAATCATTTATAGTGTTTATGAATAATTCATAGAATTAAATGTATATTATGCCAAATGCAATAATGATCGGATAGCTCAATTTGTTAGATCACCGGAGGGGCAGGGAGTGTCCATTATTGCTAAATGCCTGCTAAATAGAGAGTGATCATTGTGGGAATTTACATCACTGTATGATAGCATCATCCCATGGAAGACTCGAATTATTTATTTGTGACATTTGCAGTAATGATATCATTACGCCGGTGGTGTAAACTATCAACAAAATCTGGTTGCTGCATGCAAAATCCATTGTGCTGAGGTCCTTTAATGCAGGGGTCTCCAACCTTTGCAACTTTAAGTCTGAAGGACTTCAGCTTTGCTGGCTGGAGAATTCTGGGAGCTGAAGTCCTTCAGACTTAAAGTTGCAAAGGTTGGAGACCCCTGCTCTAGGGGGCGGTGCTCATCTCCGTTTCAAAGCCGAAGAGCCAGAGCTGTCCGAAGACGTCTCCATGGTCATGACTAAATGCCAAAGATGCACTGACTATCCCTACAAGGGCACAATTCTCTTAAGATCATTTACTAAACGGAGATACGCAGTTCTTATTCCAGGACTGCCGCTAACAGGACTTGGGGCTGTCCAAGGTCCTGATATTCTTTCTGTTTAGAATCTGTGCTTTTCGAATACAGAATAACAGGGTTGGGAGGGACCTTGGAGGTCTTCTAGTCCAACCCCTTGCTCTAGCAGATAACCCTACCCCCATTCCAGATAAATGACTGACCAGTCTCTTTGTGAAAACCTTCAGAGACAGATGTCTGTGGAGATTCTCAACCATCCAGATCATGGTTGTCCCAAAGTCCTTCAGACTTAAAGTTGCAAAGGTTGGACACCCCTGCTTTAATGGAGGTTGCATTGTGTATTCTACATTCTCTATGGAAACCAAGATAGCTTAGAAAGAGCACAGAGAAGAGCAACCAAGATGACAAGGGGATTGAAGAACGGTTGCAGGAACTGGGTATGTCTAGTTTAATGAAAAGAAGGACCAGGGGAGCCATGATAGCAGTCTTCCAATATCTCAGGGGTTGCCACAAAGAAGAGGGAGCCAAGCTATTCTCCAAAGCACCTGAAGGCAGAGGACAAGAAGCAACGGATGGAAGCTAATCAAGGAGAGAAGCAACCTAGAACTCAGGAGAAATTTCCTGACAACTAATCAGTGGGACAACTTGCCTTCAGAAGTTGTGGGTGCTCCAACACTGGAAGTTTTTAACATGAGCTTGAAGAGCCATTTATCCAGACTGGCATAGTGGTCAGTCTTAGGTTGATGAGCACGTCGCCTTAGCTGTGACAATGTCAATAAGGGTTAACCGGAGAGGCAGCTTCTGCAAGCAGGGCAATAAAGATGAGGCTAGAAACAACGTCAGAATGTTTCCTTCCTGCCTTCCTTACAGGATTAGCCCTGTAAAATCTCCAAAAGGAAATTTCTTCCAACAACCGGTTCTCCCAACTGCTTAGAGAGTTAACAACCGGTTCCCCCAAATAGACGCGAACTGGCTGAATCCCACCACTGCCTTGCAGACAGCTGGTCATTTGCATTCTTTTAGGGAGTCATTGAGGCCACCTGGAGGTTTACTTGTGTCCTCAGAGTCACCTGAAAACTGCAACTGGGTGTGGAGCCTTCTTGCAACTGCTTGAAAGGACCCTGTTGTAGACTGGAGATAGGTGATGTCGTATCCCTCCCCATCCATTGAGAGAGGGCTGTTCAGCATTGACATAGATGGTCTCTCTGACCCCTCTTTCAAACCAGCGGTCCTCTCTGTCCAAAATGTTTACTTTGTTGTCTTCAAACGAGTGGCCTTTGTCCTTTAAATGCAGACGGACTGCTGAATCTTATCCTGATGGGTTTGTTCTGCTATGTTGTGCTATGCATCTATGAAATGACCAGTTGCTTGCAGGGAATGTATACCGTATTTTTCGGAGTATCGGATGCACCAAGATTTTGAAGAGACAAATTTAAAAAAAAAGGTTTTGCACTCCGCAGATCTCCCAAAAAATGACCCGTTTTTCATGAAAATGGGCTTCTTTTTCATCAAAAAAAGGGCATGCATAGCCTTGAGGAGGTTTGTAGAGTGCTCCTGGGGGATTGGGGGGTGGGGCAAAAACGAGCAAAAAAATCCAGCCAGTTTTTCACTCCTTTTTGCCCTCCCCAGCCCCCAGGAGCACCCTGGAAGCCTCCTAAAGGCTATGCACGGCCATATTTGCAAAGGAGGCAGGGTTTCAGAAGGCCCCAAATGCTGTATTCAGTGTGTAAGACGCATCCAGATTCTCACCCTCTTTTTTGAGGTAAAAAGGTGCGTCTTATACTCCGAAAAATACGGTATATAAATCCTTCCATTCCTCACCATCCAGTCAGAGCGGAAGAAGCTTCTTGGATGAGAAGCGAAACATCTTCAAAGAAAAACCAGATAGTCCAGTTGCCTCTTGGGGGGGGGGGGAAACCCCCCCCCACCTTTGGGACAACCATGATCTGGATGGTTGAGAATCCCCACAGACATCTGTCTCTGAAGGTTTTCACAAAGAGACTGGTCAGCCATTTATCTGGAATGGGGGTAGGGTTATTTGCTGGAGCAAGGGGTTATTTTATTTTATTTTATTAAATTTATATCCCGCCCTTCTCCACAGAGGACCCAGGGCGGCGCACAGGAAATTTAAAAGACATACAAAATACAATAAATATAATTTAAAAAACTATTAAATAATCCTATCCTGCTCTAAAAACCACATTTTAAAACCCAACTACCTAAAAGTCCCCATGGGAGGTTAGGCTAGGCCAGCTTGTTGAAACAAATATGTCTTAAGACATTGGCGGAAGAGGCGGAGGTCGGTGATGGTACGTAGTTCATGGGGTAGGTCATTCCAGAGGGCTGGACCCGCCACAGAGAAGGCTCTTCCCCTGGGTGTTGCCAGTCGGCATTGTCCGGCCGACGGCACCCTGAGAAGGCCCTCTCTGTGGGAGCGTATCGGTCTAAGGGATGTATGGGGCAGGAGGCGGTCTCGCATATAACTAGGCCCCGAGCCATGGAGCGCTTTAAAGATGGTCGTCAAAACCTTGAAGCGCACCCGAAAGGCCACAGGAAACCAAGCCTGCCGTCTTGAAAGAGGCGGTAGTAAGGCCCCTCCTCAAGAAGCCGTCCCTGGATCCAGCATTATTAGAGAACTATCGTCCCGTCTCCAACCTCCACTTTCTAGTGAAGGTTGTTGAGAGTGTGGTGGCTCAACAGTTTCCGCGACACTTGGAGGAAGTTGATTATCTAGACCCGCGCCAGTCCGGCTTCCGACCCGGGCACAGCACCGAGACGGCATTGGTCGCGTTGGTTGATGATCTCTGGAGGGCGCGGGATAGAGGATATTCCTCTATCCTAGTCCTATTAGACCTCTCAGCGGCTTTTGATACCATCGACCATGGTATCCTATTGCGCCGACTGGGGGGGTTGGGGTTGGGAGGCACCGTTCTGCGGTGGTTCTCATCCTACCTCTCTGGTCGGTCGCAATATGTGTTGACAGGGGGGCAGAGGTCGGCCTCGAGACCCCTCATATGTGGGGTTCCTCAGGGGTCGGTCCTCTCGCCCCTCCTATTCAACACATATATGAAGCCGCTGGGTGAGATCATCCGTGGTTTTGGGGTGGGATATCATCTGTACGCTGATGATACTCAGTTGTACTTATCCACCCCAGACCACCCCAACGATGCCGTCGAGGTTATGTCCCGGTGCTTGGAAGCCGTACGGATCTGGATGGGTGGTAACAAACTCAGGCTCAACCCGTCCAAGACTGAGTGGCTGTGGCTTCCGGCGCCTCGGTTCAGCCAGATTATTCCAACTCTGGCCATTGGGGGCGAAACACCGGCCCCCGTGGAGAGGGCGCGCAATTTGGGTGTCCTCCTGGATTCCCGGCTGTCTATGGAAGATCATGTGGCAGCCGTGGCCAGGGGGGCGTTTCATCAGGTTCGCCTGATGCGCCAATTGCGCCCCTTACTGGACCGGGGGGCCTTACGCACAGTCACTCAAGCACTCGTCACCTCTCGACTCGACTACTGTAATGCTCTCTACATGGGGCTTCCCTTGAGGTGCACCCGAAAGCTGCAGCTAGTCCAGAACGCAGCCGCGCGGGTGATTACGGGAGCGCCTAGACACTCCCACATAACACCTATCCTGCGCGAGCTGCACTGGCTTCCTGTGGTCTTTCGGGTGCGCTTCAAGGTTTTAACGACCATCTTTAAAGCGCTCCATGGCTCGGGGCCTAGTTATATGCGAGACCGCCTCCTGCCCCATACATCTCTTAGACCGATACGCTCCCACAGAGAGGGCCTCCTCAGGGTGCCGTCGGCTGGACAATGCCGACTAGCGACACCCAGGGGGAGAGCCTTCTCTGTGGCGGGCCCAGTCCTCTGGAACGACTTACCCCCTGAACTCCGCACCATCTCCGACCTCCGCCTCTTCCGCAAGTGTCTGAAGACACACCTATTTCACCTAGCCGGCCTAGCGTAACCTCCACACTGACCATTAGATAGTTTTTAAACTTGGGATTTTAATTTGGTTTTAGCGCAGGGTTTATTTATTAAAATAAGTATTTTAAATTTCATATATTTTATATTTTGTATGTATTTTAACATCCCTGTGCGCCGCCCTGGGTCCTAACAAGGAGAAGGGCGGGATATAAATTTAATAAAATAAATAAATAAATAAATGCAGCTCACGCAGGATCGGTGTTATGTGGGAGCATCTAGTGGCTCCCGTAATCACCCACGCGGCTGCGTTTTGGACTAGCTGTAGCTTTCGAGTGCACCTCAAGGGAAGCCCCATGTAGAGAGCATTACAGTAGTCAAGTCGGGACGTCACGAGAGCTTGAGTGACTGTGCGAAGTGCAGCCCGGTCCAGTAAGGGCCGCAATTGGCACATCAGGCGTACCTGATGAAACGCCCCCCTGGCCACGGCCGCCACATGGTCCTCCATGGACAGCCGGGAATCCAGGAGGACACCCAAATTGCGCGCCCTCTCCATGGGGGCCGGTGTTTCGCCCCCAATGGCCAGAGTTGGAGTAATCTGGCTGAACCGGGGTGCCGGAAACCACAGCCACTTAGTCTGTCAGCGGGCGACGCCCAGGGGAAGGGCTCTCTCTGTGGCGGGCCCAGCCCTCTGGAACGACCTTCCCCCCGACATCAGAACAACCACGGACTTCCGCTCCTTCCGTCTGAAATAAAAAACTCATTTTTTCCGTTTGGCCGGCCTTGGGTAGCCTCTCTCTACAGGGTCTAGCTGTTTTAATTGGGTATTTTAGCATGTTAAGGGGATTTTAGCACAGGCCCAGATTTAATTTGTTCTTAATTATATTTGTATATTTATTGTATTGTGGTTTTAGTTTTCCCTGTGCACCGCTCCGAGTCCCTACGGGGAGAGGAGCGGTCTATAAATTAAATTATTCTATTCTATTCTATTCTTGGCAGGGTTGAGCTTGAGTTTGTTACCACCCATCCAGATCCGTACGGCTTCCAAACACCGGGAAAGCACTTCGGCGGCATCGTTGGGGTGGTCTGGGGTGGATATGTACAGCTGAGTATCATCAGCGTACAGATGGTACTCCACCCCAAAACCACTGATGATCTCACCCAGCAGCTTCATATATATGTTGAAAAGGAGGGGCGAGAGGACCGACCCCTGAGGAACCCCACAGGTCGACCTCTGCCCTCCCGTCAACACATATTGCGACCGACCAGAGAGGTAGGACGAGAACCACCGCAGAACGGTGCCTCCCAGCCCCAACCCCCCCAGTCGGTGCAATAGGATACCATGGTCGATGGTATCAAAAGCCGCCGAGAGGTCTAATAGGACTAGGATAGAGGAATAACCTCTATCCTGCGCCCTCCAGAGATCATCAACCAACGCGACCAATGCCGTCTCGGTGCTGTGCCCGGGTCGGAAGCCGGACTGGCGCGGGTCTAGATAATCAACTTCCTCCGGGTGTCGCGGAAACTGTTGGGCTACCACACTCTCAACAACCTTCACCAAAAAGTGAAGGTTGGAGACCGGACGATAGTTCTCTAATAATGCTGGGTCCAGGGACGGCTTCTTGAGGAGGGGCCTCACTACCTCCTCTTTCAAGACGGCAGGTAAGGACCCCTCACTCAAAGATGCATTGACAATGCCCTGAAACCAGCCTCGTGTCGTCTCCCAGGATGCCAGTACAAGCCAGGAGGGACACGGGTCCAGTAAACATGTGGTCGCCCTAAGTTTCCTTGACAACCTGTCCATATCCTCGGTGGTAACAAAGTCAAACTCCTCCCATACTAGTCTCGGACAGTCCCACAGGACCACTGTCGATGGAGGGTAGCTCATTCCGAATCCGAGTGATTTTCTCCTGCAGATAAATCCCAAATTCCTCTGCTCGCCTTTGCAAAGGGGCTTCCCACGGCCTCTGATGAAGGAGGGAGCAGGTCACCCCAAACAGGGCGGCAGGGCGGTTATCTGCAGATGCAATAAGGATGGCACAATACTCACGCTTGGCCACCCTTATCGCCACTAAGTAAGCCCTAATATGGGTTCTCACTAGTGTTCGGTCGGCTTCGGAGCGAGAGGATCTCCATCTGCTCTCTAGGCGTCTCTTGTGGCGTTTCATCCCCCGAAGCTCCTCAGTAAACCAGGGAGCCTTGGTGATTCGTCGCCGCAAGAGAGGCCGCAAGGGCGCGACTCGGTCCAAGGCCCCTGCAGTCGCACTTAACCATGCGGCCACTAGGTCCTCAGTCGAGTCGCGAGGCAGGGTCACAGGAATTGGCCCAAGCTCCCTCTGGAAACTTTCCGGGTCCATTAGAAGCCTGGGGCGGAACCATATAGGAGTATCCGGTTCCGCCTCCCCGCGGTGAGGTGAAGCGATTGGAAAGTCCAGCCGAAGGAGAGCGTGATCTGTCCATGACAAGGGAGTGATGGCTAGATCCCCTATTCCCAGATCACAACTCCACTGTCCCGAGACAAAGATCAAATCCAGCGTGTTTCCCCCCTCGTGAGTAGGGCCTAAAACTACCTGGGTCAGGTCCATGGCCGTCATGGAGGCCATGAACTCCCGAGCTGCTCCAGAGGCTTCGCCCGCCGACGGCAAGTTAAAGTCCCCCATGACTACTAGTCTGGGGGTCTCAACTGCCGCCTCGGCTATCACCTCTAGGAGCTCGGGCAGGGCTGTTGTTGCATAGCGAGGAGCCAGGTATACAACTAACATGCCCAACTGCCTCCCTAGGCCCCATCTCACGCAGAGAGATTCACACCTGGTTGTCTGAGGGACTGTGGTCTCCTTCGGCTTGAGACCTTCCTTAACCATAATCGCCACTCCCCCACCCCTCCCTAGGGCCCTAGGGTTGGACTAGAAGACCTCCAAGGTCCCTTCCAACCCTGTTATTCTGTATTCGAAAAGCACAGATTCTAAACAGAAAGAATATCAGGACCTTGGACAGCCCCAAGTCTTGTTAGCCGCAGTCCTGGAATAAGAACTGCATATCTCCGTTTAGTAAATGATCTTAAGAGAATTGTGCCCTTGTAGAGATAGTCAGTGCACCTTTGGCATTTAGTCATGACCATGGAGATGTGTTCGGACAGCGCTGACTCTTCGGCTTTGAAACGGAGATGAGCACTGCCCTCTAGAGCAGGGGTCTCCAACCTTTGCAACTTTAAGTCTGAAGGACTTCAGCTTTGCTGGCTGGAGAATTCTGGGAGCTGAAGTCCTTCAGACTTAAAGTTGCAAAGGTTGGAGACCCCTGCCCTAGAGTCAGGAATGACTAGCACATATTTGCGAGGGGAACCTTTACCTTTATCTAATTATATCACCAGATAATTTAACTTCCCCCCTATATTGTTTCTCAAAGCTAGTCCGGTCCATACCCATCTCTGACTCTATCTGCTCTTTGTTAAAGTGCTCTTATAATATATCAGCAAATGTCCCTATGGGAGAGAGTTGTAGCCTTGCCAGAGGGAAAAAAATCCATAAAATAATTTGTATATAAACAGAGACAATGCATTTCCTTGACTTTTAGCACAATGAAATGCTTCCCTTTGCAGATGATGGTTCTGTGGTTCAGAGGACATCAATACATTTTTATTCTTCTTCGTCTTTGGCAAATAAAGCATTATAAATACTCCATCCAAGTACAATAACTTTCAACAATGCAGCTCCTTGTCAGGAGATGCTTACAATGCGCCAAGGCAAGCCATGAGCAAAAGCCACAGGTAAGCTACAAAGGAAAGAAATAAAAAAGGATGATAATGCGTCTAAATTTATATTTATCACAACTAAAATTTTGCCTTCTTTTCAGGAGCTGATGATCTTTTATCAACAGGATAATGCTTCAGCTTTTGATTCCAGCCAACAGATCATTGAAAGACCCAGCACCTAAGTTCTCATCACGTGCCAAATGTCTATGGAGATTCTCAGTCATCCAGGTCATTCTGTTCTGTTCTGTTCTGATCCGTTCCATTCCATTGCATTCTCTATTCCCTACTCCATTGTGTTCTGTTCTGTTCTATTCCATTCCATTCTCTACTTATTATTCTATTCTATTCTATTCTATTCTATTCTATTCCATTCCATTCCATTCCATTCCCCCCCCTCCTCCTCCTCCTTCCTTCTCTCCTCTCCTCTCCTCTTCTCTCAATAAACAAAGAAGAGGTGAGGAGAGACTAGACTAGATTAGACTAGACTAGACTAGATTAGAACAGAACAGAGAATGGAATGGATGGAAGGGAAGGGAAGAGAAGAGAAGAGAAGGGAAGGGAAGAGAAGGGGAAGCGAAGGGAAGAGAAGGGAAGCGAAGAGAAGAGGAAATGGAATAGAATAGGAGAGAACAGAATAACAGAGTTGGAAGGGACTTTGTAGGTCATCTAGTCCAACCTCACTGCCCAAGCAGGAGACCCTACACCATTTCTGGCAGTCCAATCTCTTCATGAAAGCCTCCAGTCATGAAGCTCCCACTGAAGGCAACTTCTGTTCAAGGGAGGGTTGCTGCTAGTTTTAGTACCAATTCGCAACCCGTGTGCATTGCACGTGTGCATTGTTCAATGGAACTTGTGCTGCATGCATGCGCTGAACAATTTGCAGTGAACTGCGCATGCACAGTCACTAAAATCCAACATGGCGGCGACATCAGCAACGGCAAGGGAACCGGTTCGGGAGCGTGGTAGGCCTGGGTCGCTGCCGGTTCTGCGACCCAGGCCTGAATTCCACCAATGGTTTGGCTGAACCGGTCCAAACCAGCAGCAGCCCACCTCTGCTTCTGTTCCACTGGTTGATGGTCTTCAGCGTCAGAAAATGTCTCCTTATTTCCAGCTTGAATCTCTCCTGGATCAGTTTCCATCCATTCTTCCTTGTCTAGCCTTTCAGGTGCTTTGATAAATAGCTTGACCCCCCTCCTCTCTGCAGCAGCCCCTCAAACATTGGAAGACAATAAAAGAAGCAATGGGTGGAAACTAATCAAGGAGAGAAGCAACTTTAGAACTGAGCAGAAATTTCCTGACAGGGAGAACAATGAATCAGTGGGACAGAAGTTGCCTCCAGAATTTGTGAATGCCCCAACCCTGGAAGTCTTTAAGAAGATGTTAGATAGCCATTTGTCTGAAACGGTATAGGGTTTCCTGCCTAGGCAGGGGGTTGGACTAGATGACCTCCAAGGTCCCTTCCAACTCTGCTATTGTATTGTATTATTATAAATGGTGGACTGGCCAAAGCAGGGAACTCTTTGGTCTTTGGGGAATTTGAATCCAATTTGTTAATCTCGTGAACCACCATGGAGGAGTTCCGACCTGCTCCAGCTGGCACTTATCCCGGTGGCCTGAAACTTTCCCAGGTTTCCATGACATCATACAGTAGCTGGAGAGCCCATCAGTTAATTAAATACTGTATCCATGTGTTCTTAGTTAATTGATGTTTCTTGCTGAGTTCTTTTGTGCTAGGGTGCGACATTGCTTCTGTTCCACTGAGCAAACACAGAGGAAGACGCACACGTGTCGATGTTCGCAGAGCGATTAACGTTTCTGCCTGGCATTAACAAAAATACAGTCAGAATATTATCTGTGGAAATCGCTAGCCTGAAAATTCGGAATTTGTGGAGGGAAAGATTTGACTGAACGCCCCTTGGTCATACGCAGCATACGTTTTTCAGGGAACTAAGGCGCTTTAGAAAAGAAAGAAAGCAGACGTTTTTGCTAATTCCAGTACTGGTAGTCCTCTGCTTATGACCATTCATTTGTTTGAAGTTACAGAATAACAGAGTTGGAAGGGACCTTGGAGGTCTTCTAGTCCAACCCCCTCATCAGGCAGGAAACCCTATGCCAGTGATGGTGAACTTTTTTCGCCTCGGGTGGCAAAAGCAGGTGTGTGTGTGCTATGGCCCATGCTCGTGTGCGCACCGCCATAATTTAATGCCGTCCTGTGCCGTGATCCCTGAGCATCCTAGTAGAAAACCATTTAAATAGGAGCCAGGCATGTGCAGCAGCTGCCAAAAAAGCCAACACAGTTCTAGGCGCATAAACAGATAGAATCAAGATCACGTGAAGGGTTAATACCACTTTATAAGGCCTTGGTAAGGACAGACTTGGAATCCTGCATTCGGTTTTGGTCGCCATGATGTAGAAAAGATGTGGAGACTCTAGAAAGAGTGCAGAGAAGAGCAACCAAGAGGATTAGGGGACTGGAGGCTAAAACATATGAAGAACGGTTGCAGGAACTGGGTATGTCTAGTTTAATGAAAAGAAGGACCAGGGGAGACATGATAGCAGTGTTTCAATATCTCAGGGGTTGCCACAAAGAAGAGGGAGTCAAGCTATTCTCCAAGGCACCTGGGGGCAGAACAAGAAGCAATGGGTGGAAACTAATCAAGGAGAGAAGCAACTTAGAACTGAGGAGAACTTTCCTGACAGTTAGAACAATTAACCTCTGGAACAGCTGGCCTCCAGAAGTTGTGAATGCCCCAACACTGGAAGTCTTCAAGAAGATGTTGGATAGCCATTTGTCTGAAACGGTATAGGGTTTCCTGCCTAGGCAGGGAGTTGGACTAGATGACCTGCAAGGGCCCTTCCAACTCTGCTATTGTATTGTATTGTTACATCCTCACGTGACTCCCCCACTGCCCCACTGCCACTCCCCAGGCTTTCTTGGAGCCCGGGGAGGGTGAAAACCACCTTCCTCGTCTGCCCCCAAAGGCCCTCCTCAGGCTGGAAAAGGCCCATTTTCTGACTTCCGGTGGCCCCTGTAGGTCAGGTTTTGCCCTCCCCAAGCTCTAGAGGCTTTCTAGGAGCCTGGGGAGGGTGAAAAATGGCCCAACACACAAACTGGAAGTTCGGGAACGGACTTCCAGTTTGCACAATGGGCCCTTTTTCTCCCTCCGGAAGTTTCAGGAGGCTTCCCTGAAGCCTCCGGAGGGCAAAAAGCAGCCCCAATGTGGAAACCGGAAGTCCATTCCCAAACGTCTGGTTTGTGTGTTGGGCACTGCGCACTGCAGCTGACAGGGCAATACCTTCCGTGCCTTTAGAAATAGCTCCGCGTGCCACCTGTGCCATCATGGCCACATACTGTTTCAAATAGTTGTCCAATCTCTTTGTTAAAACCTCCAGTGATGAGAGAGATAGGGAAGGATATACAATGTAGCTATATAGATAGTAAATAAAATGAATATATGGAGCAGTGGCAGCTAAGGGGAATTGATAAATGTAAGATAGAGACAAATAGAAATAGCTGGAATATCTAGGAATGTAGCAAGATGGTATACGATGTTACTTGGTAACTGTGTACATATAAGGGGTGGGTTACTCCCAGTTGTATCTGTGTAGTTTTGCTTTGTCTTGTCAATGTCTTATTTATGTTCTTTTTTCTGTTACTAATTTACAATAAAATTATATTTAAACAAACAAAACAAAAACCTCCAGTGTTGGAGCACCCAAAATTTCTGGAGGCAATTAATAGATTAACAGAGTTGGAAGGTACCTTGTAGGTCATCTAGTCCAACCCCACACCCAAGCAAGAGACCCTACACCCTTTCTGACAAAAGGCAGTCCAAACTCTTCTTGAAAGTCTTCAGCAATGAAGCTCCCATAACTTCCAAAGGCAACTCCTGTTCCATGGGTGGATTGTTCTCACTGTCAGAAAATGTCTCCTTATTTCCAGGTTGAATCTCTCCTTGGTCAGTTTCCATCCATTTTTCCTTGTCTGGCCTTTGGGTGCTTTGGAAAATAGCTTGACCCCCCCCCTCCTCTCTGTGGCAGCCCCTCAAAAATTAGAATACTGCTGTCATGTCTCCCCTGGTCCTTCTCTTCACTAGCCTAGCCATACCAACTTCAAAAGGCAGTTTTGAACTGGGCAATAGGAAGGCTGGGGGCGATGAGAAGTGGGTCAGCAGTGGGCTCCTGCTGGGTGGGGCTGTTGGAGCCACTGCCATAAAGTGAGCCAATGGAAGATGCCCCCCTGAAAATAAGACCTGGTGCCTCTTTTTGGTGGCCAAAAATATATAAGACCAGCTGCAGTGGTGAGTTGCAGGCGGTACACCCTGATACTGGTTTACTGGTGCCTGCTAGGAGCACCAGGTACAGTGGTGGGTTTCTGCAGGCTCGCACCTACTCACGAGAGCCAGTTGGTGAAATTTAGAGAACCGGTGAGAGGGGGTTCCACCGGCGTACCTGGAAGTAAATCTGGGCCTGTTGCACCTTACTGGTTGCAATGGGATCCGGAACCCACCACTGAACCACGGGTACTACTGGTAGACTAGAATAGGCATTCCAGAGACAAGGAGCTGGTTGTAGAAATCCCTGTTCCCCAATATCTAATCCAGGGGTAGTCAACCTTTTTATACCTACCGCCCACTTTTGTATCTCTGTTAGTAGTAAAATTTTCTAACCGCCCACCGGTTCCACAGGAATGGTGATTTATAAAGTAGGGAAGTCAATTAAATTTATAAAAAAGGAAATTGCTTCAGTATCGGACAAAATCCCTACCGCCCACCATGAAAGCTGGAACGGCCACTAGTGGGTGGTAGGGACCAGGTTGACTACCACTGATCTAATCGATGGATGTTGGCCTGGTGAACAACTCAGAAAGAATCTTTGGGTTCGGTTAGGAGCAGATGCAAAGAGCATTCTTATCCATTTATCTACCCAGACACACAGAGACAGATTTCGACATGGCATATCAGCCTTGCCTTCATAGCCACAGATAGCAGGTACAAAATCTGCATCGGGAAATGTACATTTCCCAAATTCAATCCCACGTGAAATCAGGGGAGGGATAACTCTAATTTCTGCCCGTCTAAGTAGGAAAGGAAAACGAAACTTCAGCCTTTTGATTTCTACAACCTTTTAAAACTGTTCTGGCTCAGCTCCCCAAACAGGACAGACCCTCTGCATTGAAATCAAGGATTCCTTTATTAGGAGCGCCAGCAGCCCCGGCAAAAAAAGTTTCTCTCTCAACCCAGGTTAACGAACCCATCCGACAGGAAGATCAGAGGTGGATTGCTGCCGTTTTGGGCTGGTTTGGCTGAACCGGTAACGGAATTCAGGTCTGGGTTGCAGAACCTGCTACACCACCGAACCGGTTCTCTCTCTCTCTGCCGCTTGGCCGCCGCCATTTTGGATTTTAGTGACTGCACATGCACAGTTCACTATAAATTGTTCTACCCATTGAACAGTGCACGTCAGTGGTGGGTTCCAGGTGGTACATACATACTGGTGCCTGCTGGAAGCATCAGCCACCACAGTGTACTGGTTGCGACGGGATCGGGAACCCACCACTGGTGCACGTGGGTTGCGAGCCGACAGTAACGCCAGCAGCAACTCAGTCCTGAGGGAGATAAATAGTTGTCTGCCACATCTATTCGTCTCCTCCACCTGCCTTTTATCCCCAGAGCTAGGGTGGGGCTTCGCTAGCAGCAGTGGCTCTTCTGTCCCAAGGACCGGCCCATAGATTTCCACTGCTCTCCTCTCCTCTGCTTTCTGAGCACCCGCACGTCAGGCACTGGGCCCAGCTGTTGCTCCTCTTCCTCATCAGCCACCTCCAGGCCTGGGGGCTGCTGACTCTCCATCTGAGGGCTGATGGACAGCCCAGTCTCTCTCTCCCCTCCTCTCTCTCGTTGACTTGAAGCTGATCCTGACTCCCACACCTCCACCTCCTCCTCTGATTCGACTGCTGGAGGGACCGGTGGCCGTCAGGCACAACAAAAACCTTCCTCGGTGGAACATAGATCGATGGGAGATGTTGGGGCGTCTACCATTCCTCTTCTTTTAGGTTACCACCAGGGTATTACTTGGTTTATGGAGGGTTCAGGGGAGCAGGACAATTAATTTTGCAAAAGGATGCCTCTTTCCGTTCTTACATAAGAGATCTCAGTTGTGACTGAAATAGCGCTCAAAATGCCATCTCCTGCTAGAGGTGTGGGTTGGCCTTTTAAACTTTACGAGTCCTAGATATAAACTGCAAGCGCGGAGGAGAAACAGGGAGATGTAACGCACGAACAGCTTCTCAACCAGGCCAAACATAGACTAAGTGTTCTGTAAATTTTCTAACGCAAAGCAGATTTAGCCCTGCTTTGAAGAGGCTTGCTAAACTCAATTCATCACCCAGAATTCTGGAACTCAAAATCTGGCAAATATTCAACTATGGCCAGTCCTCAATTTACCACCACAGTAGAACTCAACATTTCTGACGTTAAGGGAAACATTTGTTTTGCCCCATTTTACAACCTCGGTTAAAGTTCCACCGTTGTACGTGAATCACTGCAGTTGATAAGTCAGTAACACGGTTGTTAAGTGAATCTGGTTCCCCATTGACTTTGTTCGTCAAAAGGTCGCAAAATGGGATCCCGTGACTTTGGGCCACTGCAACAGTCATAAGTATGAAAAAAAAAAATTGCCAAGCAACTTAATTTTGATCATGTGATCATGGGGATGCTACCAGAAGTGGTATTCAGCCGGTTCAGGCTGGTTCACTTGAACCGGTGGTGGAAATGCCGTCACATTTAGCCATGTTTTCAAGCCAAAGTGCAGGCGTGGAAGGTCGAGTACATGCATGGATGGGGCCCATGCACTCACATTTGCGAACCTCTAGAGAAAGTATGTAAATACCGTCCCTGGATGGTACAAAGGCCGTAAGACTCTGTCATATGCAGAGTTAATACAATAATACAATAGCAGAGTTGGAAGGGGCCTTGGAGATCATCTAGTCCAACTCCCTGCCTAGGCAGGAAGCCCTACACCATTTCAGACAAATGGCTATCCAACATCTTCTTGAAGACTTCCAGTGTTGGGGCATTCACAATTTCTGGAGGCAACTTCTGTTCCACTGATTAATTGTTCTCACTGTCAGGAAATTTCTCCTCATTTCTAAGTTGCTTCTCTCCTTGATTAGTTTCCACCCATTGCTTCTTGTTCTGCCCTCAGGTGCCTTGGAGAATAGTTTGACTCCCTCTTCTTTGTGGCAACCCCTGAGATCTTGGAACACTGCTATCATGTCTCCCATGGTCCTTCTTTTCATTAAACTAGACCTACCCAGTTCCTGCAACCGTTCCTCATATGTTTTAGTCTCCAGTCCCCTAATCCTCTTTGTTGCTCTTCTCTGCACTCTTTCTAGAGTCTCCACATCTTTTCTACATCGTGGCGACCAAAACTGAATGCCAAAACTGGAAGTTGGGTTCCTACCGGTTCAGCCTGGTTCGGCTGAGTAGGTAGTAACTCGGCTGGCCACGCCTCAAACCAATTCTGTTGTCAGCGCCGCCATCTTTATTTTTGTTTCTGCACATGCGCAGAACAATCTTCATTGCAAAAATGTATTCCCTCCCCTTTTAAATGTTCTGCGCACACACAGACCTTTTTAGCTGCAAATGTGCTTGCGCACAGAGCGCACATTTGGCATGCGTGAGAGCGAAGCTAGCGCACATGCGCAAAATATTTTGCACGCCGAACCAGCAGTAATGTCGGTAGCAACCCACATTGGTGATATGTCCTATTTTTCAGTGCTGTTATAACTTTGAACCCTCACTAAATGAACTGTTGTTAAGTCGAGGACTACCTATATAGAACATAGAATCCTAGGGCTGGAAGGGACCTCACAGGTCTTCTAGTCCAACCCCTCGCTCAAGGCAGGAGAACTTCTACATTCCTGGTCAAATGGTTGCCTGGTCTATTATGGAAAACCTCCCATGATGTGTAGCCATTGTCAGTCATAAACCGACTAGTGTGCTTAAAGAAAAGAGAAGTACTTTTGTTTCTACATGGAAACAAAAGTCTGAATTTCGGGCTTCATGTGGAAAAGAATGAAACGTTGACTTTGGGTTTTATAGATTAGATTGATAGCTCTTTATAGAAATGACTTGTTCATATTATTATGGAAAAGCAAAAAGCTGTGATTTGATGCTAATGCCTTATTCTACTGCAGTAGTGAAAGTCGGAAGTCTTTTTCTTTTCTTTCCTCTACCATTCCTCTTCCCCTCCTCACTGCTCTTTTACTTTTGTATTTTGCACTTTATTATATGTGTGTGTGTGTGTGTGTGTTACGTTTGTGCTGATAAATAAGTAAAGGGAGACTAGTATAGATCTATTTCAAGCTATTTAGCTCTCATCAGCTAGTCAAATAAAACCCTGATGCGTCTCCCCCAATGAAATTGAGTTTGACACTGACTTAGTGTAACAGAATACATCTTAAATGCATTAGCTGTCCTTGGTTTCATCCCGGATGATCTGAATTTATAGATTCTAAAACAAGATAGCAGTTACTTTGCACTTTTTTCTCCATAGGTAATAGTGTAATTAGACAAATATTAGATCCACGGGGTGGGGAGGAGGGAAGAAGAAAAGAAATATGAGACTCAATCTTGCATGCTATCCCCATTGCTGATCTATGGTACTTAAAAATATCCACGAAGAGAGATTTTATGAAAGTTGAGAAATCCCTCATTGGAAATCAGTAAGAATTAAATATTTGAGCCCTTTTGACCAGAGGAATCTTCTCTCAAGAACAATTTTTTTTCCAAAAAAGAAACTCCATTAAGAGCTCCGAAGGACATGAATTTAGAACAGAGAATTAGTTTCACTGATAATATTGGCCTTAATTTACCTCAGTATCTCAAGAGAGAAGGAATTAACTGACTTCACAGATCAGGTTTTGGTTGTAAGCTTTAATTTTCTTATCTTCCATAGGTTTTTAGTTAAGGAGTCATTTCAGTGCTTGAACATTTAATTACTTAAGCAAAATTGGTTGGAGAATGAGATGGTTCGGGCACTGTTATCTGGAAGGGATAAAGTGAAAATAAAAAGTTTTTTCTTCAGAAAAAAAAAATCAGGTTGGAGGACAAAATTAAAAAGGCCAAAACTGTACCAAGCATACTCTGAAATTTTTTCTATTGTTCCTTCCAAATATTAATAGTTGCAATCCAAACTAACTTTTTAATACAAAATTAGGTTGGACTGTTAACTGGTGTGAGAAGTTTTGTAACAAAATATATTTTATTCCTTATACATTCTCCATCTTCCCTTAAACCAGTGTTTCTCAACCTTGGCAACTTGAAGATGTCTGGACTTCAACTCCCAGAATCCCCCAGCCAGCTGACTGGGGAATTCTGGGAGTTGAAGTCAGGATATCTTCAAGTTGCCAAGGATGAGAAACACTGCCTTAAACATTAACAGAATCTGTAATGGACTGAGAATCGGAGTCTCTGCTAGATAATTGACACTCAAGTTGAAACTAAGTTAATCAAGTAAAAATAGCCAATAGGGGGAAAATACTTTACTCAAAATTCTTTAAAACCCCAAATAGGTTACTCAGACCTAATCCACATATCAAAGGAGAAGGTCTGCAAACACAAATAGAGTTAATTAAAATGGTCTCCCAGCAGAACTGCGTGCTCACAAGAGTAAACATTATATGATAAGTCTAGAATTGGCACGTACACACTTCCACACCCAGGACAAGCTCCCCTATAAAAATATGTACCTGAACCCCATTTCTCTTCAACTGTCTCGCAAGGCCAATCTTTTTGATTTGGAGAATAAATATTCCTGCTTTCCTCACAACTGTTTGAGTTTTATTTTTATTTATTTTGTGCAACCTTGGCTTGAGTTGGAACCCCGAATTATCCTTCTGGCGCCAGGAGTCATTTTTGAAGGCAACAGTGAGGAAGCGGATGGGCTAACTTTTTCGACATACTTTCTTCCCTCACAAAATGGGATATGTGGAATATAAATTAAAACCAACTTTGGTTGTAAGAATATTGGAAGCTTCTAGACAATAGAAGATGTCTATTGGCAGATCTCCCAAATTGTTAAAACATCTTTGCCATCTCCCTGATTAAAAATCGGTCTTAATTTACCAACAAAAGGAAGTCGCCATCTTGAAGCAGATCCCAAAAAAGATTAGAGAGATGAGAAGGAGAAATTGTTTGACTACGGGATTTGGTTTAAGTGGGCGATGCCGGAAGGGATGTTGGTGTTCTGGGATGAAGGAAGAGTAAGGATTAAAACAGTTGTTGAGGCGGAAGCCTTTCTTAAAAAACATTCCTCTGTCCTGGAAGACGATTCAGGGGGGGGGCAGGGGGGACCACGGCCCCGCCCGCTGGGGGCCAGGAAGGAGAAAAAGAAGATACAATTGCCAAGAGACTTAGATCGAAAAAATAACTTTGCTTTTTTATTAACATTGTATAACCGTTATATCTGGATGTTTGCACACGACTGCCAGCATAGAATTGAGAATTTAGGAAACATGTACTTATTTCCACCTTGTAGTATTTTTGAAAAATGTTTTTTTAATGTTTTATTATGAAGCCCTAGAAGGGCCAATGATCCCGACGCGAAAGTTCTTAAAATGTTTCTGTATCCCTTACCCTACCCTTTTGGAAAATTGTAAAAACCAATAAAACTTTTTCAATATTAAAAAAAAAAAAATCGGTCTTCCTGGCTAAAAGATTTGGAATCTATCTTTTTGTTCACTACGTAAAGCAGTCGGAGGAAACAGGCATTGGGGGAATGTGACCGAAATGTCATCTTGATAGAGGTCCTGCCCGAGATTTGCAGAAATCATCTCTTTCTGCTAAATCAGATTTTATGATTGGTTTTTTATTTTGTTTTTTTGTCCTGGTCCTGGCTTTTCCTGCTAAGAAACAATGTGACTTTGCTCACCTTAGGAGGCGAGTTGGGTTTTAAGTCCCAGATGTAGGCAGCTTGAGATGAATCAAGCAAATTGTATATTTTTCTTCCCTTTGGGGATGTAAAGCTATCACGACATGTCTCTGCATTTCACCACATAAAGAGCGTTGAATTCGCTAGGCAAAAAAGCCTATTTGGAGCAGATGTCCGAAGCGGAAACCACCAAAATAATATAGAGAGATAGAAAATGAGTTAGTGAATGGTAAGATGCTTCTCGTTCTTTTTCTACCTCTTACTAAAAATCTAATGCTCTCTCTCTCTCTCTCCCTCCCTCTTTCCATCTCTCTCCCTCTCTGCCTCTTCTCTCTCTCTCTCTCTGTCTCTGTCTCTCTGCCTCTTTCCATCTCTCTCTCTGCCTCTTCTTTCTCTCTCTCTGTCTGTCTGTTTCTGTCTGTCTGTGTGTCTCTCTTCCTCTCCCTCTTTTCTTCTCTCTGCCTCTTTCCTTGTCTGTCTGTCTGTCTCTCTCTCTGCCTCTTTCCTTCTGTCTGTCTGTCTGTCTGTCTCTCTCTCTCTGCCTCTTTCCTTCTGTCTATCTGTCTGTCTCTCTCTCTCTCTGCCTCTTTCCTTCTGTCTGTCTGTCTCTCTCTCTCTGCCTCTTTCCTTCTGTCTGTCTGTCTGTCTCTCTCTCTCTCTGCCTCTTTCCTTCTGTCTGTCTTTCTGTCTGTCTCTCTCTCTCTCTGCCTCTTTCCTTCTGTCTGTCTGTCTGTCTGTCTGTCTCTCTCTCTGCCTCTTTCCTTCTGTCTGTCTGTCTGTCTCTCTCTCTCTGCCTCTTTCCTTCTGTCTGTCTGTCTGTCTGTCTGTCTGTCTGTCTGTCTCTCTCTCTGCCTCTTTCCTTCTGTCTGTCTGTCTGTCTGTCTCTCTCTCTCTCTGCCTCTTTCCTTCTGTCTGTCTGTCTGTCTGTCTGTCTGTCTGTCTGTGTGTGTGTTTGTGTGTGTGTCTCTCTCTCTTTCTCTGTCTCTGTCTCTCTCTCTCTCATACACATACACATCAAGAAAGAGAAGGGGGGGAGGATATAACCTAAATGCAGTGGAAACAACCACAAAATTAACAATAATAATTAGTTGCCTAAATACGAAATATATGGTTTCGCTTCCAACGCATAGTCCATAAATCTTACATACCAAAACTAAAAAAATAATGTTTATCTGCTTCTCTTTATCACAGAAACTAAAAATAATAATTATTAGCATTCATTGCCCCCTCTCACATTTTATATCAAAATTGTATGAAATGGTAAATTATACCAGCAGGTGTGCATGTGTTGTAAATAGTTCTAAAAGACTTACTGGTAAATGTTCAAATTCCCAGATTTTCCCCGTCAACCAATTCAATGCATTTGTAGGAGTTTCTCCCTCCCCCCGCCCCCGCCACTAAGATTTTATTTTATTTTATGACATACAACAATTCCAATTTCAGTTGAAGAGGATGTTAAGTCTGGGTACAAATCATTGCAGGAAATAATAATCAAAGTGTCATTTCTAGAGATTTCTAAGCGATGGTACCAGGGTAGTACTAGGTAAATTATACATTTGGAAATTACTTGAAATCAATCCACAGGCAATAATTGCTTTTGGTTTTATGGTATCTTCATCCCTAGATAAGGTCTGGCAAGGGATGGCATTTGCGATGAAAATGTTGGCAGCCTTATGCCCATTTTCCAAGCTTCTTCCCATGTAGACAGATTGAGTTTTTAGGTCATCTAAATGTGGTCATCTCAACGCAGATATTTGTTCAGCAAAAAAGGATAGAGTGCCATATCTGCTTTGAGACTTTCTCCTGGAATTTTGGATGGTCAACGTTTACTCTAATGTGTGTCAGGAATGTATGAGTAGAGCAATACTATCCGTCTGTTTGCCTGCCGGTCTGTGTATATGTGTACGTGTGTGTGTGTTTGTATGTATGTATAAATTGTATGATGAGAGGAAAAATACTATATAGTACTGTATTAAACATATACTTCTTTTTTCTTCTCAACACTGTGTGTGTGTTTGTGTGTGTTTGTGCGTATTGTATGATGAGAGGAAAAGTACTTATATAGTAATCTATCTATCTATCTATCTATCTGTCTGTCTATCTATCTATCTATCTATCTATCTATCTATCTATCTATCTATCTATCTATCTATCTATCTATCTATCTATCTATCTATCTATCTATCTATCTATCTTTCTTTCTATCTATCTATCCATCCTTCCTTTTCCTCTCACCTTTTTACCAGGTACGCCTGGTATGCCAGTTGCACCCCTTTCTTGACTGGGACGCCCTCCGCACAGTCACCCAAGCGCTCGTTACGTCCCGCCTAGACTACTGTAACGCTCTTTACATGGGGCTCCCCTTGAGGTGCATCCGGAGGCTCCAGTTAGTGCAGAATGCGGCCACGCAGGGGATTCTGGGAGCATCTCGAAGCTCTCACGTAACACCTCTCCTGCGCGAGCTGCACTGGCTGCCTGTGGCCTTCCGGGTGCGCTTCAAGGTGCTTGTCACCATCTTCAAATCGCTCCATGGCACGGGGCCTAGCTATTTGCGGGACCGTCTCCTGCCGCATAGGGAGGGCCTCCTTCAGGGTACCATCCGCCAGTCAATGCCGGCTATCGGTGCCTAGGGGAAGGGCCTTCTCAGTGGCTGAGCCATCCCTCTGGAACGACCTACCCCCAGAACTTCGGACTATCACAGACCTTCCCCTCTTTCGCCGCTCAATTAAGACATATCTTTTCCATCAAGCCAGTCTAGCTTGAGAGCTTAGAGCTCTGATTTAATTCAATTTTAGCTAATGAGTAAATGTATTTTAGAATTTTAATGGGATGTTTTAGCACAGGTCTTTAGTTTAATTTATTTTAGACATTACTCTGTATTTATTGTTATTTATTGATTTTAACTCCCTGTGCACCGCCCTGGGTCCATTTCGATGGAGAAGGAGCGGTTCTATAAATCGGGGGGGAAATGTATACACAGATATATACACACGTACATATATGTATGTGTGTATAGTATGTGTGTGTGTGTGTGTGTGTGTGTATGTGTGTGTGTGTGTGTGTGTGTGTGTGTTAGGTTTTGAGCTGATAAATAAATAAACAAGGGAGACTAGGATAGATCTATTTCAAGCTATTTAGCTCTCATCAGCTAGCCATACCCTTACTGGGATTCGAACCAGAGAAGTATTACATGTGAGGCAGTTGTAATTGCCTCTAGACCACTGGTTCTATCCTGATCAGCTGAGACAGGGGAAATAAGTATATGCTTGTGTCACAACAATTGGGGCTTACCAGGGTGTTGTGACACAAGCATGTGTATGTGTATGTATATGTATATATATATATATGTGTGTGTATATATATACGTGTGTGTGTGTGTGTGTGTGTATGTATATACACACACACACGTATGTATGTATGTATTTATGTATGTATGTATGTATGTATGTATGTATATAGAATTTATACACTTTTATTGTTTATAAACAATTATACATTTTTTCCCCTGTGTTTGTGTTTATGTATTGTATGATAAGAGGAAAAGTACTATATAGTAATATATAATATATATTATATTCCTCTAATCATACAATACACACACACATGCATACATATCATATGCAAGTGTGTATGTATGTATGTAGGTATACACACACACACACACATACAAATATGTGTACCTATATATGTGTGTGCATGTGTGTATAATATTGCATACATATATCTTCAGCCCATATATTGTATGATGAGAGGAAAAGGAAGAAGAATGAGCCAGAAAAAAGAGTTGTTTAAAAAAAAAGAAATGGTAAAATACATTTCTTATTTTATCTAAAATGTATAGTTTGGCAACATTACGCAACCTTGTTCTAATTTTCCATGCATGTATTAGAGTAACTGTTGACACTGGCTATCCAAAATTCCATGGGAAAGTCTAAAAAAAGCATATAGCACCCTCATCCTTTATATATGTATATGAAGTGTTAATGCCACTGTATAGTGCCTTGGTAAGGCCACACTTGGAATACTGCATACAGTTTTGGTCGCCACGATGTAGAAAAGACGTGGAGACTCTAGAAAGAGTGCAGAGAAGAGCAACCAAGGGGATTAGGGGACTGGAGACTAAAACATATGAAGAACGGTTGCAGGAACTGGGTATGTCTAGTTTGATGAAGAGAAGGACCAGGGGAGACATGATAGCAGTGTTCCGATATCTCAGAGGGTGCCACAAAGAAGAGGGAGTCAAACTATTTTCCAAGGCACCTGGGGGCAGGACAAGAAGCAATGGGTGGAAACTAATCAAGGAGAGAAGCAACTTAGCACTAAGGAGAAATTTCCTGACATAACAATTAACCTCTGGAACAGCTTGCCTCCAGAAGTTGTGAATGCCCCAACACTGGAAGTCTTTAAGAAGATGTTAGATAGCCATTTGTCTGAAATGGTATAAGGTTCCTGCCCACGCAGGGGGTTGGACTAGAAGACCTACAAGGTCCCTTCCAACTCTGCTATTGTATTGTATTGTATATATACTTTTCCTCCTAAACTTAAAAAGGTTTAAATTTTCCATTCAGCCCCAGCTCTAAATTAATCTGTTCCTCCAGTCAGCCATCAATCTTGAATGTTACATTTTTGGCAGACTAAAAAGAAAAAGAACAAACAAAGTGAGCAAATGCAGTTGGCTATTTCCTTCATTTTTCCCACCGTCTACATGTATTAATGGAATGCGTGCAATTGCTTTTTTGGTGAAAAAAAGAATTCTCAATTTTTGTCCTAAACTTTGTCAGACGTTCTACTATTTTAGTATACTTACCAGCTGGGAAAGACAAAGGGCCAGTTTCTTTTTTAAAAACAAACACCTACGGTTTATATTAATTACAACTATTAATATCCCTCACGCTGAAAAAGAGTTGGAACAGGGCTTCTGAGCTCTGAATTTTGCATGGCTAATAGAATCCCTCTGTGAAAAATGCGTGCTATATAAATTGGAGAATTTGCAGATCGAATCCAGAAACATGGAGAGGGCAAATGTATATTATTTTTAGAAGCAATATTTACGAAATATCAGGAATAATTCATTTTTGTCAGCAATAAAATATTTCGGTGTGACATAATCGCAATTTTTCGTTTCTGCTTTTCTAAGACTACTTTACGTGAGGGAAAAAAGAAGCAATAATTATAGAAGGAGGCCAGGATGTCCTAGTTAATCCTTTAGAGATTTTTTTTATTGGCTAAATATTCCCTTCTACGAAGGTTTGATGCCTTTGAGAAATTGTTAAAATTAATACAATGCATGTCAAGCTTTTGCTTTCGGTGGGTTATCTTTTTCAAAAGCTAAATCTTATTTTCTAACTGTATTCCCTTTGATGTCCAATGAAATCTCCAATTCAATGGAATCAAAACAAGGTGCCAACCCGACTGTCCTTTTTAAAAATGTTTTATTTTGTCAAATCTCATTGTTGCAGTAGAATTAATCGATCCATTCAACCTCTCAACCAGCAGAATGCTCTTTTGCGAGAACTTAATAAATGCCACCAAGGTTTTTTTTTTTACAAGTGAGGCTGCAGCAGAAGTTAGCAAGTGACCCCATCAAAAAGCTCAGTGAAGGAGTGAAATGACGTTTAAGCGCTCCAAAACCTAAAATGGGTCAGAAGATTGTCAGGGGAAGAAATCATAAAGACAATGGCTAGGGAGGGAAAAAGGAGAGAGAGCGAGAGCGAGAGAGAGAGAAGAGAAAGAGGGAGAGAAGGAGAAAAAAAGAAAAAGGCAGAGACAGAAAAATGAAGAGAGAGAAAGAGGAAGAGGAAGAGAAAAAAGGAAGAAGACAGAGAGAAAGAAGGAGAGATAGAGAGGGAGACAAAGAGAGCGAAAGAAGGAGAGAAAGGGAGAAAAAAGGAAGGGAGACAGAGAAAGAAGGAGAGAAAGATGAAAAAGGAAGAGAGACAGAGATAGACAAAGAGAGAGAAAGGAGGGAAAGAGAGAAAGAAGGAAGGGAGACAGAGAGAAAGAAGGAGAGATAGAGAGGGAGAAAGAGAGCGAAAGAAGGAGAGAAAGGGAGAAAAAAGGAAGGGAGACAGAGAGAAAGAAGGAGAGAAAAAGAAAGAAAGAAAAAGAGCTAGCCAGTTAGAGAGAGGCAGACAAAGCAATTCAGAGAAAGAGGGAGAAAGAGAAAGAGAAACAGAGAGAAAGACATAGAGAGCAAAAGAGGCAGAGAGAGTGAGAGAAAGACAAAAAGAAAAAAGAGACAGAGATAGAAAGAAAAAGAAAGAAAGAAAGAGAAAAAGAGAGACAGAGAGAGAAAGAGGAGAGAAAAAGACATACTGAGCATCATCAGTAATAAAACAGTTAAAAGCAAAGAAGAATATAATCAAGTTTGGGACACAAGATAAAAAAAAAAACCAAGCAGTCAAGTAGCTAATTGACTTGCTTTAATCATCCCAATGAATATTCATTAGTCTGCTGGTCCTAATCACAGGGACTATGTTGTCCTCATTTAGCAAGTGCACAGGAAGGATCATCCTACATGCCTGAACAGCTTCTCTTGCTATCTGCACTGACATTAAATTTAGAGGTTTTATGCCTTTACCAGCATACAGTTAGCAGCGATTGGTCCAGCTGCTCGACTTGAAAATGCCATAGCAACCCCTGGCTAGTTGCCTAGCAACTTTTTTTTCCTCCTCTTTTTTTTTTTTTTTTTTTTTTTTTTGCAAAGGCTCAAGCCAGTAATCCATAGCCTTGGCTTTGTGGAAAATATGTTTTTATAGACATGGCTTGTGCATGGCTTGTGTCTCTCTGCATGCTGAGTCTCCCAGGAAGAAGGCTGGGCTTTCAAGTTCAGCCGTCGTAGGCAATCGATTCTCGCGGATCGTGCCTCTCCTTAAGAATTCTTCCAATTTTGGAGGGCGCCCGCTGGCGGGGTGTCATGTTTGGGTGGCGGGGTTGCCACACTTGGTCCAGTGATCTGGGGCGAGAAAGGGAACGCAGTGGCAACTTCATGGGAGTCTGCAAAACACGGAGATATCATCCTAACCGTGTAACCTGGACCCCCTGGGAGCAGAGTGGAAGGCATCACGGATTCTGTTTCGTTCTTCTGTGATGTCAGCTCAGATTCCTTACACCTCTCCCCTCCATGCTCCTTTCCTAAATGAAAACACAACAGCATGATAACAGTGTTCTGATATCTAAGGGATAGAATAGAGTAGAATAAGAAATAGAGAATAGAATGGAATGGAATGGAATGGAATGGAATGGAAGGGAAGGGAAGGGAAGGGAAAGGAAGAGAAGAGAAGAAGGAATTGAATGGAATGGAATGGACTAGACTAGTCTAGACTAGACTAGAACAGAACAGAACAGAACAAGGAGAACAGAACAGAACAGAATAGGGAATGGAATGGAAGAGAAAAGACGAGAAGGGAAGAGAAGAGAAGAGGAAATGGAATGGAATAGAAGAATAGAATAGAATAGAATAAGAAATAGAGAATAGAATGGAATGGAATGGAAGGGAAGGGAAGGGAAGGGAAGGGAAGAGAAGAAAGAATGGAATGGAATGGAATGGACTAGACTAGACTAGACTAGAACAGAACAGAACAGAACAACAGAACAGAACAGAACAGGGAATGGAATGGAAGAGAAAAGACGAGAAGGGAAGGGAAGAGAAGAGGGAATGGAATGGAATAGAAGAATAGAATAGAATAGAATAAGAAATAGAGAATAGAATAGAATAGAATGGAAGGGAAGGGAAAGGAAGGGAAGGGAAGGGAAGAAGGAATGGAATGGAATGGACTAGACTAGAACAGAACAGAACAACAGAACAGAACAGAACAGAACAGGGAATGGAATGGAAGAGAAAAGACGAGAAGGGAAGGGAAGAGAAGAGGGAATGGAATGGAATAGAAGAATAGAATAGAATAGAATAGAATAAGAAATAGAGAATAGAATAGAATGGAATGGAATGGAAGGGAAGGGAAGGGAAGAAGGAATGGAATGGAATGGACTAGACTAGAACAGAACAGAACAGAACAACAGAACAGAACAGAACAGGGAATGGAATGGAAGAGAAAAGACGAGAAGGGAAGGGAAGAGAAGAGGGAATGGAATGGAATAGAAGAATAGAATAGAATAGAATAAGAAATAGAGAATAGAATAGAATAGAATGGAAGGGAAGGGAAAGGAAGGGAAGGGAAGAAGGAATGGAATGGAATGGACTAGACTAGAACAGAACAGAACAGAACAACAGAACAGAACAGAACAGAACAGGGAATGGAATGGAAGAGAAAAGACGAGAAGGGAAGGGAAGAGAAGAGGGAATGGAATGGAATAGAAGAATAGAATAGAATAGAATAAGAAATAGAGAATAGAATAGAATAGAATGGAAGGGAAGGGAAAGGAAGGGAAGGGAAGGGAAGAAGGAATGGAATGGAATGGACTAGACTAGACTAGAACAGAACAGAACAGAACAACAGAACAGAACAGAACAGAACAGGGAATGGAATGGAAGAGAAAAGACGAGAAGGGAAGGGAAGAGAAGAGGGAATGGAATGGAATAGAAGAATAGAATAGAATAGAATAGAATAAGAAATAGAGAATAGAATGGAATGGAATGGAATGGAAGGGAAGGGAAGGGAAGGGAAGAGAAGAAAGAATGGAATGGAATGGAATGGAATGGACTAGACTAGACTAGACTAGAACAGAACAGAACAGAACAACAGAACAGAACAGAAAAGAACAGGGAATGGAATGGAAGAGAAAAGACGAGAAGGGAAGGGAAGAGAAGAGGGAATGGAATGGAATAGAAGAATAGAATAGAATAGAATAGAATAAGAAATAGAGAATAGAATAGAATGGAAGGGAAGGGAAGGGAAGGGAAGAAGGAATGGAATGGAATGGAATGGACTAGACTAGACTAGACTAGACTAGACTAGAACAGAACAGAACAGAACAGAACAACAGAACAGAACAGAACAGAACAGAACAGGGAATGGAATGGAAGAGAAAAGACGAGAAGGGAAGGGAAGAGAAGAGGGAATGGAATGGAATAGAAGAATAGAATAGAATAGAATAGAATAGAATAACAGAGTTGGAAGGAACATTGGAGGTCTTCTAGTCCAACCCCGTGCCGAAGCAGGAAACTATACCATTTCAGACAAAAATGGTTGTGCAATCTCTTCTTAAAAACTTCCAGCATTGGAGAATTCACAATTTCTGGAGGCATGTTGTACAACTGATAGAACAATCAGTGGAAACTATGAGGAAAATTATCCTTAGTTGTAGGTTGCTCCTCTCCTTGATTAGTTTCCACCCGTTGCTTCTTGTCCTGCCATCGTTCAGAGGCCTCAATTCTTTAGCACTCAGCCTTCCTTATGCTCCAACTTTCACAGCCATACATTGCAACTGGGTAAACCAGTCAACAAACTACCAACGAATAAACAAACCACCATATAGTAAATGACAGGGACAAAACCAGGGGTGAAGCCCAGCAGGTTCTAACAGGTTCTGGAGAACCGGTAGCGGAAATTTTGAGTAGTTCAGAGAACCGGCAAATACCACCGCTGACTTGGCCCCAGAGTGGGGAGGGAATGGGGATTTTATAGTATCCTTCCCCTGGAGTGGGGAGGGAATGGAGATTTTACAGCATCCTTCCCCTGGAGTGGGGAGGGAATGGAGATTTTACAGCATCCTTCCCCTGGAGTGGGGAGGGAATGGGGATTTTATAGTATCCCTCCCCTGGAGTGGGGAGGGAATGGAGATTTTATAGTATCCTTCCCCTGGAGTGGGGAGGGAAGGGAGATTTTATAGTATCCTTCCCCTGGAGTGGGGAGGGAATGGAGATTTTACAGCATCCTTCCCCTGGAGTGGAGAGGAAATGGAGATTTTATAGTATCCTTCCCCTGGAGTGGGGAGGGAATGGAGATTTTACAGCATCCTTCCCCTGGAGTGGGGAGGGAATGGAGATTTTACAGTATCCTTCCCCTGGAGTGGGAGGGAATGGAGATTTTATGGTATCCTTCCCCTGGAGTGGGGAGGGAATGGAGATTTTACAGCATCCTTCCCCTGGAGTGGGGAGGGAAGGGAGATTTTGCAGTATCCTTCCCCTGCAATGGCCACCAAGCCACACCCACCAAGCCACACCCACGGAACCGGTAGTAAAAAATGTTGGATTTCACCACTGGACAAAACCCTTCTACTTTAGACCCCAGAAAGCAAACGTCAACAAAAACGGAAAACGTTGATCAAGGCACACAGCATGCCCTCCTACAAAGTGACAGGAGGTAATCATTAGCATTTGCCAAAAATTTTATGTGGATACCTTTACTTTCATTGCCCGACGTGATTTTTGCAATGCAGAATATATTATAAAGGGCAAACACTGGCCATCTTCCCCCCTTCCCTCTGCAATGTAGAATCATTCCAGGCTAATCTTTTGCCCTTTCGTCAATATGCTGCCGCTTGTGTCAGGCACACAATCATTGTGTGAGGCTTTCTTTTTCAGAGTCTCTTTAATACACCATCACAACTCCAGTTAAACGAGCAGGACAAACACAGCCTTTTTAAAAAAAAAATTTACTGGGGAAGAGAAAGCAAAATGTATTCTGGTCAGCATCCTCAGTCATGGTTGGTTGACTGCAAGTGTAACGGTAGCAATAGCACTTAAGACTTATATACCGCTTTACTGTGCTTTTACAGCCCTCTCTCAGCGGTTTACAGAGTCAGCCTGTTGCCCTCAACAATCTAGGTCCTCATTTTACCAACTTTGGAAAGATGGAAGGCTGAGTCAACCTTGAGCTGGTGAGAATCGAACTGCCAAATTGCTGCCAAATTGCTGCCAATTGCAGTCAGCAGAAGTAGCCTGCAGTACTGCACTCTAACCACTGCGCCGCCACGGCTTCACAATCCTTTACAGCCTTCTCTCAGCAGTTTAGAGAGACAGTCTATTGCCCTCAACAATCTGGCTCCTCATTTTACCGACCACAGAAAGGTGGAAGGCTGAGTCAACCCTGAGCCGGGGAGAATCGAACTGCCAAATTGCTGGCAGCCGGCAGTCAGCAGAAGTAGCCTGCAGTACTGCCTTCTCACCACTGCACCACCACACAGCTCAGTGTAGCTTTTAAAATCTGACCAACTTCTTTGAATGTTCAGGAATGTAAAATGATTTTTTAAAAATGCTGTTACTACACTTTCTCTTCTATTACCTTGGTACCATCCTAATAGGTTGGAATACAATTCCCTGATTTCTCAAACTACCCACAGGGTTGCAAGCAGCACATGAAACCACGCCCCTTCCGATCTGTGGGGGGAAAAAAAACCTCTCTCCATGGAACCATTTCCTGATGTCCCAAAAGGTTGAGGGCTGTTGGATTTAGGCCATCTTTTTTTTTTTTAAACCCCAATAAATTAGAATTTTAAAGAGGTATGGGGTCTGCTTAATGAAAATTCTTTCTGAACTGGATTGGCTTTTGAAATGTTTAATATGGTATAAGAACATAAGAACAGCCTTGCCCGAGCTCCTAGAGGTGATAGCCGAGGCGGCGGTTGAGACCCCCAGACTGGTAGTCATGGGGGACTTTAACTTGCCGTCGGCGGGCGAAGCCTCTGGAGCAGCTCGGGAGTTCATGGCCTCCATGACGGCCATGGACCTGACCCAGGTAGTTTTAGGTCCCACTCACGAGGGGGGAAACACACTGGATCTCATCTTTGTCTCGGGACAGTGGAGTCGCGATCTGGGAATAGGGGACTTAGTCATCACTCCCTTGTCATGGACAGATCACGCTCTCCTCCGGCTGGACTTTCCAATCGCTCCACCTCACCGCGGGGAGGCGGAACCGGACACTCCTAGATGGTTCCGCCCCAGGCTTCTAATGGACCCGGAAAGGTTCCAGAGGGAGCTTGGGCCAATTCCTGTGATCCTGCCCCGCGACTCGACTGAGGACCTAGTGGCCGCATGGTTAAGTGCAGCCACGGGGGCCTTGGACCGAGTCGCGCCCTTGCGGCCTCTCTTGCGGCGACGAATCACCCAGGCTCCCTGGTTTACTGAGGAGCTTCGGGGGATGAAACGCCACAAGAGACGCCTAGAGAGCAGATGGAGATCCTCTCGCTCCGAAGCCGACCGAACACTAGTGAGAACCCATATTAGGGCTTACTTAGTGGCGATAAGGGTGGCCAAACGTGAGTATTGTGCCACCCTAATTGCATCCGCAGATAACCGCCCTGCCGCCCTGTTTGGGGTGACCCGCTCCCTCCTTCACCAGAGGCCGCGGGAAGCCCCTCTACAAGGGCGAGCAGAGGAATTTGGGATTTATCTGCAGGAGAAAATCACTCGGATTCGGAATGAGCTACCCTCCATCGACAGTGGTCCTGTGGGACTGTCCGAGACTAGTCTTGAGGTTCCTGCTTGGGAGGAGTTTGACTTTGTTACCACCGAGGATATGGACAGGCTGTCAAGGAAACTTAGAGCGACCACATGTTTATTGGACCCGTGTCCCTCCTGGCTTGTACTGGCATCCTGGGAGACGACACGAGGCTGGCTCCAGGGCATTGTCAACGCATCTTTGAGTGAGGGGTCCTTGCCTGCCGTCTTGAAAGAGGCGGTAGTGAGGCCCCTCCTCAAGAAGCCGTCCCTGGACCCAGCTTTACTAGAGAACTATCGTCCAGTCTCCAACCTTCACTTTCTGGTGAAGGTTGTTGAGAGTGTGGTAGCCCAACAGTTTCCACAACACCTGGAGGAAGTTGATTATCTAGACCCGCGCCAGTCCGGCTTCCGACCCGGTCACAGTACCGAGACGGCATTGGTCGCGTTGGTTGATGATCTCTGGAGGGCGCGGGATAGAGGGTATTCCTCTATCCTAGTCCTATTAGACCTCTCGGCGGCTTTTGATACCATCGACCATGGTATCCTATTGCACCGACTGGGGGGGTTGGGGCTGGGAGGCACCGTTTTGCGGTGGTTCTCATCCTACCTCTCTGGTCGGTCGCAATATGTGTTGACGGGAGGGCAGAGGTCGACCTCGAGACCCCTCTTATGTGGGGTTCCTCAGGGGTCGGTCCTCTCGCCCCTCCTGTTTAACACATATATGAAGCCGCTGGGTGAGATCATCCGTGGTTTTGGGGTGGAGTACCATCTGTACGCTGACGACACCCAGCTGTACATATCCACCCCAGACCACCCCAACGATGCCGCCGAAGTGCTGTCCCGGTGTTTGGAAGCCGTACGGATCTGGATGGGTGGTAACAAACTCAAGCTCAACCCTGCCAAGACTGAGTGGCTGTGGTTTCCGGCACCCCGGTTCAGCCAGGTTACTCCAACTCTGGCCATTGGGGGCGAAACACTGGCCCCCGTGGAGAGGGCGCGCAATTTGGGTGTCCTCCTGGATTCCCGGCTGTCCTTGGAGGACCATGTGACGGCCGTGGCCAGGGGGGCATTTCATCAGGTACGCCTGATGCGCCAATTGCGCCCCTTACTGGACCGGGCTGCCCTTTGCACAGTCACTCAAGCTCTCGTGACGTCCCGTCTCGACTACTGTAATGCTCTCTACATGGGGCTTCCCTTGAGGTGCACTCGAAAGCTACAGCTAGTCCAAAACGCAGCCGCGCGGGTAATTACGGGAGCCACCAGAAGCTCCCATATAACACCAATCCTGCGCGAGCTGCATTGGCTTCCTGTGGTCTTTCGGGTGCGCTTCAAGGTTCTGACGACCATCTTTAAAGCGCTCCATGGCTCGGGGCCTAGTTATATGCGAGACCGTCTCCTGCCCCATACATCCCTTAGACCGATCCGCTCCCACAGAGAGGGCCTTCTCAGGGTGCCGTCGGCCGGACAATGCCGACTGGTGACACCCAGGGGAAGAGCCTTCTCTGTGGCGGGCCCTGCCCTTTGGAACGACCTACCCCCTGAACTCCGGACCATCACCGACCTCCGCCTCTTCCGCAAATGTTTAAAGACATATTTTTTCCATCAAGCCGGCCTAGCCTAACCTCCCATGGGGACTTTTAGAAAAGTTTTAAATTGGGTTTTTAATAATTGGTTTTTAGCACAGGATTGGGGATTATTTAATATATATTTTAAATTATTTGTCTATCTTCTATTGTGTATGTTTTTTAAATTTCCTGTGCGCCGCCCTGGGTCCTCTGTGGAGAAGGGCGGGATATAAATGTAATAAAATGAAATGAAAATGAAATGAACAGGCCACAGCCCATCCGGTCCAGCATTCTGTCTCCCACAGTGGCTCCCCATTTGCTTCAGGGTCTTCCCAAGCAGATGTCTTCACCTACTTATGATTCCCTGCAAATGGCATTGAGAGACATCCTGCTTATCTCTCCAACCCGGAGGGTGTCCTTAGGCATCCATAATGATAGCCATGGATACCCTTGTTCTTCATGAACTCGTCTAATCCTTTCTTAAAGGTGTCGAGGCTGACAGCTGTCACCACTTCTTCTGGCAGGGAGTTCCATAGACCAGGGATCCTCTGGGTGAAAAAGTACTTCCTCTTATTTGTTTGAGGTCTAGCTATCAAAGGTTTCATGGAGTGCTTGGGTTATTATCAGTTACGACACCGTAAGCTCCAATTTTGAAGCTTTCATTGTGTTTCCTTCATTTTGTGAGTTTTAGAAGCTGGATCATGGAGGCTTTAGTTTAGACCTTCAAGTGAAGCCTCCAGTGAGTAGAGCTCTACTCTAGGGATTTCATGGACAACATACCCATGTCATTTTCTCACTGACAGTATGGAAGTAGTTTGACATTGCCTTCATCTTTGGGATTCTTTTTTTTCTAACCCCGCCATCAAACGAAGAGCCATGGGATTCCCTGGTGATCTTCAAGACCGGCCCCAAACCTATTTAGTCTTCAAGTCAAGCAGGTACTTCTATCTGTTGAGTATTGGGAATTTGTCCTCTTAGAACTGAGAAAGAGATGAATATATGCCTTTCCCCAGAGCTGGTCCATAATTACATTAAACTTACTTACTTACTTACTTAGCATATTTTTCGGAGTATAAGATGCACCAAAATTTTGAAGAGGCAAATTAAAAAAAAGTTTTTGCACTCTGCAGACCTCCCCAAAACGGCCCATTTTTTGTGAAAACAGGCCCATTCCACCCCCCCAAAAGGGCATGAATACCTTCAGGAGACTTGTAGAGTGCTCCTGGAGCAGGGGTCCCCAACCTTTTTGGCACCAGGGACCGGTTTCATGTAAAAAAAATTCCACGGACCGGTGGGAGACTCCAGCGGGTGAATCGAGTCACGTGGGCCGCACGCGTGTTCGGTGGTCACGTGGAACCCGAGGCGGGCCGGGTGGTGCCCCGAACCCCCCCAATGCAGGCAGTTGCCCCCGTCCTGCCCCAGGGAGTGCCCCAGCCAGCCGCCAGGATAGCGGAGCGTTTGCTACACTTTTCTAAGAGTTGCGCTACTCTCTCCGCCGCTCACGCCGGCCTGGTTACTATCAAGCCATGGATGGGCACTGGTTCGTGGCCCGGAGGTTGGGGACCCCTGTCCTGGAGGGTGGGGTGGGGCCAAACATGAGCAAAAAATGGTTTTTTTCAATAAAAGCACATGCATAGCCTTTAGGAGACTTATAGAGTGTTCTCTGAGGCTGGGAGGGGCAAAATTGAGCAAACAATGGGCCACTTTCTGCTCATTTTTGTCGTCCCCAGCCCCCAGGAGCACCCTGTAAGCCTCCTAAAGGCTCTGCATGGCCATTTTGGTGAAGGGTGCAGGTATTGGGAAGCAAAAACATTTGCTGCATTCAGTGTATAAGACGCACCCAGATTTTCAGCCTCTTTTTTGAGGGAAAAAGGTGCATCTTATACTCTGAAAAATATAGTTCTTACTTACTTACCCGGTTTCCCCGAAAAGAAGACCTCCCTGGGTAATAAGGCCAATGGGGCTTTTGAGTGCATGGGCTAAAATAAGCCCTCCCCAAAAATATTGCAACACAGCAGCAACCATGAGGTGACCACGCTCGCCGCCTCCTGCATCTCAAAAATAATAAGACTTCCCCAAAAATAAGGCCAAGTGCTTATTTCAGGGATCAAAAGAAAATAAGACCCTGTCTTATTTTCGGGGAAACACGGTACTTACTTACTTACTTACATCCCACCTTTATAATTTTTAGAAACAATCCAAGGTGGCGAACACATCCAACATATCTTCCAATTTCCCTCACAACAACAGTCCTGTGAGGTGGGTTGGGCTGGAAGGAAAGAACTGGCTGTGAGGACCTGTCTTTTCTCTCCATTGAAGAAAGTAGAACTCTTGAAACAATTAGCATTTCCAAAGGAATCTTTTATGGAAAGAAAGGGATAGCAGGACAAAGGAAGCAGGATCTGAAGATTCCCACGCAATTCAGTTAGGATAAAGCATTTAGAAACCCCTCCCCTCGGTCGGATGTTGAATAAGCCAATCCACAGGTGCAAAGTTGTTTTGAGAATGGCTGGCTGGGAAGGTGATAAAAAGTTGTTCTCGGGTGTCTCTTGCTGGAGGCTTCGGAGTTGAGACAAGATAGATGGCCCTCCCCTCCTACGTTCCCAACAAGGTAAATCAAAGTACAGAATGAAAGAATGCACCCAGGCCCCTCTCTCCACCAGAATAGCAGCATCCCAATAGGGATCTATGGGACCTCACACTGGTTCAAAGACATCCAGCCAGCTTTCATGCCTAAAGTGAGACCAGAAGTCCCAGTCTCCTGGTGATTGGCCCAAGGTCACCCGGTTGGCTTTCATAGTTAAGGCAGGACTAGAACTTCCACTCTCCTGGTGATTGGCCCAAAGTCACCCAGCAGACATTCTTGCCTAAGGCAGGATTAGAACTCATAGATTCCTGGTTTCTAGCTGAGGGCTTTAACTCCCTCCAATATGGTGCTAGGAGATTCCTAGCATATCTGGAATGGAATGGGACAACTTGCTGCAGCCAACTCACCATGGGCAACTTGCTGTGGGATAGCTAGCCACAGGACAGTTTAACCGTTAAATTTAATTATATAAAATAAATTTAAGAATTTTAATTTTTGTCATTCACATTTCATCTTGTCCCTCTTTTTGCATCCTTTCTTTTAATTATTTTATTCCACCATTTTTTGATATTAATGTAACTCTGGTCCAGCAGTGAATTGCCCTGTGGTGAGTTGGCCATGGCGAGTTGGCTATGGCGTGTTGGCTGTGATGAGTTGGCCATGGCGAGTTGGCTATGGCAAGTTGGCTGTGATGAGTTGGCCATGGCAAGTTGGCTGAGGCAAGTTGGCTATGGTGAGTTGGCTGTGGTGAGTTGGCCATGGCAAGTTGGCTGTGATGAGTTGGCCATGGCAAGTTGGCTGTGGCGAGTTGGCTGTGGTCAGTTGGCTGTGGTGAGTTGGCTGTGGTGAGTTGGCTATGGCAAGTTGGCTGTGGTGGGTTGGCCATGGCAAGTTGGCTGTGGTGAGTTGGCTGTGGCGAGTTGGCTGTGGTGAGTTGGCTATGGCAAGTTGGCTGTGGTGAGTTGGCTGTGGTGAGTTGGCCATGGCAAGTTGGCTGTGGTGAGTTGGCCATGGCAAGTTGGCTGAGGCAAGTTGGCTATGGTGAGTTGGCCATGGCAAGTTGGCTGTGGCAAGTTGACAATTGTAAGTTGGCTATGGCAAGTTGGCTGTGGCGAGTTGACAATTGTAAGTTGACTATGGCGTGTTGGCTGTGATGAGTTGGCCATGGCAAGTTGACTATGGCATGTTGGCTGTGATGAGTTGGCCAAGGCAAGTTGGCTGTGGCGAGTTGACAATTGTAAGTTGACTATGGCGTGTTGGCTGTGATGAGTTGGCCATGGCAAGTTGACTATGGCGTGTTGGCTGTGATGAGTTGGCCATGGCAAGTTGGCTGTGGCGAGTTGGCCATGGCGAGTTGACTGAGGCAAGTTGGCCGTGGGAAGTTGCCTGTGAATCATCATAGACCCTACCTGAACATTTAAAAAACAGAAAAGGATGAGTCTTCTAATCCACAAAACTTTATTTAGCAAAACCAGAATCGTCTGCAAGTACCAACATGAATTTGGCTACTGTGTGATCACTGGCTATTATCTCACCTACTGCAGCTGTGGGGTGTCCAAAATATCCAATTACTCCGGAAAGAGGAGAATCAATCTTTCAGGGTGAATCATTCTGCAAAATTGGCCGTATAGTCAGCATACAACATTATTCCAAATTTCTCTCTGAGTCTGCTAACATTCAGCCTTAACCGAAACTCTTAGATACATATTAAACGTGTCCCTTTCCTCTTGACGTAAACTTTTCCTGTGTGTTAAGAAGAGGACGCTGCAAGCAATTGTTCTTCCACTCTGCTTGGCGACATTTCTAAGCTAAGGAAGTCTTAATGCCGCCATCATCTTATGAGAAACACATATTCTTTCATCTCTTGGCTGATAAACCTGCCTAATCTTCCCTATTACGTCCTACTGCACACACAGAGTTACTTCTAAGCAGCTTCTTCTATTGTCCCTCTCCTCTAGACAGACTCTTGCCAAGCGGAAAAAAAAAAACCCACTACCGTACTTTTTGGAGTATAAGACGCACCAAGGTTTTGAGGAGGCACATTTAAACAAAAAAAGGTTTTGCACTCTGCAGACCTCCCCAAAATGGCCTGTTTTTTACAAAAACAGGCCCGTCCCCGTCCCCGTCCCCCCCACAAAAAAAGGCATGAATAGCCTTTAGGAAGCCTGTAGAAGTTCTCCTTGTGGGTGGGTGGGGGTGGTGCAAAAACTGAGCAAAATGGGCCTGTTTTCCGTCAAATAAAATGCATGCATAGCCTTTAGGAGGCTTATAGAGTGCTCCTGGGAGTTGGGGGGACAAGATTGTGCAAAAAACGGCCCGTTTTTCTCTCATTTCTGCCCTCCCCGGCCCCCACGAGCACTCTGAAAGCCTCCTACAAGCTATGCACGGCCATTTTAGTGAAGAGGGCGGGGTTTCTGGAGGCCAAAAATGCTGTATTCAGTGTATAAGATGCACCCAGATTTTCAGCCTCTTTTTTGAGGGGAAAAAGGTGCGTCTTATACTCCGAAAAATACGGTACTTGAATCATTAAAAATATTTTATTGATTTAGAAAATTCATATTGTTGCCTACTCAGACATGCCAACTCAGGGAGGCTTACAAAGACATAAAAGAGACTAAAAATAATAAAATAATAAACCCCTTCTCTGTGGTGCAGGAGGAGGAGTAGGCCACGCCCGCCATGGCCATGCCCCCCCCAGCAACCGGGCAAAGAATCAGTTGCTAAATGTCACTGTTATGTGAAGAGGCCAGCTTTTGCTTTTTTTGTGTTTTGCCGAGAGTACCGCGGAGCCGTTGAATGCCGCTGCTGTACTTCTCCCTGCGTTCCCATCGCGCTTGGCATCTCCTTTCTCTTTGGCACGGGGGAGTCAATAAAACCAGTGTGAGACTGAACAGCCCTCGAGGAAAGAGAAAAGGGGGCGAGGTTGGAGGGCCTTGGCTGCTGGATCCAACACTTGGAACCCGTCCAGCCTTCAGAGTCATAGAGAAGGCCCTTGAAGGTGCCAAGGTGCCAAGCCTGGAGTCAAGGGCCCCTTGTGAGCAACGTGGTTGGAATGTCGTCCCGCTGGCCTGCCCGTGCCAGCTCCTCCTTGCATTGCCACGCGAGGTTGAGGTGACCGCACGCCGAACAGCTTGGCAGTTCTTTGTGGCATTGAGGAAAAAGGGGGCAGCAGAATTGGGAAGTGGTGGATTTGGAAGGACGCCAAGGGCCTTCGCAGGCAGATTGCCATGAAAGGTTTTTCTGCCCCTCTAGTTATTCAGTCGTCTTCTCCTCCTTCTCCACCAGTTTTGAGCACAAGACTATCAAGAAGTATATATATCAGTGGTGGGTTTCAAATTTTTTAGAACCTACTCTGTAGGTGTGGCCTATTTTGTGGGCGTGGCTTGGCAGTCATGTGACAGGGTGGGAGTGGCCACCTTTTAAAATGTGGTGAAACTCATTTAACAACGCTCTTGCTTAGCAACCAAAATTTTAGACTCAATTGTGATGATAAATTCTTTCTTTCTTTCTTTCTTTCTTTCTTTCTTTCTTTCTTTCTTTCTTTCTTTCTTTCCTTCCTTCCTTCCTTCCTTCCTTCCTTTCCTTTCTTCCTTCCTTTCCTTTCCTTTCCTTCGGGTCACTGGCAGTGGCGGGCCAGATTTATTTCCAGGTACGCCGGTGGAACCCCCTCTCATCGGTTCTCTAAATTTCACCAACCGGCTCTCGCGAGTAGGTGCGAGCCTGCAGAAACCCACCACTGATATATATGTTAGTTTTATGAGCTGAACTAACACACATATTTAAAAAATCACACAACGGAACTCATGGCTTTCTGTCTAGATGGTCTCTGGTGATGAGTCGAAAGGCAGAAAAGGAAACAGTATGTCTCCTCCCTTAATTGGGGCCTAACAGGGTGTTGTGGAACAATTATATATATATATATATATATATATATATGTTAAGTTTTTAAGGGCTGATTAATAAATAAGAGACCAGGATGGATCCATTTCGGGCTTATTAGCCCTCGTCAGCTGGCCATACTTCCCTACAGGGATTTGAACTGGTGCTCTCCAGCATTCGAAGCAGGCTTCTCTATGCCTTGAGCTAACCAGTTTCCCTGATTACATCATCCTTTCTACAGGACTTTATTGATAGACACATATCTAAAAAGACAGCAGCAATTTAATAGGTCTCTGTCTGGATGGTCTCTAGGTTGAGTCGAAGGACAGAGAAGGATGACAAGTTTGTCTCCTCCCTTAAATAGGCCTAACAGGAAGCTGTAACAATATATCCACTTCATATATATATGAGAGCTAATGAGAGCTAATAAGCTCGAAATAGATCTATCCTGGTCTCTCTCTAGTTTAATTTATTGATCAGCTCATAAAACTAACACACATATCTAAAAAAAAAAAACACTCAACGTAATTCTTGGCTTGCTGTCTAGATGATCTCTGGTGATGAGTCGAAAGGCAGGAAAGGAAACAGTATGTCTCCTCCCTTAATTGGGGCCTAATAACAGGTTGTTGAGAAACAATTACCTATACTAATATACCCTGTCTGCTGATGCAATAAGGGGAACCGGCTTGGCTAAAGTGCTAGGTTCCTTGCTTAGCATGCAACATAGCCCCGGTTCGAATCCCAGTAAGGGGTATGGCCAGCTGATGAGAGCTAATAAGCTCGAAATAGATCTATCCTGGTCTCTCTCTAGTTTAATTTATTGATCAGCTCATAAAACTAACACACATATCTAAAAAAAAAAACCACTCAACGTAATTCTTGGCTTGCTGTCTAGATGATCTCTGGTGATATATATGCTGGTGTTGCCATCCTCGGGTGTTTTCCCGTGTATATAGCATGGGGGCCATGCAGAGGCAACTCAGTAGGTTGTCCTGAGTCCCAGGCTTGGTTGAGCCTTGCTGGATGATGATGTAATGAAAGGGCTTTGGGATTCTTATTATGGCTCTGTCTGAAGGAGGTAGATCTTTGTTATGTAGAATAGGCTGGCTCAGGCCTTAATGACTCATTGACAGGGGGGGCTGAATTTAGGCTTCCCCCCCCTTTGTCAATGAGCCATTAAGGCCTGAGCCAGCCTATTCTACGTAACAAAGATCTACCTCCTTCAGACAGAGCCATAATAAGGGGGATATTAGGGGGAAATGTTCTGCCCTTTTAATATTTCCTACAATATCTCCTTTTCCTAGGAGAGGGGTGGGTGCTGACTTCCTACAATTTCAAAAGGAGGATAACCAGCAACAATAAATCCCTCAGGCTCAGAAATCAGTAATCTGGTCTGGCTACGTAAGACATATCAAGGAGAAAATGTCCAAACTTGACATCATTGTTTGCTGTAATTAATCTACCTGCCAAACATCAGTGTAAACAGTGAAAAGCAGTCCTGGGTTTTTTTTTTCCTTTTTTTTTCTTTTAGCAAGATAAGGAAAGGGGAGATTAAGTCACTAGTCCTAGCTCTACCTGAAGAATTCCCTGCTAATAGTAAGATAAGTATACTGTTCAGTTCTGGGTACATTTTATCAGATAGACCACAGATGCAAACAAACCTTATATGGTTGTAAGCAAGGAAGGACCCTCTCATCTACGGCTATCATCCTTACAAGGTAGACCAGACTAAGAACCCAACACTACTATAGATCAGGGCTGCTTTTCCAGTTAGCAGAGTTAACAGAGTTGGAAGGGATCGTGGAGGTTGTCTAGTCCACTCCCTTGCTGAAACAGGGAACCGTATATACGGGATGGCGAACCAATGGCATGCATACCTGAAGTGGCATGCAAACCCATTTCTCCAGGCAAGCTATGTGTCACCTCTTGCTCTTCCAGGTTCTGGTGCGCACCGGCCAGCTGGTCTTCACGTGTGTGTCTGAAGTGGTGTAGGGTTTCCTGCCTAAGCACGAGGTTGGACTAGAAGACCTTCAAGGTCCCTTCCAACTCTGCTATTCTATTCTATTCTATTCTATTCTATTCTATTCTATTCTATTCTATTCTAGTCTAGTCTAGTCTAGTCTATTCCAGTCTATTCCAGTCTATTCCATTCCATTCCATTCCATTCTTCCTTTTCTCTATTCTATTCTATTCTATTCTATTCTATTCTATTCTATTCTATTCTATTCTATTCTATTCTATTCTTCCCTTTCTCTATTCTATTCTATTCTATTCTATTCTTCCCTTCCTCTATTCTATTCTATTCTATTCTATTCTATTCTATTCCAGTCTATTCCATTCCATTCCATTCCATTCTTCCTTTTCTCTATTCTATTCTATTCTATTCTATTCTATTCTTCCCTGTCTCTATTCTATTCTATTCTATTCTATTCTATTCTATTCTTCCCTTTCTCTATTCTATTCTATTCTATTCTATTCTATTCTATTCTATTCTATTCTATTCTATTCTATTCTTCCCTTTCTCTATTCTATTCTATTCTATTCTATTCCAGTCTATTCCATTCCATTCCATTCCATTCTTCCTTTTCTCTATTCTATTCTATTCTATTCTATTCTATTCTATTCTATTCTATTCTATTCTATTCTATTCTTCCCTTTCTCTATTCTATTCTATTCTATTCTATTCTATTCTATTCTATTCTATTCTATTCTATTCTATTCTTCATTTTCTCTATTCTATTCCATTCCATTCCATTCTATTCTATTCTTCCCTTTCTCTATTCTATTCTATTCTATTCTTCATTTTCTCTATTCTATTCTATTCTATTCTATTCTATTCTATTCTATTCTATTCTGTATAGCATATTACCTGGGCTGTGTTTTATTAAGCTAGGTTGAGGCTTTAGCCCAGCGTTTCTATGGAAGTAGCTGAACGTCTCCTTTTTTCGAGGTTGATTGTGAAAAACGTGGACCGATTCATTGGGAGTTGAAAGGACTTCTGTCTTCAGCAGCATCAAAGCTGTGATTCTTCTGCTACTTTCTCCTTGGGAAGGATCATTAAGGCTAGAGGACAAACACACAGACACCGTCCTCCAATTATTCATAACAGCACTTGGCTTTTTTTTTCCTGATAAGAAAAAAAGGAGCTATTTATGGAAATAAGCACAATGACCTGCTTTAAAGAATCGTTTATCTGCTGTGGATGGGGGAGGATGACCACAGAAAGAATACCATATTTTTCAGAGTATAAGAGGCTCCGAAGTATAAGACGCACCTAGGAAAACAAGGGGAAAATATCTGCCTCTGCCTCCCAGCAATTTGCCTCCTTGCAACAAACAGCACAGATAATATACACTGTTTGTAGCGTATATATTTCAGACTATATTTTGGCAGCTGCTGTTAAAATTGATGTGGCTTTCTAGAAGTATAGTTATTCTCTGCTATTTAAAATAATAGTACTTTTTTAAAACAATAGCACTGGGACTCTTCAGATCAAGCATTTATTTTAAAAAGCTTCTTCATTTTATTAAGTTGTCTAGAATAATAATAAAGCAGTCTTTAAAAAATAAGTCTAATAATTTGAATATTTTATAGGCATTTATTGTTGTTGACTTACCTCCTTTCAGCAAACAGACTGATTAGCACAAGAAAAAAAATCTGCCTCCCAGCAATTTGCCACGTGGAGCAAACAGCAAGTTTCACTTTCAATTTCTCCCGATCATCACCTGTTACAGGCAGCAGGGATTGCTATAGCTTATTGAAGCCTCCGCCAGCCAGCCCAGTTTGCTGCAAAGAGGTAAATTGCCGGGAGGCAGCGGCCAAAAGGTTGGGGCCGGTGAGTGGGTGGGGCTACATTCAGTGTATAATAATAAATAATAATAAATTTTATTTATAACCCGCTCTCTCTCCCCGAAGGGACTCGAGGCGGGGCACAGGGAATTAAAAAACAATTAAAACAGACAAAGTACAAAATTAAAATCGAATTAAACTTACCCTGCGCTAAAAACGTCTATGAAATTAAAACTATCCCTAAAAACCCCTTAACAATTTAAAATTTGAATTACCCTAGGCCAGGGGTCTGCAAAGTCGGCTCTTTTAAGACAGGTGGACTTCAACTCCCAGAGTTCCCCAGCCAGCATAGCTGGCTGGGGAACGCTGGGAATTGAAGTCCACCCATCTTAAAAGAGCCGACTTTGCAGACCCCTGCCCTAGGCCAGCCAAACGGAAGAAATGTGTTTTTAATAGCTGTCGGAAGGAGCGAAGGTCCGTGGTTGTTCTGATTTCGGGGGGAAGGTCGTTCCAGAGGGTCGGGCCCGCCACAGAGAAGGTCCTCCCCCTGGGCGTCGCCCTCTGGCACAGCCTAGTGGATGGCACCCGGAGAAGTCCCTCTCTGTGGGAGCGAATCGGCCGCAGGGATGTATGGGGCAGAATGCGATCCCGCAGATAGCTAGGTCCCGTGCCATGGAGCGCTTTGAAGATAGATGGTAACTAACACCTTGAAGCGCACCCGAAAGACGACAGGCAGCCAATGCAGCTCGCGCAGGAGCGGTGTTACATGGGAGAACCTAGAGGCTCCCATAACTACCCGCGCGGCTGCATTTTGGACTAGCTGAAGCCTTCGGGTGCACCTCAAGGGGAGCCCCATGTAGAGAGCATTGCAGTAGTCCAGTCGGGATGTCACGAGCACATGAGTGACTGTGCGCAGGGCGTCCCGATCTAAGACGATATAAGACGCACCCAAATTTTCACCCTCTTTTAGAGAGGGAAAAGGTGCGTCTTATACTCTGAAAAATACGGTATTTCTCAAAGAAAATAAATAGATGGGATTTCAAAGCCGCCTTAGTCATGAAAAGCACCTGGAGATGCGGAGTTCTAGTTTTGCCTGAGGCATGAAAGCCAGCTGGGTGACTTTGGGCCAATGGCCAGGAGGCTGGTGATTCTCCCCGGCTCAAGATTGACTCATCCTTCCATCCTTCCAAGGTCAGTAAAATGAGGACCCAGATTGTTGGGGGCAAGAGGCTGACTCTGTAAACTGCTTAGTGTGGGCTGCAAAAAGCACTATGAAGCGGTATATACTGTTAAGTCTGAGTGCTGTTGTTAGTCCTTCTTCTCATTAGGCTAGATCAGGGGTCTGCAAAGTCAGCTCTTTTAAGACTGGTGGACTTCAACTCCCAGAGTTCCCCAGCCAGCATAGCTGGCTGGGGAATTCTGGAAGTTGAAGTCCACCAGTCTTAAAAGAGCCGACTTTGCAGACCCCTGGAGTAGATATATCCAATTCCATCGTGATGTTCCCAATTCGGGTCTGAGCCTGGTGCCGAAGCCAATGATGGACGGCAGACACGAGGTGCAGGTTTTCTGTTTGCTTTTTATTGGAGTCCTCCAAGGGAAAAGAGTTCCTGGACAAAAGGCCAAGAACCAAGAACAAAGGATTAAGGAAGCTTTTATACATTTTCACGAAAGGAGAAGGTGGGATAACAAGAGACATCATCTAATAAACATTTTAGTAATAATTCTACAATTTGTTCTATTGGTCTATAGCTGTCCCATTCCTAGCTCTTAGCTAATGAATGGCCCAGGAATTATCTAATACACATTTCATTTGCTGTAGCCCATGTTCGCCTCTAACTTTTAGCTGAGGTCTGCAAACTGTTACCTGGCTCCCCATAATTGCTGCATGTTTTACCCATGCATATTTCTTGTTGATAAGCCTTCTTTGTTCTTGGCAGACAGACACCCCCACCCTCCAATTCCAGTCTTCCTGTTTTACTTTCAAGTGTGTGTCATGTTCCAATCCATCAATTGGGTAACCATTATTCTGTTTGGCTCCTGACCATCCTTGTTCAAATGTTATATCTGAAGTTCTTAGGTTACCGTCTTGCAGTGGTGGGTTTCAAATTTTTTAGAACCTACTCTGTAGGTGTGGCCTATTTTGTGGGCGTGGCCTGGCAGTCATGTGACAGGGTGGGAGTGGCCACCTTTTAAAATGTGGTGAAACTCATTTAACAACGCTCTTGCTTAGCAACCCAAATTTTGGACTCAATTGTGATGATAAATTCTTTTCTTTCTTTCTTTCTTTCTTTCTTTCTTTCTTTCTTTCTTTCTTTCTTTCTTTCTTTCTTTCTTTCTTTCTTTCTTTCTTTCTTTCTTTCTTTCTTTCTTTCCCTTCCCTTCCCTTCCCTTTCCTTTCCTTTCCTTCCCTTTCCTTTCCTTCCTGTTGGGTCACTGGCAGCGGCGGGCCAGATTTACTTCCAGGTACGCCAGTGGAACCCCCTCTCACCGGTTCTCTAAATTTCACCAACCGGCTCTCACGAGTAGGTGCGAGCCTGCAGAAACCCACCACTGGCGCAGAAGCAAGAAACAAGATGGCGGTGCCGTCTTGGGTCTAGAAATCTCCAATGCTAAGCAGGCAATGCAAACAAAACCCAGCCATTATTTGCCATCCATCAAAAAGTTAGCCCCAAAGACTGAATATGGCTCTGATAGCAACGTCACACACGCACACATTTATATTTATATTTATATTTAGATTTGACTCTGTGTGTGTATGTTCCACCATAATTCTGGAATGCCTTGAGCAATTTCAACCAAACTTGGTACACAATACAATATAATAGCAGAGTTGGAAGGGACCTTGGAGGTCTTCTAGTCCAACCCCCTGTCTAGGCAGGAAACCCTATACCGTTTCAGACAAATGGCTATCCAACTACTCTTACTATCTACTCTGCTCATTTGGTAGGAACCCTCCTCTGCAACGGAAGGACTGCAAGGAGTGTAAATCCTTCCATTCCCCACCATCCACTCAGAGCTGAAGAAGCTTCTTGGGTGAAAAGCGAAACATCTGGGGAACTCATCAAATTTGCAGACGACACCAAGCTGGCAGGAATAGGCAACACTCCAGAAGATAGGCTTAAGATACAGGAGGATCTGGACAAACTTGAGCATTGAACGCTATCTAACAAAATGAAATTCAATGGCGAAAAGAGTCAGGTTCTACATTTAGGCAAGAAAAACAAAATGCACAGGTACAGTATAGGTGGTACCTTGCTCAATAGTAGTAACTGTGAGAGGGATCTTGGAATCCTAGTGGACAACTAGGATGAAATAAAATAAAATACAAATTTGAAATAAATAGACCATTTAAATAGGATCCAGCCATGGGCAGCAGCTGCCAAAAAAGCCAACACAGTTCTAGGCTGGATCAACAGAGAGATAGAATCAAGATCACGTGAAGTGTTAATACTACTTTATAATGCCTTGGTAAGGCCACACCTGGAATACTGCATTCAGTTTTGGTCACCACGATGTAGAAAAGACATGGAGACTCTGGAAAGAGTGCAGAGAACAGCAACAAAGAGGATTAGGGGACTGGAGGCTAAAACATATGAAGAACGGCTGCAGGAACTGGGTATGTTTAGTTTAATGAAAAGAAGAATTAGGGGAGACATGATAGCAGTGTTCCAATAACTCAGGGGTTGCCCCAAAGAAGAGGGAGTCAAACTATTCAAGGCACCTGAGGGTAGAACAAGAAGCAATGGGTGGAAACTAATCAAGGAGAGAAGCAACTTGGAACTAAGGAGAAATTTCCTGACAGAACAATTAATCAGTGGAACAACTTCCCTCCAGAAGTTGTGAATGTCCCAACACTGGAAGTCTTTAAGAAGATGTTGGACATCTTCAAAAGAAAAAAAACCAGAAAGCCCAGTTGCCTTCTGAAAAAGCACCTTTGGGACACACTTACAAATGTTACAGCATCTCCATGGTCATGTGATCAACCTTACCCCTAACCCTCACTCCCAAATTAAAATGCTTGCAAATTGGTTCGTATTTAAGACGGTGTCAGCGTCCCGGTTGTTATGCGATTCCCGTTTGCGGCCTTCTGACCCGCCAAGACAAGGGGGAAGCCGAATTCACTTAACAACAATGTGACTGACTTAACAAGTGCAGGGATTCCCTTAACAGCCTGCGGCAATAAAGATGTTGAAACGAGGTGAAACTCACCGGGCAAATGTCTCGCTTAGTGACAGAAATTTGGGGCTCAGTCGTGGTCGTACGTCGAGGGCTGCCTGTTTGCCGTATGGAGAAGATTCCTCAAATTGCCCGCCTGTGTGAATGAAATTAATTCAGCGTGACCGAATGGGGGGATGTTTTTACCCCTGTCTTCTGGATCCTCCCCATGTCCTCGTCTGTTTATTTATTTATCTGTGCATTATTAAGCTTTGATCTAAAACGCTAAGCGCATAAGAACCCACAGAAGAAGAAGGAAGAATGAGACGTCTGCATCCCAGCCCCCCCGCATGCCCCCCACCCCCGAGGTCTTAGGAGAGTTTTAATAAAAAGAAATTACCTTTAAATCAAGTCACACAGTCCAATTGCCATTTTGGATGGAGATGTTCCCACTATCAGACACAATAAACAGTCATCTATTGCTATGTTAATTGGAAAAGAAAAAAAAAACAGGTCATGGGAAATTAAATTGCTCAAAATAGGTCACCGATTATCATTCTGCATTCTATTAAAACAAGCACATCTCTAAAATATTTATTAGTTTATTTTAATTACGAGTACAAAACAAAAACAAAAACTCAACCACCCCATCCCTAAATGATTTCCATTTATGCTCTTATATACGGTGGTCCAGAGATACGTCTTTTGATGTTGATTATATATTCCTCCGGTATTAAATTCTGCCGATCGTCTTCTTTTGGGTGCTTTGGCATCCCCCCTTAATTTATTTACCCATCGGTGTAATGTTATGACTGAGTTGCACTTGAAACCAGAAAGGAAACGGGGAGGGAGGGGGGCCGGGAAGAGTCTGTGCAAAATATTAAATATTGATGCACTTTTAATTAGCTCCCGACTGAAATGCTGGGAATGCTGTGCCACTTTGAGAATTATCAGTAAGGAACCGCTAGTCAAATGCTGTAGAGCTAACAACAGCCCAAATTAAATTCTTCAGTGGGCAATTTATTATTTCAAAATTGCCAAAATAAATCTTGAATCTTACAGTCAGGGTTTTTACCCCTCCCAACAGTAAGTCCGATATGCATTTTGCCAGTGGTTGCCTCCCTGCCTCCTTCCTCGGCCTATAAGGATATCACTTGAAAAATGGGTTGAGGAATTAGAAAAAAAGCATTTTTAAAAAGAATAGAATTACAGAGTTGGAAGGGACCTTGGAGGTCTTCTAGTCCAACCCCCTGCTCAGGCAAGAAGCCCTACATCACTTCAGACAAATGGTTATCCAACCTCTTCTTAAAGACTTCCAGTGTTGGGGCATTCACAACTTTTGGAGGCAAGCTGTTCCACTGATTAATTGTCCTAACTGTCAGGAAATTACTTCTCAGTTCTAAGTTGCTTCTTTCCTTGATTAGTTTCCACCCATTGCTTCTTGTCCTGCCCTCAGGTGCTTTGAAGAATAGCTTGACTCCCTCTTCTTTGTGGCAACCCCTGAGATACTGGGACACTGCTATCATGTCCCCCTTGTCTTTCTTTTCATTACATAGACATATTCAATTCCAGCAACCGTTCTTCATATGTTTTAGTCTCCAGTCCCCTAATCCTCTTTGTTGCTCTTCTCTGCACTCTTTCTAGAGTCTCCACATCTTTTCTACATCATGGCGACCAAAACTGGATGCCGTATTCCAAGTGTGGCCTTACCAAGACATTATAAAGTGGTATTAACCCTTCATGGGATCTTGATTCTATCCCTCTGTTTATGCAGCCTAGAACTGTGTTGGCTTTTTTGGCAGCTGCTGCACATAGCTGGCTCATATTTAAATGGTTGTCCACTAGGACTCCAAGATCCCTCTCAGAGTTACTACCATTGAGGCTCTACCTTGGAAAAAATACATCCGAAAGATGTCTTCCCAAAGAAGCACATTTTGCACAGGCAAATTTTTGTGTCTCAGTATTTTTTTTATTTATTTATTTATTTATTTATTTATTTATTTATTTATTTATTTATTTATTTATTTATTTATTTATTTATTTATTTATTTATTTATTTATTAAAAAGGTCTGGGGTTTGGACTGAGCCTCAACACTGGAAGTTTTTAAGAAGATGTTGGATAACCATTTGTCTGAAACGGTATAAGGTTTCCTGCATAGGCAGGGAGTTGGACTAGAAGATCTCCAAGGTCCCTTCCAACTCTGCTATTGTATTGTATTGACCTCTCTCATGCTCACCCTTGAATTGGATAGTTAAAATTCTGCAATCTTCTCAAAAGATCCTCTCCTACGTTACTTATCAAAGCACCCATATCAGCAAGCTGAATCCTAGCATGCAAACCGTTGGCTTAGCCCAAACCAAAACAGCCGAACCCATTTGGGAACAAGGTTATTTATTATTTTAAGATCAAAAGAAACATTCTTTGATCTGAGAAAAACACATGTGTATCTACACATTTACATTTAGAACAAAAAAGCTAAAAAGGAAAGAAAAAGAGAAATAAACACCTCCTTTCCAACAATCGACACCCAGATAAGCAGGGGTTAATACCAGACAAACTATCAAACAATAAACAATACCTCAATTAAGGGGCTACCAAGAAAAAAAAAACTCTCTCACCAATTCTGACAGAGCAAACCTCACTTCCTTCGAGTCCTGATGATGTTACCTAGTTGAGTAATGAAATGTCTGCAAGAGAACAAGAAAAATCAGAGAGCACCAAGGATCCCACAGTCCTCCCTCCTCCTCCTCCTCCTCCTCCCCATAAACCACTCCCTTCCAGCCCTGACAATGTTACTTAGTTGGGTAATGAAATGTCTGCAAGAAACAACCAAGGTCAGAGGGCATCAAGGATCCCACATCCTCCTCTTCCTCCTTTTCCTCCACTTTGTTGTCACCATTGAGTTGGAAGGGACCTTGGAGGTCATCTAGTCCAACTCCCTGGCTAGGGAGGAAGCCCTCTACCATTTCAGACAAATGACTATCTAACATCTTCTTAAAGACTTCCAGTGTTGGAGCATCCACAACTTCTGGAGGCAACTTCTGTTCCACTGATTAATTGTCCTAACTGTCAGGAAATTTCTCCTCAGTTCTAAGTTGCTTCTCTCCTTGATTAGTTTCCACCCATTGCTTCTTGTTCTGCCCTCAGGTGCCTTGGAGAATAGTTTGACTCCCTCTTCTTTGTGGCAACCCCTGAGATATCGGAACACTGCTATCATGTCTCCCCTGGTCCTTCTTTTCATTAAACTAGACATACCCAGTTCCTGCAACCGTTCTTCATATGTTTTAGTCTCTAGTCCCCTCATCCTCTTTGTTGCTCTTCTCTGCCCTCTTTCTAGAGTCTCCACGTCTTTTCTACATCGTGGCGACCAAAACTGTATGCCGTATTCCAAGTGTGGCCTTACCAAGACCTTATAAAGTGGTATTAACACTTCATGTGATCTTGATTCTCTCCCTCTGTTTATGCAGCCTAGAACTGTGTTGGCTTTTTTGGCAGCTGCTGCACAATCAGCTCTGAGCTGCAAATATTCTCTTCTAAAGGAACATTTTGTGATGTCTCCCCCAAACGAGGGTCTTTCCCCCTCCCTTATTTAAAAGGAGGGGATTTTCTTGACAAAGGTCTTGGAGGTTGTGAATTGACTGCAGGTCCATGAGTTTGTTCCATGACCTAAGGACTAGCCAATAGCTCTCGGAGGGAAAACTATATTAATTATGCATGGGAACATTTGTGCCTTGTGTATTTAGGAGCCACGCAGACTATTTGCTCAGGGGATTATAAAGGCTCTGAAGATGCTGTTTACGATCAAAAGTAAATAAAGGGTTTTGGTGTGTAAGCAACCGTGGCAGATAACGTTTGTTGCGTTGAGTGATTGGGATGGTCTCGGGATGAGATGCCCTACGGTGGTCATAGCGAGATGGCTGCGGTAAGATGGCGGGCTGTTTCCAGACAATGAGAATGATTATGGATGGAAACTAATCAATTACCACGTAACACCGCTCCTGCGCGAGCTGCACTGGCTGCCTGTGGTCTTTCGGGTGCGCTTCAAGGTGTTTACAATACAATACGATACAATACAATACAATACAATACAATACAATACAATAGCAGAGTTGGAAGGGACCTTGGAGGTCATCTAGTCCACCCCCCTGCCTAGGCAGGAAGCCCTATACTGTTTCAGACAAAAGGTTGGCCAACATCTTCTTAAAGACTTCCAGTATTGGGGCATTCACAACTTCTGGAGGCAACTTCTGTTCCACTGGTTAGTTGTTCTAACTGTCAGGAAATTTCTCCTCAGTTCTAAGTTGCTTAGAAGCTTACTTTGCTTAATCAAGTTCTCTCCTTGATTAGTTTCCACCCATTGCTTCTTGTTCTACCCTCAGGTGCCTTGGAGAATAGTTTGACTCCCTCTTCTTGGTGACAACCCCTGAGATATCGGAACACTGCTATCATGTCTCCCCTGGTCCTTGTTTTCATTAAACTAGACATACCCAGTTCCTGTTGGTTACCATCTTCAAAGCGCTTCATGGCATGGGACCTAGTTATCTGCGGGATCGTATCCTACCCCACACATCCCTTCGACCGATTTGCTCCCACAGAGAGGGACTTCTCCGGGTGCCGTCCACTAGGCAATGCCAGCGGGTGACCCCCAGGGGAAGGGCCTTCTCTGTGGCGGGCCCTACCCTCTGGAACGACCTACCCCCCGAACTTAGAACTATCACGGACCTCTGCTCCTTCCGCCAGCAACTAAAAACCTACTTTTTCCAACAGGCCGGCCTGGCCTAACCTACCGTACCTAGCCTTAGTTTTCAGCAGAGAAATTTTTACGTTGGTTTTACGGGTTAGTTTTAATGGGGTAGATTTTAGCACAGGGTGGTAATTTAATATAGTTTTAAGTATTTATGTATTTATTTTGTGATATATTATGTTTTTTACATTTCCTGTGCACCGCCCCGAGTCCCTTCGGGGAGAGGAGGCGGTTAATAAGTCGAATAATAATAATAATAATAATAATAATAATAATAATAATAATAATAATAATAATAATAATAATAATAATAATAATAATAATAATAATAATGATAAAGGGGAGAACCAGATGAGAACTAAGGGGACATTTCCTAACCATGGGAACCGTTAACATCAGCTTGCCTTCAGAAGTTGTGCGTGCTTCATCACTGGAAGCTTTTAAGAAGAGGTTGGACAATCATTTATCTGAAATGGTCTCAGGTAGTGAATTCTAACAGATTAACCGAGTTGGAAGGGACCTTGCAGGTCATCTAGTCCAACCCCATGCCCAAGCAGGAGACGCTACATTCTGCCTCTACCTAGGATTGAACTCACAGCCTTCTGATTGTGAGGTGAGAGCTCCACTTCTAGGCCACCGCAGCATGTCTAACCTTTTTGTCATTGCATGCTGAAATGCATGCATGCTCTCCTGCCCACTATGCATGTGCGCATGAGACCCTGTGCATCCTGCCCCCTTGCGCATGTGCACACTCCCCCATGCTCCCCCGCTGCCAAGCATGCATGCTCAACCGCCAGCAACCCATTTTGGGCCTAGTAGACCTCTCTGCAGCCTCCTGGGAGGAAAAATGGGCTGGGGGGATACTGCACTCCCCACGCCCCAATTTGGGCCTAGCAGGTGTCCCTGAAGCCTCCTGTGACCAAAAATAGGTTTAGATTTCGATTTAGGTGTGTGTGTGTGTGTGTGTCTGTGTATTCCAGCACAATTCTGGAACAGCCCGAGTAATTTCAACCAAACTTGGTACACAGATGATTTACTCTCTGGAAACAAATACTGTGGGGGGTAAGACACTCCTAACGCCCTTCGGGGTGTGATTTCTGTTAAGATACAGCCTGTTGTGCCATAAAATGGCTTCTACTGTACAGTGCGGTGGAGTTGCCATGATAACGGCTTCACAGTACTCCAGTACTCCACAAGGGGGCTCCCTCTGGTAAGGGGGAAAATCCAACGTTAGAACTTACGTTTGGTCCAGACATTTCCCCCTTATAAATAGTCCCCCCTCCTCACACTCCCTCCCACCTCCGTGCATGCACCCACAACCCCCTCTCCTGCTCCCGCACATCCGCGCATGTCTTTTACATGCATGGCAGAGACTCAAAAATCAACTGGCTGGCAGGAGGCGCACACGCGGTGGAGGGGAACTGGGCAACGGCTCGCGTGCCCACACAGCCATCATGGGTATAGGGTCTCCTACTTGAAGACTCACCTGCAGCCATGGCTTAGAGGTGGATCTCTCACCTCACAATCAGGAGGTTGTGAGTTCAATCCTAGGCAGAGGCAGATGTAAGATCTCCTGCTTGGGCAGGGAGTTGGACTAGATGACTTGCAAGGGAAAGAGAAGCAACTTAGAACTGAGGAGAAATTTCCTGACAGCCTATCTCTCCATCCCGGAGGGTGTCCTTAGGCATCCATCATGATAGCCATGGAGACCCTTGTTCTCCATGAACTCGTCTAATCCTTTCTTAAAGGTGTCGAGGCTGACAGCTGTCACCACTTCTTCTGGCAGGGAGTTCCATAGACCAGGGATCCTCTGGGTGAAAAAGTGCTTCCTCTTATATGTTTGAGGTCTAGCTATCAAAAGTTTCATGGAGTTCCCCCTAGTTCTAGTGTTGTGCGATAGGGAAAACCGTTTTTCCTTTTCTACTTTGTCCACACCATGCATGATTTTATAGACTTCAATCAGGTCACCTCTCAGGCGCCGTCGTTCTAGAGTGAAGAGGCCCAGCCGTTGCAGCCTCAGATGGTAAGGAAGGTGTTCCAGTCCCCTAATCCTTCTGGTTGCCCTCCTCTGCACCTTTTCCATTTCCATAATATCCTCCTGAAGGTATGGTGACCAGAACTGTACACAATATTCCAGATGGGGCCTCACCATAGATTTATAAAGAGGCAAAATGACACTTGCTGACTTATTTTCTATACCCTTCCTAAGGATCCCTAGCAATGAGTTTGCTTTTTTCACTGCTGCGGCACACTGGGTTGACACCTTCATTGAGCTGTCCACCAGGACACCAAGGTCCCTTTCAGTAACTGACCGTTGTGCATATGCATGTTGGAGCTCGCGTGCCGGCAGATATGGCTACGCGTCCCACCTGTGGCACCTGTGCCATAGGTTCGCCATCACGGCCCTAGTTTGCAGTACAATATTACTGGAGAAGGAGGTTCCTAAGATAAGGTTGACAACTCTTAATGCCTTTTTGGCAATGTTGTTACAGTGAGCTCCGGCACTTCGATCGTTTGAGATGAGTCCTCCAAGGTCCGTGACAGAGTGAGGGTCGCCTACGACAGGGGTCTCCAACCTTTGCAACTTTAAGTCTGAAGGACTTCAGCTCCCAGAATTCTCCAGCCTGCAAAGCTGGCTGGAGAAGTCTGGGAGCTGAAGTCCTTCAGACTTAAAGTTGCAAAGGTTGGAGACCCCTGACCTACGAGGTCATATCCGCCCAGCTTGTATTTGGTGTTCTGATTTTTATTTTGCCAATGTGTAAAGACAGAGCATTTGTTAGTCGAGAGTTGGAGATGCCAATTGTTTGACTACTCTGACACATCTTCAAGGACGATTTGGTGGTGTTGGTTTTGGTAGTGGGCTTTTGCATGAACTCATTTTACTTGGCCTTGCTTTTCCACTGTTTTTTTGGGTCCCGAGCTGGGTTTTCCAAGTCTCCAGTTCCGGAAGGGTTTTTGTTAGTGTGGAAAGTTATCACCCATCCCTCTCCCAGAAAAATGAAATACCCTAGGAAATGTTGAAAAGGCAGAATATTATATTTCCCTAGATGTGAAAATGAAGAAACATGTTTTGTCTCCTGCAGCCTCCTGCCCCCACCCCCTCTGTCAATGGGCCATTAAGAAGCCTGAGCTAGTCCACTTTACATAATAAAGAGTTCTCCCCTTCAACTCCAGAGTCCTGGGATTAAGGTAGGACTGGCCTTGCCAAACCTGGACTCAGCCCATGAGCGCCTGGCAACCAATCAGAGTACAGTTCTTACACAGGACCAAGAAACAGATAGGTGGGGCCGAATAGTTGATAAAAAGCCCTGCAAGCCCCTTGCTCAGCCCTTCTCTTCCTGTCCACCAACATTGAAGCATGTGATCACCTTTTCTGTTCAGGACTCCAGCCATGTGGTCCTGTCCACCATTAAACCATCTTTCCAAGCAGCCTCCATGTCTCCAGTGTCTTCTTCCCCACTTGGAGCTAAACCCAGAAGGACATTCCTTTCAGTGGTGGGTTTCAAATTTTTTAGAACCTACTCTGTAGGTGTGGCCTATTTTGTGGGCGTGGCTTGGCAGTCATGTGACAGGGTGGGCGTGGCCACCTTTTAAAATGTGGTGAAACTCATTTAACAACGCTCTTGCTTAGCAACCACAATTTTGGACTCAATTGTGATGATAAATTCTTTCCTTCCTTCCTTCCTTCCTTCCTTCCTTCCTTCCTTCCTTCCTTCCTTCCCTCCCTCCCTCCCTCCCCCCTCCCTCTCCTTCCTTCCTTCCTTCCTTCCTTCCTTCCTTCCTTCCTTCCTTCCTTCCATTCTTTTCTTTCCTTTTTTCCTTCCTTTCCTTTCCTTTCCTTCCCGTTGGGTCCCTGGCAGTGGCGGGCCAGATTTACATCCAGGTACGCCGGTGGAACCCCCTCTCACTGGTTCTCTAAATTTCACCAACAGGCTCTCGCGAGTAGGTACGAGCCTGCAGAAACCCACCACTGATTCCTTTTAACATTAGAAAGGAAGGGAGAGAGAGAGAGAGAGAGAGAGAGAGAGAGAGAGAGAGAGAGAGAGAGAGAGAGAGAGAGAGAGAGAGAGAGAGAGAGAGAGAGAAATGGATGCACCTTAAACACAACTGTGCAAATAGCACGGTTCTCATCTGCATAAATCTGCATAAAAATGCGTCCAGAAGTGCTGCAGCATTAGCGGTTCATTAATATGCAACGAGAAGCTTATTTGCACTTTGTCTAAAAGTAATAGTAGTAGCTGGGGTGTCTGTTTTCCTGTCGGAAGAACGATAAAACTGTATCTCTCTTTCATCCGCGTAAGTGATCGAGACCAGGGAGACGAGCCTTTTTATAGCCGCCTGGCCCCTTTTTTCTGGGTGGGGGAATCGTAATTTAAAGTTTTTATGTATGAGCTGCTGAACTGTCCATTGAAGCACATTTAGCCTAATGAATGGCATAAGACCCGGGCGATTATGTTGGGGGAAGGGGCTAATTTACTGCATCCCCTTTTCATGAGACCATTTATGGGGGGTCATTTTTCATGAACTGGTGGAGTCACTGAACTCATCATATTTCATACCAAGCATTGAGGGCTACCAAGCAGTTGGGGATTGTGAAAAATAAAGGAGAGCTGGCTGGAGCTTTTCACTAATCTTGATTAGTGGTTTCTGGCCAAGGAAATGGACTTCCGTTCACGTGCTTGGAATTGTGTGAAGACAATTGTGGATTATTTGAGCTCATAATCAGCCTTCCTTCCTTCCTTCCTTCCTTCCTTCCTTCCTTCCTTCCTTCCTTCCTTCCTTCCCTCCTTCCTTCCTTCCTCCCTCCCTCCCTCCCTTCTATGCTTCCTCCCTCCCTCCCTTGTCCTCCCTCCTCCTCATTTCCTTCCTTCCCTCCTTCCCTTCCTCCCTCCCTCCTTCCTTCTCTTCCCTCCTCATTTCCTTCCTTCTTTCCTCTTTCCCTGCCTTCCTCACCTCCTTCCTTCCTCCTTCATTTTGTTCCTTCCTTCTCTTCCCTTGTCTTCCTCATATCCTTCCCTCCCTCCCTCGTCCTCATTTCCTTCCTTTCTTCTCTCCCTTCCTTCCTCATCACCTTCTTCCTCTTCCCTTCTCTTCATCTCCTCCCTCCTCCCTCGTCCTCATCTCCTCCCTCCCTCCTCATTTTCTTCCTTCTCTCTCACCCTTCCTTCCTCATCTCCTTTCTTCCTTCTCTTCCCTTTTCTTCCTCATCTCCTCCCTCCTCCCTCGTCCTCATCTCCTCCCTCCCTCCTCATTTTCTTCCTTCCGTCTCTCCCTTCCTTCCTTATCTCCTTCCTTTCTCCTCTTCCCTTTTCTTCCTCATCTCCTTTCTCCCTCCTCCCCATTTCCTTCCTTCCTTCGTTCCTTTTCTTCCCCATCTCCTCCCTCCTCCTCATTTCCTTCCTTCTCTCCCTTCCTTCTCTTCTTCATCTCCTTCCTTCCTTTTTTTCCTTCCATGCTTCCTCTTTCCCTTCCTTATCTTCCCTTCTCATTTCTTTCCTTTCTTCCTTTTCTTCCATCCTCCTCCCCATTTTCTTCTTTCCCTTCTCTTCCTCATCTCCTCCCTCCATTTCCTGTTTATAACTGTTGTAAGGTGACCTTTCCATAGTTTAGTTTAGTTTTAGTTTAGTTTTATTCGATTTATATACCGCTCCTATCTCCATTGGACTCAGGGCGGTGCACAGGAAATTAAAAATGACACAACAAAAAAAACAATAAATACAATTGCAACATTAAAATAGCATTAAATTGAATAACCTGTGCTAAAATATAAACTAAAATGTTAAAATCCCCACACCTAATCAATTTAAAATTATATCTAATCTAACTCTAAGCTAGGCCGGCTAGGTGGAAGAAGTGCGTTTTGAGTGATTGGCGAAAGAGGCGAAGGTCCGTGATGGTACGAAATTTGGGGGGTAGGTCGTTCCAGAGGGCTGGACCTGCCACAGAGAAGGCCCTACCCCTGGGCGCCACCAGCCGGCATTGACCGGCCGACGGCACCCTGAGGAGGCCCACCCTGTGGGAGCAGATTGGTCGAAGGGAGGTGTGTGGTAGGAGACGGTCCCGCAAATAACTAGGCCCCGTGCCATGGAGCGATTTAAAGATGGTTACCAACACCTTGAAGTGCACCCGGAAGGCCACCGGCAGCCAGTGCAGCTCGCGCAGGAGGGGTGTTACATGGGAGCACCGTGGGACTCCCAAAATCCTCAGCGCGGCCACATTCTGCACTAACTGGAGCCTCCGGGTGCACCTCAAGGGGAGCCCCATGTAGAGAGCATTACAATAGTCTAGGCGGGACGTAACGAGCGCTTGAGTGACTGTGCGAAGGGTGTCCCAGTCAAGGAAAGGGTGCAACTGGCGGACCAGGCAAACCTGTTAAAAGGCCCCCCTGGTCACGGCTGTCATCTGGTCATCCAAGGAAAGCCGTGAATCCAGGAGGACGCCTAAGTTGCGGGCCCTTTCCACAGGGGCTAGTGTCTCGCCCCCGATGGCCAGCATTGGAGTCAGCTAGCTGTACCGGGATGCTGGAAACCACAGCCACTCAGTCTTGGACGGGTTGGGTCAAAGTTTGTTACTCCCCATCCAGGCCCGCACGGCCTCCAGACACCGGGACATCACTTCAACGGCATCGCTGGGGTGGTTGGGGGTAGATATGTATAGCTGAGTATCATCAGCATACTGATGGTATTCTACCCCACAACCACGGATGATCTCGCCCAGCGGCTTCATATAGGTGTTGAACAGGAGGGGCGAGAGGACCGACCCCTGAGGCACCCCACACATGAGGGGCCTCGACGTCGACCTCTGCCCTCCTGCCAACACAAATTGCAACCGACCAGAGAGAAAGGAGGCGAACCACCGCAACACGGTGCCTCCCACTCCTAAACCCTCCAGTCGGTGCAATAAGATACCATGGTCGATGGTAGATGCACCTGGAGGGAGTCCCATTTTTTTAAACTCCTTTTCCCATTCGGAATTGTAAAAATGCCTCCCCTTTTTATTATTTTATTTTATTTTTATTTTTCAAATTTATATCCTGCGCCCATCTCCCACCAAGGGACCCGGGGCGGCGCACAGGAAAATTAGAAATACAAAACTACAAATATACAAAATACGAAGACTCATTAAAACTATATTAAACCCAACCCTGCGCTAAAACATAATTAAAACCCCCAAATTAAAACTTTGCTCAACTAAAAGTCCGTTCGGTGTCGGGTAGTTCATGCCAGGCCGGCTAGATGAAAAAAGTGCGTTTTTAAGCGCTGGCGGAACAGGCGGAGGTCGGAGATGACACGGAGTTCGGGAGGTAGGTCGTTCCAGAGGGCTGGGCCCGCCACAGAGAAGGCCCTTCCCCTGGGTGTCGCCAACCGGCATTGCCCGGCCGACGGCCCCCGGAGAAAGCCCCTTGTTCTTCCTGGTTTAGTTTTCTTACACCCCAAATACTGCAGAAGCTGATTTGAGGGAGAGAGGGTGAATTTTCTGGCTGAAAGTATTTTTCTTGCTTTTTGCTTTTGTTAAGCTTTTGTTTCTATCTGACTGCCGGTTGCCGCGGCTAAAAATCCACCGAGGCAGCCGTGCACAACTAATCGAAAGGGGGGAAAAATGAACAACAATAGAATGCGATAGGCCAAGCTGAACAATCGGGGCTAGATATGTTTCCTAAAAACAACGAGATTGTGGAAATCAAACAGAAGATAAAAGAAGGGAATTCATTCGATGGGCTGTCCTTGACTTGCAACCAGAGTCACATAATCAAAATTCAGGGGCTTGGCAACTGTCATGTGACTAAGACTGTTGCAACGCCTAAGGCATGGGTGAAATTCAGCAGGTTCTGGCAGGTTCTGGAGAACGGGTAGCGGAAATTTTGAGTGGTTCAGAGAACCGGCAAATACCACTTCTGACTGGCCCCAGAGTGGGAGGGAGTGGAGATTTTGCAGAATCCTTGCCCTGGAGTGAGGAGAGGGAATGGAGATTTTGCAATATCCTTCCCCTGGAGTGGGGAGGGAATGGAGATTTTGCAGCATCCTTCCAATAGAGTGGGGAGGGAATGGAGATTTTGGAATATCCTTCACCTGGAGTGGGGAGGGAATGGAGATTTTGCAGTATCCTTCCCCTGGAATGGGGAGGGAATGGAGATTTTGCAGTATCCTTCCCCTGAAGTGGGGAGGGAATGGAGATTTTGCAATATCCTTCCCATGGAGTGGGGAGAGAATGGAGATTTTACAGTATCCTTCACCTGGAGCGAGGGGAGGGAATGGAGATTTTGCAGTATCCTTCCACTGGAGTGGAGAGGGAATGGAGATTATGCAGTATCCTTCCCCTGAAGTGGGGAGGGAATGGAGATTTTGCAGAATCCTTCCCCTGGAGTGGGGAGGGAATGGAGATTTTGCAGTATCCTTCCCCTGAAGTGGGGAGGGAATGGAGATTTTGCAGAATCCTTCCACTGGAGTGGGGAGGGAATGGAGATTTTGCAGTATCCTTCCCCTGGAGCGAGGCGAGGGAATGGAGATTTTGCAGTATCCTTCGCCTGGAGCGAGGGGAAGGAATGGAGATTTTGCAGTATCCTTCCCCTGAAGTGAGGGGAGGGAATGGAGATTTTGCAGTATCCTTCCCCTGGAGCGAGGGGAGGGAATGGAGATTTTGCAGTATCCTTCCCCTGGAGCGAGGGGAGGGAATGGAGATTTTGCAGTATCCTTCCCCTGGAGTGGGGAGGGAATGGAGATTTTGCAGTATCCTTCCCCTGGAGTGGGGAGGGAATGGAGATTTTGCAATATCCTTCCCCTGGAGCGAGGGGAAGGAATGGAGATTTTGCAGTATCCTTCCCCTGGAGTGGGGAGGGAATGGAGATTTTGCAATATCCTTCCCCTGGAGCGAGGGGAAGGAATGGAGATTTTGCAGTATCCTTCCCCTGGAGTGGGGAGGGAATGGAGATTTTGCAATATCCTTCCCCTGGAGCGAGGGGAAGGAATGGAGATTTTGCAGTATCCTTCCCCTGGAGTGGGGAGAGAATGGAGATTTTGCAATATCCTTCCCCTGGAGCGAGAGGAAGGAATGGAGATTTTGCAGTATCCTTCACCTGGAGCGAGGGGAGGGAATGGAGATTTTGCAGTATCCTTCCACTGGAGTGGAGAGGGAATGGAGATTTTGCAGTATCCTTCCCCTGAAGTGGGGAGGGAATGGAGATTTTGCAGAATCCTTCCCCTGGAGTGGGGAGGGAATGGAGATTTTGCAGTATCCTTCCCCTGAAGTGGGGAGGGAATGGAGATTTTGCAGAATCCTTCCACTGGAGTGGGGAGGGAATGGAGATTTTGCAGTATCCTTCCCCTGGAGCGAGGTGAGGGAATGGAGATTTTGCAGTATCCTTCGCCTGGAGCGAGGGGAAGGAATGGAGATTTTGCAGTATCCTTCCCCTGGAGCGAGGGGAGGGAATGGAGATTTTGCAGTATCCTTCACCTGGAGCGAGGGGAGGGAATGGAGATTTTGCAGTATCCTTCCACTGGAGTGGAGAGGGAATGGAGATTTTGCAGTATCCTTCCCCTGAAGTGGGGAGGGAATGGAGATTTTGCAGAATCCTTCCCCTGGAGTGGGGAGGGAATGGAGATTTTGCAGTATCCTTCCCCTGAAGTGGGGAGGGAATGGAGATTTTGCAGAATCCTTCCACTGGAGTGGGGAGGGAATGGAGATTTTGCAGTATCCTTCCCCTGGAGCGAGGTGAGGGAATGGAGATTTTGCAGTATCCTTCGCCTGGAGCGAGGGGAAGGAATGGAGATTTTGCAGTATCCTTCCCCTGGAGCGAGGGGAGGGAATGGAGATTTTGCAGTATCCTTCCCCTGGAGCGAGGGGAGGGAATGGAGATTTTGCAGTATCCTTCCCCTGGAGCGAGGGGAAGGAATGGAGATTTTGCAGTATCCTTCCCCTGGAGTGGGGAGGGAATGGAGATTTTGCAATATCCTTCCCCTGGAGCGAGGGGAAGGAATGGAGATTTTGCAGTATCCTTCCCCTGGAGTGGGGAGGGAATGGAGATTTTGCAATATCCTTCCCCTGGAGCGAGAGGAAGGAATGGAGATTTTGCAGTATCCTTCCCCCGGAGTGGGGAGGGAATGGAGATTTTGCAATATCCTTCCCCTGGAGCGAGGGGAAGGAATGGAGATTTTGCAGTATCCTTCCCCTGGAGTAGGGAGGGAATGGAGATTTTGCAGTATCCTTCCCCTGGAGTGGGGAGGGAATGGAGATTTTGCAGTATCCTTCCCCTGGAGCGAGGGGAAGGAATGGAGATTTTGCAGTATCCTTCCCCTGGAGTGGGGAGGGAATGGAGATTTTGCAGAATCCTACCCCTGGAGTAGGAGGGAATGGGCATTTTGCAGTATCCTTCCCCTGGAGTAGGAGGGAATGGAGATTTTGCAGTATCCTTCCCCTGGAGTAGGAGGGAATGGAGATTTTGCAGTATCCTTCCCCTGCCATACCCACCAAGCCATGCCCACAGAACCGGTAGTAAAAAACCACTGAATTTCACCACTGCACTAATGATCGCCATTTGTCACCTTCCCAGCTGCCTTCCCACAAGCAAAGTCAATGGGGGAAGGTGGATTCAGTTAACGACCACATGAGTCACTGAATAACTACAGTCATTGGCTTCAACAACTATGCCAAATGAGTTTAAAAAAATCAGGTGCGAGTCACTTCACAATTCCCTTGCTTACGCCATGGAAATTCTGGCTACGACGTGGTAGTAAATCAAGGACTACCTGTAGTTATTCCAAAATTCCAATCCAACCGTTGTCGTAGCTGCAGTTCCAATACATCTGGACAGCATCAAGTTGGAGAATTTTGTTGCAAGGAGAGTCCATTCCAAGATTTGGTGGCAACACACAAGAAGACACTGCCCACTATCTTCAGCTAGTGCAGCTTGCAACTCTCTGGTTTTTGGTCCTTTTCACACCTTCCTGCACATGAACCAGTTAGTAATAGTGGGGAGTTTCCAATAATGCATGGAAACTAATCCAGGAGAGATTCAACCTGGAAATAAGGAAAAATTTCCTGACAGTGAGAACTATCAACCCATGGAACAGGAGTTGCCTTCAGAAGTTGTGGGAGCTTCATCACTGGAGGCTTTCAAGAAGAGACTGGACTGCCCTTTGTCAGAAAAGGTGTAGGGTCTCCTGCTTGGGCAGGGGGTTGGACTAGATGACCTACAGGGTGCCTTCCAACTCTGTTGATCGGAATCAGAATCTGAGATTTCCACTTCTCCCTGTTTAAGTGTCCTGGGAGATCTTATTCTAATTTAGTGACCGGTCAGGTGTTTGTGCTAGCGGTGGACAGTTGATCTCAATTTCTGGTGCTTGGGAGTATTTATTTATTTATTTATATATATATCCCACATTCATTATTTTTGCAAATAATTCAACCTATCCAACACATCTTTCTCCTCCTACTTTCCCCACAAAAGCCCTGTGAAGTGGGTTGGGCTCAAAGAGAGGGATTGGTTCAAAATGTTCAGTGGAAAAGCTTGCCTCCAGAAGTTGTGAATGCCCCAACACTGCAAGTCTTCAAGAAGATGTTGGATAGCCATTTGTCTGAAATGGTATAGGGCTTCCTGCCTAGGCAGGGAGTTGGACTAGATGATCTCCAAGGCCCCTTCCAACTCTGCTATTGTATTATTGTATTAACTCTGCATATGACAGAGTCTTACGACCTTTGTACCATCCAGGGACAGTATTTACATACTTTCTCTAGAGGTTCGCAAATGTGAGTGCATGGGCCCCATCCATGCATGTACTCGGCCTTCCACGCCTGCATTTTGGCTTGAAAACATGCTCCAATATCTCAGGGGTCGCCACAGAGAAGAGGGAGTCGAACTATTCTCCAAGGCACCTGAGGGCAGAACAAGAAGCAATGGGTGGCAACTAATCAAGGAGAGAAGCAACTTAGAACTAAGGAGAAATTTCCTGACATATAGAACAATCAAACAGTGGAACAGAAATTGCCTCCAGAAGTGGTGAACGCCCCAACATTGGACGTCTTCAAGAAGATGTTGGATAGCCATTTGTCTGAAACGGTATAGGGCTTCCTGCCTAGGCAGGGAGTTGAACTAGATGACCTCCAAGGTTCCTTCCAACTCTGCTATTGTATTGTATTGCATTGTAAAATCACCCAGCCAGCTTTCATGCCTAAAATGGGACTAGAATTTACTGTCTCCTCATGATTGGTCCAAAGTCACCCAGCTGGCTTTCATGCCTAAAATGGGACTAGAATTCAAGGTCTCCTGGTGATTGGCTTAAAATTACCTAACTGGCTTTCACACCTAAGGTAGGACTAGAACTCACTTTCTCCAGGTAATTGGCCTGAAGGCACCCAACCACCTTTCATGCCTAAACTGGGACTAGAACTTACAGTCTCCCGCTCTTGGTTTCAAGTCACCCAGCTGGCTCCCATGCCTAAGGCAGAACTAGAACTCACGGTGATTGGCCCAAAGCCACCCAGCTGACCTTCGCGCCTAAGACGGGACTAGAACTCACAGTCTCCCAGTTTCTAGCTTGACGCCTTCGCTGTTAGACCCAAACGGACTCTTCCCTTGTCTATCCCTGGCACCAGATCAGACAGCTGATGGCATCCCAGCTCCCCCGTGCTCCAACCCTTCCAGGCTGGCACGCGCATAAAGTTGCCCGCGAGCAGCCCACACAAAGCGGGCGACGGCCTGCCAGCAGCTGAGAATGCCACGTGCCAAGGGCATCCGATGCCTCCAGCGAAGAGAGCCAAGTTATGTTGGAAAGGAAAGAAACAAAGAGAGAGAAATGCAGTCACCAGTTCTCCCCTTTCTGGAGATTTGTCATGCTCCTGCGAAGATGGCACCTCGCCATCACATAGCTTCCAAGGGGTGATTTGTGGGGCCTGGTGGGGTGTTTTTTTTCTTTTCCCTGATGCATCCCCCAAACGTTAGGCTCTCGATACAGAGGAATGTTATCACACCGGCAAAACAGCTTGGCAGACTCCTGGCAGCTCTCTATGGGATTAGCCCAGCTGGGATGTTAGCATTTCAGTAATTAACCCCAAAAGATGTTGCTGACAATGGTAAGCAGAAATAGCCCTGTTTTTTCCCCATTAGGGGACACCCTTGTTAAGGATCTAAACTCTTAATACAGCAATAGCCACAGCATTTTAGGCTTCTACAGATGGCCCTCGACTTACAACAATTTATTTGATACTAACTATACCCGGCCACGCGTTGCTGTGGCCCAGTCTGGTTAAATGGCCAACCAATCTGTGTGTAGATCTACACCTGCACACATACACCCAACCACCATATAAGCCCCAACCTACCTACCTACTGTATTTCTCTCTCTCTCTCTCTCTCTCTCTCTCTCTCTCTCTCTCTCTCTCTCTCTCTCTCTCTCTCTCTCTCTCTCTCTCTATCTATCTATCTATCTATCTATCTATCCCTCTACCTACCTACCTACTATATTTCTTTCTTTTTCCCTCTACCTACCTACCTACCTACCTACCTACCTACCTACCTACCTACCTATTGTATTTCCCCCTCTCTATCCCTCTACCTACCTACCTACCTACCTACCATATTTCTCCCTCTCTATCTATCCCCCTATCTACCTACCTGCCTACCTACTGTATTTCTCCCTCTCTGTCTATCCCTCTACCTACCTACCTACTGTATTTCTTTCTTTTTCCCTCTATCTACCTACCTACCTACTGTATTTCCCCCCCTCTATCCCTCTACCTACCTACCTACTGTATTTCTCCCTCTCTGTCTATCCCTCTACCTACCTACCTACTGTATTTCTTTCTTTTTCCCTCTACCTACCTACCTACCTACCTACTGTATTTCCCCCCTCTATCCCTCTACCTACCTACCTACCTACCGTATTTCTCGCTATCTATACACCTACCTACCTACCGTATTTCTCCCTCTCTGTCTATCCCTCTACTTACCTACCTATTGTATTTCTTGCTTTCTCCCTCCACCTACCTACCTACTGTATTTCTCCCTCTCTATCTATCCCCCTATCCACCTACCTGCCTACCTACTGTATTTCTCCCTCTCTGTCTATCCCTCTACCTACCTATCTACTGTATTTCTCCCTATCTATCTATCCATCCCCCTACCTATGTACCTACCTACCTACCTACCTACCTACCTACCTACCTACTATATTTCTTCCTTTCTCCCTCTACCTACCTACCTACCTACCTACCTACCTACCTACCTACCTACCTACCTACCTACCTACCTACCTACTGTCTCTTTCTTTCTTTCTTTCTTTCTTTCTATCTATCTATCTATCTATCTATCTATCTATCTATCTATCTATCTATCTATCTATCTATCTATCTATCTATCTATCTATCTATCCTTTTTGGCCCCAAGAGGCCGCCGTATGAGGCCTTTTCCAACACTGACAGTTGAAAAGCAGTTTGATGGGCGTGGCTACAGACATGTTAACACACATTTCAGTGGGTACTTTTTTGTGTGTAATTTGTACACAACACATGCGTGCTAGGCACAAAATGATTAGCTATTCTATTATCCGAAGGGCTTGGCTACATTGTGTGAAAGTTTGGTATAAATCGGTCAGGTACTTTTTGAGATTAGTGGATTCGTACAAACTATTTTACATTTTTATTTATATAGACTAGCTATACCCGGCCACGCGTTGCTGTGGCCCAGTCTGGTTAAATGGCCAACCAATCTGTGTGTAGATCTACACCTGCACACATACACCCAACTACCATATAAGCCCCAACCTACCTACCTACTGTATTTCTCTCTCTCTCTATATATCTATCTATCTATCTATCTATCTATCTATCTATCTATCTATCTATCTATCTATCTATCTATCTATCTATCTATCTATCTATCTATCTATCTATCTATCTATCTATCTATCTATCTATCTATCTATCTATCTATCTATCCCTCTACCTACCTACCTACTGTATTTCTTTCTTTCTCCCTCTACCTACCTACCTACCTATTGTATTTCCCCCTCTCTATCCCTCTACCTACCTACTTACCGACCTACCTACCTACCTACCTACCTACCTACCTACCTACCTACCTACCTACCTACTATATTTCTCCCTCTCTATCTATCCCCCTATCTACCTACCTGCCTACCTACTGTATTTCTCCCTCTCTGTCTATCCCTCTACCTACCTACCTACTGTATTTCTTTCTTTTCCCCTCTATCTACCTACCTACTGTATTTCCCCCCCTCTATCCCTCTACCTATCTACCTACCGTATTTCTCGCTATCGATACACCTACCTACCTACCTACGGTATTTCTCCCTCTCTGTCTATCCCTCTACTTACCTACCTATTGTATTTCTTGCTTTCTCCCTCCACCCACCTACCTACCTACCTACCTACCTACCTACCTACCTACTGTATTTCTCCCTCTCTATCTATCCCCCTATCCATCTATCTGCCTACCTACTGTATTTCTCCCTCTCTTTCTATCCCTCTACCTACCTATCTACTGTATTTCTCCCTATCTATCTATCCATCCCCCTACCTATGTACCTACCTACCTACCTACCTACCTACCTACTATATTTCTTCCTTTCTCCCTCTACCTACCTACCTACCTACCTACCTACCTACCTACCTACCTACCTACCTACTGTCTCTTTCTTTCTTTCTTTCTTTCTTTCTTTCTTTCTTTCTTTCTTTCTTTCTTTCTTTCTTTCTTTCTTTCTTTCTTTCTTCGTATCTATCTATCTATCTATCTATCTATCTATCTATCTATCTATCTATCTATCTATCTATCTATCTATCTATCTATCATCTATCCACCTACCTACCTACCTACCTACCTACCTACCTACCTACATACATACATACATACATACATACATACATACATACCTTATTTCTGCCTCTCTATCTATCCCTTGGGAGTCATCTAGTCCAACTCCCTGCTAGGCAGAAAGCCCTATACCCATGATGGCGAACCTATGGCACGGGTGCCACAGGTGGCACACGGAACCATTTCTTAGGCCACTCGAGGCATTGCCCTGTCAGCTTCAGTTTGTATGTGTGCCCTGGCCAGCTGATTTAGGCCTTCTTTTGAGGCCATTTTTTGCCCTCTGGAGGTGAGGGAAGGTTGTTTTCACCCTCCCCAGGCTCCTATAAACCCTCTGGAGCCTGGGGATGACATAAAAAGCATGCCAAATGCAGGGGGGTCATGCACATAGCATTATGGATGTGGCACACCTGTGCACATCGCCCCTGCACTCCCCCTGCTATTGGCACGTGAGCCAAAAAAGGTTAGCCATCACTGCCCTATACCAGGGGTCTGCAAAGTCGGCTCTTTTAAGACAGGTGGACTTCAACTCCCAGAGTTCCCCAGCCAGCTATGCTGGCTGGGGAACTCTGGGAGTTGAAGTCCACCAGTCTTAAAAGAGCCGACTTTGCAGACCCCTGCCCTATACTATTTCAGACTAATGGCTATCCAACATCTTCTTAAAGACTTCCAGTGTTGGGGCATTCACAACTTCTGGAGGCAAGTTGTTCCACTGATTAATTGTTCTAACTGTCAGGAAATTTCTCCTCAGTTCTAAGTTGCTTCTCTTCTTGATTAGTTTCCACCCATTGATTCTTGTCCTGCCCCCAGGTGCTTTGGAGAATAGCTTGACTCCCTCTTCTTTGTGGCAACCCCTGAGATATTGGAAGGCTGCTATCCTGTCTCCCCTAGTCCCTCTTTTATTAAACTGTATTTCTCCCTGTCTCTCTATTCCCCTATCTACCTACTTACTGTAATACAATAATACAATAGCAGAGTTGGAAGGGACCTTGGAGGTCATCTAGTCCAACCCCGCTGCTCAAGCAGGAGACCCTATGCCGTTTCAGACAAATGGTTTTCCAGTCTCTTCTTAAAAACACATAAAGTGTAGGGGCATCCATAACTTCTGGTGGCAAGATGTTCCACTGGTTAATAGTTCTCACTGCCAGGAAATTTGCCCTCAGTTCTAGGTTGCTTCTCTCCTTGATTAGTTTCCACCCATTGCTTCTTGTCCTGCCCTCAGGTGCCTTGGTGAATAGCTTGACTCCCTCTTCTTTGGGGCAACCCCTGAGATATTGGAAGGCTGCTATCATGCCTTCCCTAGTCCCTCTTTTATTAAACTGTATTTGCTGTCAGATGGGTGATTCTTTGTTACAGTTTGGTTCAGTTCGCATTAAACAGTTTAAAGCAGCTGCCTGCCTCCTTTTTTTTACCTCAGAGAACAGTCCTGAGCAGAATTTCTCCCCCCTCCCCTCTCTATGGGCCACCTGGGAGTTTGCTATCCTCTGTGCCTTTTTGGCCCCAAGAGGCCGCCGTATGAAGCCTTTTCCAACACTGACAGTTGAAAAGCAGTTTGATGGGCGTGGCTACAGGGATGTTAAATCACATTTCAGTGAGTACATTTTTGTGTGTGTAATTTGTACACAACACATGTGTGCTAGGCACAAAATGATTAGCTATTCTATTATTGGAAGTCCTTGTCTACGTTGTGTGAAAGTTTCGTGTAAATCGGCCCAGTAGTTTTTGAGATTAGTGGATTCGTACAAACTATTTTACATTTTTATTTATATAGATGATAGCAGTGTTCCAATATCTCAGGGGCGGCCACAAAGAAGAGGGAGTCCAGCTATTCTCCAACGCACCTGAGGGCAGGAGGAGAAGCAATGGGTGGAAACTAATCAAGGACAGAAGCAACTTAGAACTAAGGAGAAATTGCCTAATAGTTAACACAATTAATCAGTGGAACAGCTTGCCTCCAGAAGTTGTGAATTCTCCAACTGGAGTTTTTAAAGAAAAGATTGGATAACCATTTGTCTGAAATGCTATAGGGTTTCCTGCCTGAGCAGGGGGCTGGACTAGATGACCTCCAAGGTCCCTTTCAAGTCTGCTATTCTATTCTATTCTATTCTATTCTATTCCATTCCATTCCATTCTATTTTTCTTCCTTTTCTCTATTCTGTTCTGTTCTGTTCTGTTCTATTCTGTGACTGTTCGAGGTTACAATGACACTAAAAAAATGTGAGTTATGATCATTTTTCACACTTATGACCACTGCAGCATTCCCATGGCTAAGTGATCAAAAATCAGACGCTTGGCAGCTGGCATGTACTTATGACAGTTGCAGTGTTCCATAGTCGCGCAATCATATTTTGCAATCTTCCGACAAGCAAAGTCAGTGGGGAAGCCAGGTTCACTTAACAACCCTGTTACTAACTGAACAACTGCAGTGATTCACTTAGCAACTGTGGCAAGGAAGGCTGTAAAATGGGGCAAAACTCACTTCACCACTGTCTTGCTTAGCAACAAAACTTTGGGGCTCAATTGTGGCTATGATTCGAGGATTACCTGTATACAGTATATTAAGCTTATTCCAAAAGTTCAAGCATATTTAAATATTTTGGAGGCATACTTTGGCATCAGGTTGAACCATGGTGGCACAGTGGTGAGAATGCAGTACTGCAGGCTAATTCTGCCGACTGCCAGCAGTTCGAATCTCACCAGGCTCAAGGTAGACTCAGCCTCCCATCCTTCTGAGGTCAGTAAAATGAGGACCCAGATTATTGGTGGCCATAGACTATAAACTGCTTAGAGAGGGCTCTGAAGCACTGTGAAGCGGTATATAAGTCTACATGCTATTGCTATTGCTACATCTATCATTGTCCCAGAGGTACTTTTTCAAGGGGCAACTGGAGTTTCTGGTTTTTCTTTGAAGACTGAGCTGAAGGGCTGTACCTGTGCATTTCAGGTACAGGTACCTGTGCATGGTCAATTTCAACCGATGCTCCAGTTTCAAAAGGATCTTGACAAACCTGAACATTGGGCACTATCTAATAAAATGAAATTCAGTGGCGAAGAGTCAGGTTCTACATTTAGGCAACAAAAATGAAATGCACAGGTGCAATATAGGTGGTACCTTGCTCAATAGTAGCAACTGTGAGAGGGATCTTGGAGTCCTAGTGGACAACCATTTAAATATGAGCCAGCCGTGGGCAGCAGCTGCCAAAAAAGCCGACGCAGGTCTAGGCTGCATCAACAGAGGGAGAGAATCAAGATCACATGAAGGGTTAATACCACTTTATAATGCCTTGGTTAGACACTTGGAATGCGGCATCCAGTTTTGGTTGCCACGATGTAGAAAAGACATGGAGACTCTAGAAAGAGTGCAGAGAAGAGCAACCAAGAGGATTAGGGGACTGGAGACTAAAACATATTAGGAACGGTTGCAGGAACTGGGTATGTCTAGTTTAATAAAAAGAAGGACTAGGGGAGACATGATGGCAGTCTTCCAATATCTCAGGGGTTGCCCCAAAGAAGAGGGAGTCAAACTATTCTCCAAAGCACCTGAGGGCAGGACAAGAAGCAATGGGTGGAAACTAATCATGGAGAAAAGCAACTTAGAACTGAGGAGCAATTTCCTGACAGTGAGAACAATTAATCAGTGGAACAGAAATTGCCTCCAGAAGTTGTGAATGCTCCAACACTGCAAGTCTTTAAGAAGATGTTGGATAGCCATTTGTCTGAAATGGTATAGTGCTTCCTGCCTAGGCAGGGAGTTAGACTAGATGACCTCCAAGGTCCCTTCCAAGGTCTGCTATTGTGTTATTGTTTTGAGATTCAGATTCAGACAATTTCATGTCCATTAAAAAGGAACATTTTTTGCTTCCCAAATTTGATTGGTGACCAGTTTGGATAATGGATGGATGGATGGATGGATGGACAGACTGTCGGTCTGTCTGATTGATTGATTCCCCATCCAATTGGAAGTGGGCAGAGGAGGGAAAGTCTGATGATTGTTGATACAGCCTTTGCAGGATGTCAAGTAAGTAAATAATGACTCAAAATGTACCCAGGCAAGTTGTGATTCTGCTGAGCTGAATTCAGGGAAGGCATCAACCAACGCAGAGCCTTTTTGGGAAATATTATCAAAGGTTTACGTAAAGTCACCGGTGTAATGTAAGCTGACAACTGCCACCAACCTGGCTTCCAATTATAGGATCAGCTTTTATTTGTTGGCAACGTTCATCTTGGAGCTTTCTTTGATCTTTTTCTAAGAATCCGCCTTGATTTTTAAAAATGTTACTTTTGTCACTCAATTCAAACCTTTATTATCAGAGTACCTCATGTGTACAATGAGCTTGGCTGAGCCTCCCTCAATTTAAATTCGCAAAGAAAGGACATACAACTGCAGACAAGTTTCTTTATAAAAAAATGGTTTTTATAAAGCAAGGGCACTGAGAGATTTTGACCAATTCCTTGTTTGCCAAATCACACTTGGCCAAATAAAGCTCTTCTCTTCTCTTCTCTTCTCTTCTCTTCTCTTCTCTTCTCGTCTCGTCTCGTCTCTACTCTTCTCTTCTCTTCTCCTCTCCTCTCCTCTCCTCCACCTCCACCTCCACCTCTGTCCCGTCCCGTCACCTCCACCTCCACCTCCACCTCCACCTCTGTCCCGTCCTGTCCCGTCCCCTCCTCTCTTCCATTCCATTCAATCTTCTCTTCTCTTCTCCTCTCCTCTCCTCCACCTCCACCTCCACCTCTGTCCCGTCCCGTCCCGTCACCTCCTCTCTTCCATTCCATTCAATCTTCTCTTCTCTTCTCTTCTCTTCTCCTCTCCTCCACCTCCACCTCCACATCCACCTCCACCTCTGTCCCGTCACCTCCACCTCCACCTCCACCTCTGTCCCGTCCCCTCCTCTCTTCCATTCCATTCAATCTTCTCTTCTCTTCTCTTCTCCTCTCCTCTCCTCTCTTCTTCTCTCCTCTTCTCCACCTCCATCCTGTCCCATCCCCTCCTCTTTTCCATTCCATTCCATTCAATCTTCTCCTCTCCTCTCCTCTCCTCTCCTCTCCTCTCCTCTTCTCCACATCTGTCCCATCCCCTCCTCTCTTCCATTCCATTCCATGATGGCACAATGGTTAGAATGCAGTATTGCAGGCTGATTCTGCCCACTGCTAGGAGTTTGATCCTGACCAGCTCAAGGTTGACTCAGCCTTCCATCCTTCCAAGGTCGGTAAAAATGAGGAGCCAGATTGTTGGGGGAAATAGGCTGACTCTGTAAACCGCTTAGAGAGAACTATGAAGCAGGGTATACGTCTAAGTGCTATTGCTATTCCACTCCATTTCATTAGAGGCCCATCAGTCAAGGATGATTGGGTTGGAGTCCAGCACATCCACCAGGGTACCCTTCTACCCAGTGTTGTGGCCTGCCAGCAGCCAGCGAAGTTGGCAGCAGATTCGGACAGTGAGGAAGTTGGGCCAGTCCTGGAGTCTGGGGAAGGCTCTGACGAGGGCTCTGCATCGGAGGCAGAGATGGGGCCAGGGCCTTTGGACAGTTATCAGCTGCCTTCGGAGTTGGACATCACTGAGGCAGACAAACAGCTGGAGCCTGTCCCCAATACGCGCATGTGCAGAGTTGCCAGACGAACGGAACAGCTAAGGAACAAGGGTTGACTTGGGAGTGAGGCCACAGGTGGACGGTGAATGGTCCCTCCCAGAGGGAATAAAAGAGGAACGACAGGGGAGTGGAGTTTGAAGGATGTCAATTAGTTCATCCCTGCATTCTTGCCAAGTATTGCAGCGTCTGAAAGATATCAGCATGGCCATTCTCCAAGCCTGATCATGGTCGGTAATTGTGAACTCTCTTGAAAGACGGTGGGAGAGGGAAGACTTTGCTGGAGAGGAATTCACTGTAAATTAAATAAAAGGAGTTTATGGGGGATGAGGACTTGGCTTCGTACCACCAGGGAAGCCTAGGTCACAACACCCAGGATATCAGGGAAGAGGAAAATGCAGGAGAATTGCAGCTCAGAGAACCATTCCAGGCTAGTTCTAGAGCAGGGGTCTCCAACCTTTGCAACTTTAAGTCTGAAGGACTTCAACTCCCAGACTTCTCCTGGGTTAGAGTTGTTGAGCTTTGCTGGCTGGAGAATTCTGGGAGCTGAAGTCCTTCAGACTTAAAGTTGCAAAAGTTGGAGACCCCTGTTCTAGAGCGCTCCCATCTACTTCGTTTGTGTTTAAGTCTCCAGTGGGACCCCAGAAATAAAGAACGCAGGGCTCTTAAAGCTTAGACGCAGAATTTTGACATCTGCAGCCATTTCCCTCTGATGCTTCTCAACAAAGCTATTAGGCTTTCTAATATTGTCCCTCTCTTGCAAGATGTCACTCCGAGATTTCGAGCCATTTGAGCCTCAATCCGTGGCAGGTGAGAGAGAAACAGAAGCACAGAAAATAACAGAAAATTGGAGGAAAATGGAGCCAGGCACCTGAAGTGTTGATGCCGGCTTAGAAAAGCGGAAGGGGGGAAAAACAACAACCAAAAGAGCGAAAATGATGAAGATTGAGCAATTCTGTCTTCTGGTCTCTGGTTCTTGCTTGTCCTCTGCTCGGAGGCAGGTTGAATTGTAAGTATCGATCAGTGCCATCTGCGGAAAGATAAAGGACCTGTCTTCTTCTCCTTCTCCTTGTCCTTCTTCTTTTTAAAAAAAATAAGATTGTCAAACGGGCTGGAATTCTTTTGCCTGCACGGTAGATCAGAACAAAACTCTCAGCCTGCATTTTCCTATAAGGTCCCTTAAGGTTCATTAAACTTTGCAGGGAATGAAATAAATGGGCAGTTGATAGGTGCAGATACAATGCAAAAAAAAGAAGTAGATAAAAATTCAGGTAGACCTTGACTGTGGGAAAGAAATGGAGGTAGTGACAGATTTTATTTTCCTGGGCTCCAAGGTCACAGCAGATGGGGACTGGAGCTGAGAAATTAAAAGACGCTTGCTCCTGGGGAGGAAAGCGATGGCAAATCTAGACAGCAGACTAAAAAGCAGAGACATCACCCTGCTAACTAAAGGGCATCTAGTCAAGGCTATGGTTTTCCCAGTTGCAATGTATGGCTGTGAAGGTTGGACCATAAGGAAGGCTGAGCGCCAAAGAATTGAGGTTCTAAGTTGCTTCTCTCCTTGATTAGTTTCCACCCATTGCTTCTTGTTCTGCCCTCAGGTGCTTTGGAGAATAGTTTGACTCCCTCTTCTCTGAGAGGCTGCCACAAAGAAGAGGGAGTCAAACTATTCTCCAAAGCACCTGAGGGCAGAACAAGAAGCAATGGGTGGAAACTAATCAAGGAGAGAAGCAACTTAGAACTGAGGAGAAATTTCCTGACAGTTAGGACAATTAATCAGTGGAACAGAAGTTGCCTCCAGAAGTTGTGAATGCCCCAACCCTGGAAGTCTTTAAGAAGATGTTGGATAGCCATTTGTCTGAAACGGTATAGGGCTTCCTGCCTGGGCAGGGAGTTGGACTAGATGACCTCCAAGGTCCCTTCCAACTCTGCTACTGTATTGTATTGTATTGTATTGCGGCCTTTGAACTCTGGTGCTGGAGAAGACTCCTGTGAGTCCCTTGGACTGCAAGATGATCCAACCGGTCAGTCCTGGAGGAGATCAACCCCGACTGCTCTTTAGAAGGCCAGATCCTGAAGAGGAAACTCAAAGACTTTGGCCATCGAATGAGAAGGAAGGACTCCCTGGAGAAGAGCCTCATGCTGGGAAAAAGATGGAGGGCAAAAGAAGAAAGAAGAAGAAGAAAGGGACAACAGAGAATGTGGTGGCTTTATGGAGTCACCAAAGCAGTGGGTGTGAGCTTTAAGGGACTCCAGAGGATGGTAGAGGACAGGAAGGCCTGGAGGAACGTTGTCCATGGGGTTGTGAAGTGTCAGATAATAATAATAATAATAATAACTTTGCATTTATTAACCGCTCCCTCTCCCCACAGGGGAGATACTACTTCGCAACTAACAACAAGAAGAGACTTTGATTCAAAACCAAAACGGAGCCCAAAATTTGTGTTGCTAAGCGAGACAGTGGCTCGGCATGAATTTGATGATTAGGGGACCGACATGGATGGTTGCAAGAATTGGGTATGTCTAGTTTAATTAAAAGAAGGACAAAGGGTGACATGGAAGCAGTGTTCCGATATTTAAGGGGTTACCACAAAGGAATCAAGCTATTCTCCACAGCACTCAAAGGCAGGACAAGAAGCAATGGATGGAAACTAAACAAGGACAGAAGCAACTTAGAACTAAGGAGAAATTTCCTGACAGCGAGAACAATTTACAATTTAGGATCTCCTGCTTGAGCAAGGGGTTGGACTAGAAGACTCGATCAATGCTTTCCAATTAGATTGCAGAAAATACGACTTCAGCAACAGAATGGTCAATGCCTGTAATGTTGTTGCATCCTCTAACCTCAAACTGTCTACCGTGGACCTCACCCCATTCCTATGCGGTCCGTAAAGGGGGCGTGCATAAGCGCACCAGCGTGCCTACTGTCCAGTGGTGGGTTCCGGATCTCGTTCCAACTAGTTCCATCTCGTTCCAACTGAAACTCATCAAATTTGCAGACAACACCAAGCTGGCAGGAATAGCCAACACTCCAGAAGATAGGCTTAAGATACAGAAGGATCTGGACAAACTTGAACATTGGGCACTATCTAATAAAATGAAATTCAATTGTGAAAAAAGTAAGGTTCTACATTTAGGCAAGAAAAACAAAATGCACAAGTACAGTATAGGTGGTACCTTGCTCAATAGTAGCAACTGTGAGAGGGATCTTGGAATCCTAGTGGACAACCATTTAAATATGAGCCAGCAGTGTGCAGCAGCTGCCAAAAAAGCCAACACAGTTCTAGGCTGCATAAACAGAGGGATAGAATCAAGATCACCTGAAGTGTTAATGCCACTGTATAGTGCCTTGGTAAGGCCACACTTGGAATACTGCATACAGTTTTGGTCGCCACGATGTAGAAAAGACGTGGAGACTCTGGAAAGAGTGCAGAGAAGAGCAACCAAGATGATTAGGGGACTGGAGACTAAAACATATGAAGAACGGTTGCAGGAGCTGGGTATGTCTAGTTTGATGAAGAGAAGGATCAGGGGAGATATGATAGCAGTGTTCCGATATCTCAGGGGTTGCCACAAAGAAGAGGGAGTCAAACTATTCTCCAAGGCACCTGGGGGCAGGACAAGAAGCAATGGGTGGAAACTAATCAAGGAGAGAAGCAACTTGGAACTAAGGAGAAATTTCCTGACAGTAAGAACAATTAACCTCTGGAACAGCTTGCCTCCAGAAGTTGTGAATGCCCCAACCCTGGAAGTCTTTAAGAAGATGCTAGATAGCCATTTGTCTGAAATGGTATAAGGTTCCTGCCCACACAGGGGGTTGGACTAGAAGACCTACAATGTCCCTTCCAACTCTGCTATTGTATTGTATTGTATTGTATTGTATTGGTGCAGTTGCAATGGGATCAGCATTGTCCACATGTCTCCACATTCCTATCCAGCAACGCCTCCCCAAGTGTTGTGAGAGAGGCATCACAACGCCTCTGTGACACTCCAGCTCCGGAAGTACCGAAGACTTTAAAGATAGGTAAGGAGCGTGGGCGGGCAGGTGGGCCCTCTGGAGCACCATACCAGAACAATACCTGGTGCTCCGGGCAGGCTCCAGTATAACCATACCGGGGCATACTGCCTGCAACCCATCACTGCTACCGTCCTTGTCCTACTGCACGGGCATTTTAGCACGGGCATTCTAAATTTAATCAGTTTTTTATTTTTGTAGTATTTATGGTGTTTTTATGTATTTATATGTTTATATTTATTTTAATTTCCTGTGCGCCACCCTGAGTCCCTTCAGGGAGATAGGTGCGGGATATAAGTCTAATAAATTGAATAAATGGAAAATTGAAATACTGTCCCACTTATTTGTACTCATTTCCTGTGCTCATGTCCATGTTTATATTTATACCTGTTATCTTGTACACATTTGACAAAGCAAACTAAACAAAATAAAAATACAATTTTGTTATTCTTTTTATCACAAAGAGATCCAACCTAGAACTAAGGAGAAAGTTCCTGACAGTGAGAACCATTTACAATTTAGGGTCTCCTGCTTGAGCAAGAGGTTGGACTAGAAGACCTCCAATGCAGTGGTGGGTTTCTGCAGGCTCGCACCTACTCGCGAGAGCCGGTTGGTGAAATTTAGAGAACCGGTGAGAGGGGGTTCCACCGGGGTAGCTGGAAGTAAATCTGGCTCACCGCTGCCAGTGACCCAATGGGAAGGAAAGGAAAGGAAGTCAGAAAGGAAAGAAAGAAAGAAAGAAAGAAAGAAGAAAGAAGAAAGAAGAAAGAAAGAAAGAATTTATCATTGCAATTGAGTCCAAAATTTGGGTTGCTAAGCAAGAGCGTTGTTAAATGAGTTTCACCACATTTTAAAAGGTGGCCACTCCCACTCTGTCACATGACTGCCAAGCCACGCCCACAAAATAGGCCACACCTACAGAGTAGGTTCTAAAGAATTTGAAACCCACCACTGCTCCAATGCCTTCCAATTCTGTAATTCTTTGTATCAAAAAGAGATCCAACTAAGGAGAAAGTTCCTGACAGTGAGAACATTCCATCAGTGGAACTACCTGCCTCCAGAAGCTGTTAATGCTCCAACACTTGAAATTTTAAAGATGAGAATGGCCATTTGTCAGAAATGGGTCTCCTGCTTTTTTAAAAAAAATTAAAGTTGTTATTTTTGTTACATAATACAAATTCTTTTGTGAACAGAGTCTTGTCCGAATTCCCCCTTTAACATTCCTACCAAAAGACATAATTCATTTTACATTATATTTCCATCATTTCCGATTTTAGCCGTATTACTTTTCTACTCCTATTTTCCAATTTCTAGCTTTTAACACAATATACTTTTTCTTTCGCTTTAAAAATAAACCATTTGTCATTTCTTTTCCATCCATTTTCCATTAACAATAAGACTCTTCACATTTCAGATTTCAAGTTTTATATAATCAACATAACATAATTATTTAAGAGCTTTAAGGTTCTTAATATAATTCCCACGCAGTCTAATTAAAATACATTTTTACCTTGTTAACAATATTTCTTTCTACTGGATCACATCATTCTACTAGTCTCCTATTTCTAAATTTTCTCTTTTTCTTCTTTTTATGTGTCTTATATCTTTTCTTCTGTATCTTCTCTCTCACTTTTCAATAGATTTGTTGAGTATCTCTCCCCCAAGTTTCTTGTTCCCATCTCCCTTTGTTTCTCTCTTATTCAGATATATAACAACAACAACAACAACAACAACAACAACAACAATAACAACAACAACAACAACAACAACAATAATAATAATAATAATAATAATAATTTAGATTTATAAACCGCCCCCTCTCCCCGAAGGACAATACAATACAATAGCAGAGTTGGAAGGGACCTTGGAGGTCTTCTAGTCCAACCCCCTGTCTAGGCAGGAAACCCTATACTGTTTCAGACAAATGGCTATCTAACATCTTCTTGAAGATTTGCAGTGTTGGAGCATTCACAACTTCTGGAGGCAATTTCTGTTCCACTGATTAATTGTTCTAACTGTCAGGAAATTTTTCCTCAGTTCTAAGTTGCTTCTCTCCTTGATTAATTTCCACCTATTGCTTCTTGTTCTGCCCTCAGGTGCTTTGGAGAATAGAATATAGAATAACAGAGTTGGAAGGGACTTTGGAGGTCTTCTAGTCCACCCCCTGACTAGGCGGGAAACCATCACTTCAGTCAAATGGCTATTTATTTTCCATAAAACAGGCCTCCTGCTTGAGCAGGGGGTTGGACTAGAAAGAGTGCAGAGAAGAGCAACAAAGAGGATTAGGGGACTGGAGGCTAAAACATATGAAGAACGGTTGCAGGAACTGGGTATGTCTAGTTTGATGAAGAGAAGGACCAGGGGAGACATGATAGCAGTCTTCCGATATCTCAGAGGCTGCCACAAAGAAGAGGGAGCCAAACTATTCTCCAAGGCACCTGGGGGCAGAACAAGAAGCAATGGGTGGAAACTAATCAAGGAGAGAAGCAACTTAGAACTGAGGAGAAATTTCCTGACAGTTAGAACAATTAACCTCTGGAACAGCTTGCCTCCAGAAGTTGTGAATGCCCCAACACTGGAAGTCTTTAAGAAGATGTTAGATAGCCATTTGTCTGAAATGGTATAAGGTTCCTGCCCACGCAGGGGGTTGAACTAGAAGACCTCCAAGGTCCCTTCCAACTCTGCTATTGTATTGTATTGTACCTCCAAGGTCCCTCCCGACTCTGGTTTGTTTTTCTTCTTCTATTCTTCTGAAAATGTAATGAAACTCTCACGATTCTGCTCCTTTGCCGAGCGTCAAATGGAGAATTTCAGATGATGGATGCGCTGATTTAGCCACTCTGCGGCTCTGTCAAATTTCCTTACATTTCTAGTTAAGCCTTGCTCTTGGTGACTGAGTGCTTGCTTGCTTTTCCTTGCTCCCGAAGCCCACGGACTCTACGCCCCATCCGAAATGAAGTTGTGGCGGGTTTTTTTGCGTGAAGGGGAGGGGGAAAAAAATCAAGCTGTAATTTTATCCACTTCATATATCAAGTGTGACAAGCACAGGCTTCGGAGCCAAAGTTCAAGTCTTGATGTAGAAGATTGCCGAAGATGATGTATGAAGAGCAGCAGCCCCTGTGTTTCGGTTTCGGGGGGTTTTTATGCTCCGCAATAGAAAATAAAAAATAGAGAGAAAAGGGGGCATCCATGAAAAGGAAGAGTTTAGCTGTTGGGAGGTGGCACCAATTGAGACTTGGGTGGAATGACAGACACAGGGCTGTGTGTGTGAATGAATATAGAGCTTTGGATATGTGCGTGTGCGTGTGATGAATATACAAGTGTGGGTGTGTGTACTGAATACACAGCTTTGTGCCTATTTGTGTCTGTGTGAGGGTAGAGAATAGCAGCAAACACGTGTGTGTAATTGATATACAGCTTTGGGAGTGTGTGTGGAATGAATATATACTGTATTTTTCAGAGTATAAGACACACCGGAGTATAAGACGCACCCAGGTTTTGAAGAGGCAATTTTTAAAAAAAAGTAGGTAGAGGGATAGAGAGGGAGGGAAAGAGAGAGAAATGCAGTAGGTAGGGAGAGAGAGAGAGTAGGTAGGTAGGTAGGTAGGTAGGTAGAGGGAGGGAGGGAGGGAGAAATACAGTAGGTAGGTAGAGAGAGAGAGTGTGTAGATAGGTAGGTAGAGAGAGGGATAAAGAGAAATATAGAGAGAAATATAGTAGATAGGTAGGGATAGAGAGAGTGTAGATAGGTAGGTAGGTACAGGGATAGAGAGAGAGAAATAGAAATACAGTAGGTAAGGCGAGAGAGAGAGTAGGTAGGTAGGTAGGTAGAGGGAGGGAGAGAGAGAAATACAGTAGGTAGGTAGATAGAGAGAGTGTAGATAGGTAGGTAGAGAGAGGGATAAAGAGAAATATAGAGAGAAATATATAGATAGGTAGGGATAGAGAGAGTGTAGATAGGTAGGTAGGTAGGTACAGGGATAGAGAGAGAGAAATAGAGAGAAATACAGTAGATAGGTAGAGAGAGAGAGTAGGTAGGTAGGTAGGTAGATGTTTCCAGGTGTATTTACCCATGTGCTGGAGAAGGAAATCACTGACCACCTCTGGAACAAATCTTTGTTTCTGCAGGCACAGTACTTGACCAACGTAATTCTCATCAATCCCTTTAACTAAACAGCTTTCCAAAAGGGGAAAAAAAACCCTTTTGGCACTGTGCAAATCTTCCCCAAATGGCCCGTTTTTCGTGAAAATGGGCCCATTCTTTTCAAATAAAGGCATGAATAGCCTTGGGGGGGGGGGCTTGCAGAGTGCTCCTGGGGGGGGCAAAAAGATGAAAAAATGGCCTCCATAAGGATATGCGCGTGACCATTTTGGTGAAGGGGCGGGGTTTCAGGAGGAAAAAAATGCTGTATTCGATGTATAAGATGCACCAAGATTTTCAGCCTCTTTTTAGAGGAAAAAAGGTGCGTTTTATATTCTGAAAAATATGGTAGCTTTGTTTGTGTTTGTGTGTTTGTGTGGAATGAATATGCACATTTGTATATGAGTAGCATCTGCAGACTCAACCAAACTTGGACTCAGCCTAGAGAGTTGCCCCTGCATGAGTCCTATGAGTCTGCTCTGGAGGAGGAGGGCGACCTTGAGAGAGAACAGTGAGCCCGGCTTGTCATCAGGAGGCACCTGGGTCTTGGAGTAGTGGGGAGGATCAAGGCCAGTTTGTCCCTGATGCTAGATCAAGAAGGGCTGAAAAAAGGAGGCTTCAATTGCATCAGAAGCTAACTCGGAGGAGTTGAATTAGTCCCAGCTGCCTAAAGACTGGCCCCTCCCAAGAGGGTTTAAAAGGAAGTCTTTGCTAAGAAAGTCCTTGCAGAGAACAACTTTGGATTTCTAGGTTCGTGTTTATTCGTGTTGATTTTCAGGTTCGTGCTTAGTTGAGTTAGGAAGCTTCGTATCTGTTCAGAGTCATTCAGGCAAGCAGCCAAGAGAGTCAGTGGCAAGCAGCCATTCTTGTATTAGTCGGAGAAAGGGGGGTCAGAACAGGTAGGTAGGTAGGTAGAGGGATAGAGAGAGGGAGGGAGAAATGCAGTAGGTAGTTAAGTAGGTAGGTAGGTGGATAGAGAGAGGGAGGAATACAGTAGGTTAGGTAGGTAGGTAGGTAGGTAGGTAGGTAGGTAGGTAGGTAGAGGATAGAGAGAGGGAGGGAGAAATGAGGTAGGTAGGTAGAGGGATTGAGAGGTAGAGGGAGAAATACAGTAGGTAGGTAGGTAGAGGGATAGATAGAGACGGGAAAATACAGTATGTAGGTAGGTAGAAGGAGAGAGAGGGAGAGGGAGAAATACAGCAAATAGGTAGAGGGAGAGAGGGAGAAACACAGTAGGTAGGTAGGTAGGTAGGTAGAGGGATAGAGAGGGAAAGGGAGAAATACAGTAGGTAGGGAGGGAGGGAGGGAGAGGGAGAGAGAGAGGGAGAAATACAGTAGGTAGGTAGGTTGGGGTTTATACGGTGGTTGTGTGTACATGTTTGTGTGTGCAAGTGTAGATCTACACACAGATTGGTTGGCCATTTAACCAGACTGGGCCACAGCAACGCGTGGCTGGGAACGGCTAGTACATAATAAACTTGGAGCTGCTCTTCTCGGGCGAATCAGTGATCCGTGGAGCTCAGCACCTTTACTTGTGGAAATGGGTGGGTGGGTTTTCCTCCCCCTCCTCTCCTGGAGGCAATGCACGATGCATGTTTTTCTTCCCCGGTGGTTGGTACTCGTTAGTTATCCAGGCGCCCGTGCCTCGAATGGCGGGCCTTAGGCTGATGCGGAAGAGGAATGTCACAAGTACTTAATCAGAAAATGAGCCTCGGCCAATTTTCCTGCCCGAACACTCGCCAGAGGACAGCGAGGAGCACAACCCCAACTGCGGCTTCTGTTTATCCCTGTCAAACAGGGTTAGGCTCCATCCGGACGCTGAAAGGGTTTTCTGCTTTTCTCGTCTCCTGGGAGGCTATGCGGCAAATCCCTTGAAATAGTCATTAAGGAGGCAGAGGAGATGATGGTAGAGACCTTTGACCCCACCCCACCCCCTCCCTGGCACAACGCTTTCCCCATCCGTGTCCAGATCGGTGTTTTTTTTTTTTCAAACTTGTCAACTTGAAGGTCTGTAGGTTCCAACTCCCAGAATTCCCCAGCCGTACAACTTCAAGTTTCCACTGGTCTAGATCGAATCGGAAGGACTCCCTGGAGAAGAGCCTCACGCTGGGAATGATGGAGGGCGAGACCGTCTCCTACCTCACACATCCCTTCGACCGATTCGCTCCCATAGAGAGGGTCTTCTCCGGGTGCCGTCGGCCGGGCAATGCCGGTTGGCGATCCCCAGGGGAAGGGCCTTCTCCGTGGTGGGCCCAGCCCTCTGGAACGACCTTCCCCCCGTACTCCGGACCATCACGGACCTCTGCCTCTTCCGCCAGCGTCTGAAGACGCACTTTTTCCATCAAGCCGGCCTAGCCTAGTCCCCGAGACCATCCTATGACTGTTTTAAATTGATATAACGTTTTAATTAGTGGGATTTTAGTGAATTTTAGCACAGGGTATTCTAAATTTAATCAGTTTTTATTGTGTGGTATTATTTATGGCGTTTCTATTTGATATGTTTATACTTGTTAATTTCCTGTGCACCGCCCTGAGTCCCTTCGGGGAGATAGGCTGCGGTATAAAAGTCAAACAAATTCAAAATTCAATTCAATTCAAAAGAAGAAGGGGACGGCAGAGGAGGAGGTGGCTGGATGGAGTCACCAAAGCAGTCGGTGTGAGCTTGAATGGAGGATGGAAGAGGACAAGAAGGCCTGGACGAACGTTGTCCATGGGGCCACGATGAGTTGCACACAAAACTTCAAATCTCAGAGGGTGCCACAAAGAAGAGGGAGTCAAACTATTCTCAAAGGCACCCGGGGGTAGGACAAGAAGCAATGGGTGGAAACTAATCAAGGAGAGAAGCAACTTAGAACTAAGGAGAAATTTCCTGACAGAACAATTAACCTCTGGAACAGCTTGCCTCCAGAAGTTGTGAATGCCCCAACCCTGGAAGTCTTTAAGAAGATGTTAGATAGCCATTTGTCTGAAATGGTATAAGGTTCCTGCCCACGCAGGGGGTTGGACTAGAAGACCTACAAGGTCCCTTCCAACTCTGCTATTGTATTGTATTGTACTAACAACAACAAAGACCTTGACTTAAAACCACAAACGAGCCCAAAATTTGTGTTGCTAAGTGAGACAGTGGCTCGGCATGAATTTGATGATTAGGGGACCGAAGGCTAAAAAATCTGGATGGTTGCAGGAACTGGGTATGTCTCGTTTAATGGAAAGAAGGACTGGGGTAGACATGAGAGCAGGGTTCCAGTATCTCAGGGGCTGCCCCAAAGAAGAGAGAGTCAAACTATTCTCCAAAGCACCCGAAGGCAGGACAAGAAGCAAGGGATGGAAATTTAACAAGGACAGAAAGTAGAGGGCAGGAAGGCCTGGAGGAACATTGTCCATGGGGTCATGATGGGTCGGACACGACTTTGCAACTAACAACAACAAGATCAAATCGGAACATCTACAGAGTTTTCTATCAAAGCTTTACTGCCATCTAAGGATCATCAGGGCTTTTGTGGGTCAGATATAATAGTTTTTCTTGATACAGCTGAGTTAAAGAGCTATCCCTCAGACCTTGAACTGGCAAAATACCGTACTAGCATAAAATGGGGCCGGTTGGCATAGAGCTGTGATGGCGAACCTATGGCAAGGGTGCCACAGGAGGCACGCAGAGCCATTTGTTAGGGCACGCGAGACGTTGCCCTGTCAGCTCCAGTGCGCATGTTCATGCTGGCCAGCTAACTTCGGCCTTCTTTTGAGGCTGTTTTTTGCCCTCCGGAGGCTTTCTTGAAGGCTCCGGAGAGCAAAAAAACGGCCCTACAAGCAAACCGCAAGTCCGTTCCCAAACTGTTTTTTGCACTCCAGAGGCTTTAGGGAAGCTCCTGAAGCAGTGGTGGGTTTCAAATTTTTTAGAACCTACTCTGTAGGTGTGGCCTATTTTGTGGGCGTGGCTTGGCAGTCATGTGACAGGATGGGAGTGGCCACCTTTTAAAATGTGGTGAAACTCATTTAACAACGCTCTTGCTTAGCAACCAAAATTTTGGACTCAATTGTGATGATAAATTCTTTCTTTCTTTCTTTCTTTCTTTCTTTCTTTCTTTCTTTCTTTCTTTCTTTCTTTCTTTCTTTCTTCCTTCCTTCCTTCCTTCCTTCCTTCCTTCCTTCCTTCCTTCCTTCCTTCCTTCCTTCTTTCTTTCTTTCTTTCTTTCTTTCTTTCTTTCTTTCTTTCTTTCTTTCTTTCTTTCTTTTCTTCCTTCCTTTCCTTTCCTTCCTGTTGGGTCACTGGCAGCGGCGGGCCAGATTTACTTCCAGGTAAGCCGGAGGAACCCCCTCTCACCGGTTCTCTAAATTTCACCAACCGATTCTCGCGAGTAGGTGTGAGCCTGCAGAAACCCACCACTGTCCTGAAGCCTCCGGATGGCCTCCAGGGGTGGGGGGGAATACTGTTTTCACCCTCCCCAGGCTCCTAGAAAGCCTCTGGAGCTTGGGGAGGGCAAAAAAAGTGTGCCAAAAGTGTGTGGGGGGGGGAAATGCTGGTCACGCACATATGCGCGTGGAAGGGTGCAGCGTGTGTATGTGTGCTGGGGTTGTGCGCATAGCATTATGGGCGTGGCACACCCGCACATGACGCCTCTGCGCTCCCCCTGCTTTTGGCACACGAGCCAAAAAAGGTTAGCCATCACTGGCATAGAGAGATACAGTTTAACAGAGTTGGAAGGGACCTTTTAGGTCATCTAGTCTAGGGGTCTCCAACCTTTGCAACTTTAAGTCTGGAGGACGTCAGTTCCCAGAATTCTCCAGCCAGCAAAGCTGGCTGGAGAAGTCTGGGAGCTGACGTCCTTCAGACTTAAAGTTGCAAAGGTTGGAGACCCCTGATCTAGTCCAACCACCCCAGCCCAAGCAGACCCTCATCCATGATGGCAAACCTATGGCATGCAAGCCGGAAGAGGCACACATAGCCATCTCTCCGCGCATGCCAGCCATTGCCTATTGCTCTTTTGGGTTCTGGGGAACACATGTGCACCAGCCAGCTGATCTTTGCGTGCGTGGGAGCACCGGAAACTGGCAGAACAACAACTCTGTGGCACACAGGCACACCAGAAACAGGAAGACCAGAGGACCAGCATGCATGTGCACACCGGAAACCAGAAGCTGAGCTGGTGCATGCCAGGGAGTGCATGCGTGCATGTGTGCCAGGGAACTGCTCTTCCGGTTTCTGGCACTCCACTGCACACTCACGCACACTCCCATTTTGGCACTTGGTGCCAAAATGGTTAGTCTGTCAGGCTTGCAGCCATGGTCCTTTTGGATCTTTGGATTCTGATTTAATTTTGGATGCAGTCCAGCCTCTTCTTGAAAGCTTCCAGCGATGAAGCTCCCACATGGGCGACTTCGGGCCGATCCTTAGAAGACAACGCGTTCTACTCTCACCGTAAGTATGAAAACTGGCTGGAGGGCCTTGGGCCAATCACTGAGTAATGGTGAATTGGAGTCTGCCTTAGGTGTCAAAGCCAGGTGGGTGAATTTGGGCCGATCACCAGGAGACAGGGAGTGCTAGTCTCACCTTAGGTAGGAAAGCTGTTTGGATGACTTTGGGCTAGTTGCTGTCTCCCAGCCCGGCAAAATAAAAATCAAATCAAATCAATGGAACATTATTTCGTGAATAATTATTTCATTACTTCAATGGCGAAAAGAGTAAGGTTCTACATTTAGGCAACAAAAATGAAATGCACAGGTACAATATAGATGGTACCTTGCTCAATAGCAGTAACTATGAGAGGGATCTTGGAGTCCTAGTGGACAACCATTTAAATATGAGCCAGCAGTGTGCAGCAGCTGGCAAAAAAGCCAACACGGTTCTAGGCTGCATAAACAGAGGGATAGAATCAAGATCACGTGAAGTGTTAATACCACTTGGAATACTGCATCCAGTTTTGGTCGCCACGATGTAGAAAAGATGTGGAGACTCTAGAAAGAGTGCAGAGAAGAGCAACAAAGAGGATTAGGGGACTGGAGACTAAAACATATGAGGAACGGTTGCAGGAACTGGGTATGTCTAGTTTAATGAAAAGAAGGACCAGAGGAGACATGATAGCAGTGTTCCAATATCTCAGGGGCTGCCACAAGGAAGAGGGAGTCAAGCTATCCTCCAAAGCACCTGAGGGCAGAACAAGAAGCAATGGGTGGAAACTAATCAAGGAGAGAAGCAACTTAGAACTGAGGAGAAATTTCCTGACAGTTAGAACAATTAACCAGTGGAACAGAAGTTGCCTCCAGAAGTTGTGGATGCCCTAACACTGGAAGTCTTTAAGAAGATGTTGGATAGCCTTTTGTCTGAAATGGTATAGGGCTTCCTGCCTAGGCAGGGGGTTGGACTAGAAGACCTCCAAGGTCCCTTCCAACTCTGCTATTGTATTATTATTGTATTATGTCCCACAAATGACTATCCAACTTCTTTCACAGAGGTCTGTAAAGCACTGTGAAAGGGTATATAAGTCTAAGAAGTTGGATAGCCATTTGTCGGAAACAATATAGGGCTTCCTGTCTAGGCAGGGAGTTGGACTAGAAGACCTCTAAGGTCCCTAAGAGGGTCTCTACTGTGAGTTTTGCTAGACTCAATCAGGGGTCGAAGCAACCTTGTGAATCTTGAGGTAGGGCCTATAATATCTATATCTATATCTATATAGATATAGATCTCTCTCTCTCTCTCTCTCTCTCTCTCTCTCTCTCTCTCTCTCTCTCTATCTCTATCTCTATCTCTATCTCTATCTCTATCTATCTATCTATCTCTCTCTCTCTCTCTCTCTCTATCTATCTGTCTGTCTGTCTGTCTGTCTGTCTGTCTGTCTGTCTGTCTGTCTATCTATCTCTATCTCTATCTCTATCTCTATCTCTATCTCTATCTCTATCTCTATCTCTATCTCTATCTCTATCTCTATCTCTATCTCTATCTATCTATCTATCTATCTATCTATCTATCTATCTATCTATCTATCTATCTATCTATCTATCTATCTATATCTCTGTGTGTGTATGCATGTATGTTTGGAACAGACAATGGATACCATTATGTGGTTATGTTTAAGTAAGACTTGTCTGAAGAAGAAGATAGACCAAATATGGAATATTAGAGGAGAATTCTGGTGTAATGATATTAAGATATACAATGAATCTTTTGATCTAAAATCTATAAAACGAGATTATTCAGGAGTAATAATGGTCCTAGAAATGCACAAGAGTTATGTGTAACCAGTCAACATTCTTTCCAAAGGATACAATGTAGAATGATGATTTTTCCTTTTGTATTTTTGTTTTATTAAAAAATGAATAATTTCCCCCCCCCCAAAAAAAAACACCCCACTAAACGATTATGGATGAAACATGTGCCCATTATCATCGGGGCACTTGGTGCCAAGTCCAAGAATTTTACAAAATACATCAAGAAATTGCAGCTTTGCAAAATTGATGACAGCTTCCAAAACAGTCTTCTGCCTGGTGACGTAGGGGGGCATGCATATGCTATCAAAGTCATTTCCAAATGATTTCGGCAGGCAAATGTTTCCTGAGCATTTTGACCAAATGGAAGGCTTTTGAAGTAGAATTGTTATCAAGATCTCCCAGTCAACCTCTGAATAATTCCTCACGTTGCTTGGAGAAAGAGAAAAGGTGTATAAATGGAAAGATACATGCTCGGCATCACAAGATGGAAAGACCCTCGCATGGAATCGAGGACAAATGAAAATATACGATGCCATCAAAAGAGTCAAAGAATCGAAATGGGAACGGGCTGGTCACATTGCAAGAAGAACGGATGGCAGGTGGACCCCGGCCGCCATAGAATGGATCCCACTGTTCTGATCCAGCCTTAGCAGAAACAAGAAACAAGAGTCCTTATCTCGAAAACCCCCACTTTATTTATCTCCTGTAAATTAATGGCAATAGTTCTTTGAAGAGTTAAATGCAGTAACAGTCCTTATCAGGTCCTTGAGATAATTGCCAGGCTGTGAGCTCCCAGCTATAAAGCTGCAAATTAAAGTTTCGCATTGCGGCCTAGATTCGGCCCTCGGAACTTGTGTTCGACACCCCTGCCCTGTCCCATTTCAGACAAGTGGTTGTCCAATTTCTTCTTGAAAACCTCCAGTGTTGGAGCATCCACAACTTCACAAGGCAAGGCATTCCGTTGGTTGATTGCTCTCTCCGTTAGGAAGTTTCTCCTCAATTCCAGATTGCTTGTCTCCTTGATTACCGTATTTTTCGGAGTATAAGATGCACCGGAGTATAAGACGCACCAAGGTTTTGAAGAGGCAAATTACAAAAAAAAAGTAGGTAGGTAGATAGAGGGATAGAGAGGGAGAGAAAGAAAGAGAAATACAGTAGGTAGGTAGGTAGATAAAGGGATAGAGAGAGAGAGAGAAATAGAGAAATAGAGAGAAATACAGTAGGTAGGTAGGGAGAGAGAGTAGGTAGGTAGGTAGGTAGGTAGGTAGGTAGAAAGAGAGAGAAATAGAAAGAGAGAGAAATACAGTAGGTAGGTAGGGAGAGAGAGAGAGTAGGTAGGTAGGTTGATGTTTCCAGGTGTATTTATTCATGTCCTGGAGAAGGAAATTGCTGACAAACTGTAAGACTTTGTTTCTGCTAGCACAGAAACAGTTAAAGAGCTTAGAGAGTGTTTAGCAGTCTGCAAGCCTCCCCCAAAATTTTCTCCACGCAAACGGGGTGGTTTTTCTTCAAATAAAAAGCACGAATAGCCTTGGGGGGGCTTGCAGAGTGCTCCTGGGAGGGGTGGGGGTGTCAAAAATGAGCAAAAAACCGGGCCATTTATCGTGAAAACGGGCCATTTTTGTGTCAAATAAATTACATGCATAGCCCTATGGAGGCTTATAGAGTGCTGCTGGAGGCTGGGAGGGGCAAAGACCAGCCCGTTTTAGGCTAATTTCTGCCCTCCCCAGCCCCTAGGAGCTCTCTGGAAGCCTCCATAAGGCTATGCACAGCCATTTTGGTGAAGGGGGTGGGGTTTCGATGTATAAGATGCATCCAGATTTTCAGCCTCTTTTTAGAGGAAAAAAGGTGCGTCTTATGCTCCAAAAAATAGGGTAGTTTACATGCATTGTTTGTTTCTTGTCCTGCCTTCTGGTTCTCTGGAGAATAGGGAGACCCCTCCCCACTCTTCTTTGCGGCAGCCCCTGAAATATTGGAACACCTGCAGTGTTCCAATATCATGTCACCCCCAGTCCTTCTTTTCATTAAACTAGACATAACTAATTCCTGCAACCATTCTTCCTATTAAAGGTGGTATTCAGCCGGTTCGAACTGGTTCGCCCATACCAGTAGTGGAAATCGCAGGTGGCTTCACCCATCCGCCCTGGCTCTATGCCATCCTATTTAGGCATGTTTTTTAGGCCGCGCACATGCATAATAGGTGCACGTGTGAGCAAAGCGCATGCGCGGAAGGTCAGATGAATGCATCGAAGGGGCGTGTGTGCACGAAGCGAGTGGGGGCAAACAAAATGGGAAACCCATCACTACTTCCTACGTTTTAGTCTCCAGGCCCCTAAACAGTGGTGGGTTGCAAAATGTTTTAGAATCTCTTCTGTAGGTGTGGCCTGCTTTGTGGGAGTGGCTTGCCGGCCACGTGACCGGGTGGGAGTGGCTTGCCAGCCATGTGACCGGGTGGGAGTGGCTTGGCAGTCATGTGACTGGATAGGCGTGGTCAACTTGTGAAATGTGGCGAAAGTCACTTAACAACACTGTTGCTTAGCAACCAAAATGTTGGCTCAGGAACTCTGGCATTTGAAGCACGCAAGTCTTAAAGCTGTCAAGTTCCAAGACCCTTCCACCCCTAACCCTTTAGAAAAAAAAACCCCAGGGGTGTTCACACTTGACAGCTTTAAGACTTGTGGACTGCAACTCCCAGAATTCCTCCTCGCGCTCTTCCTCTTGATGATGGGCGGACGGGCGGGGGGAGGGAGCTGGAACCGGTTCTAAACGGCACTGTGGATTTGTGGAACCTCTTCTATAGAAGAGCTTAGAACTGGCAGGAACCCACCCCTGAGACACACACACATACCTCTCCAAGAGTGAAACAGAAGGAGCAGTTCTATCTTCGGGATCGGATCCTGCCCAATACATCCTCCCGGCCGATTCGCTCCCACAGGGAGGGACTTCTCCGGGTGCCGTCCACTAGACTTTGTCAGCGGGCGACGCCCAGGGGAAGGGCCTTCTCTGTGGCGGGCCCAGCCCTCTGGAACGACCTTCCCCACGACATTAGAACAACTACGGACCTCCGCTCCTTCCGTCAGAAATTAAAAACACACTTTTTCAGCTTGGCCGGCCTAGGTTAGTCTCTACCTCAGGGGTTAGGGAATGTGAATTTTAAAAATGGGGATTTTAGTGCAGGGACAATTAGATTTAATCTGTTTTTACTGTATTTATTTATGTATATATTTTATGTTGTTTTAATTTTCCCTGTGCACCGCTCCGAGTCCCCCTGGGGAGAGGACGCGGTATAGAAAAATAAAATCTAAATCTAAATCTCTCTAGTTAAACCATAAAAAGACCTGTCTTGATACAAAAAGAAAGCAAATCTTTGGCACTAAAAGAAAAAGCTCACAATTCCACTGTGGGATGCATTATTAAAGTAAAAGCTTGTTTTTTTCCCCGAGTCTTGCCTTTTCAAGACAGTTCTTGCTGCTGGCTAAAAGGGGAGAGACTGGATTGCTAAACTTTTGAGCTACCCCTGGAAACGTATCTTTAGGCAGGATTTTTGTCCTCCAGCTCAGCAAATGCCACAAGCAAAAACCATTCAGATTGCCAGGTTTTAGAGACCGAAAGAGACCTGTGGGGGTTGAATTGTTTTCTCCGTTCCTCAGTGCACAATGTTCAATGTGGGAATTCTCTTTTCCCCTGGTCAAGTTTCACCAGTCTGGAAAATGCAGTCCAGCTGTGGCCTAGAGGTGGAGCTCTCGCCTCCCAATCAGGAGGTTGTGAGTTCAATCCTAGGTAGAGGCAGATGTAGGGTCTCCTGCTTGGGCAGGGGGTTGGACGAGATGACCTGCAAGGTCCCTTCCAACTCGGTTAATATCAATTACGCAGCCTAATAGCAATAGCCCTTAGACTTATATACCGCTTCACGGTGCTTTCCAGCCCTCTCTAAGCGGTTTATAGAGTCAGCCTATTGCCCCCCAACAATCTGGCTCCTCATTTTACCGTCTTCGGAAGGATGGAAGGCTGAGTCAACCTGAAGTCGGTGAGATTTGAATAGCCAAATTGCAGGCAGCCGGCAGTCAGCAGAAGTAGTCTGCAGTACCGCACTCTAACCACTGTGCCATCCTAAGCTGCATAAACAGAGGGATAGAATCAAAATGATGTGAAGTTTTAGTACCACTTTATAATTGTCGGAGTATGTATATTCATAGATGGACAAGATCAGCCAATGAATAGGCCTAACAAGTGGATTAGCCAATGAGGGCTGTTTTGGAAACAGAAACTTAAGCTTGGAGTCTGGGCATGGCTTAGCTGAGAATTGAAACTGAAACTAGTCTGTAAGCTCTGAGTCTGCTGCTCTGAGAAGGAAACTAGTCTAAGCTTGTCTGTCTGCTCTGAACTCTGAAATGAAACTGTTCTGTTTGTGTTCTGCTTGTAACTTCTACCCCAATTATTGGTATTGTACATTTATTCATGTATTATTAGTCATTATGTTTATAAAGATTAATGAATCCCACTGAATCGGTTATCTGTGTGTGCTTTCTGGATTTGATTTTTCTGCAACAAACTCTGACAATAATGCCTTGGTGAGAAAGGCCACAATTGGAATCCTGCATCCAGTTTTGGTCGCCACAATGCTAAAAAGATGTGGAGACTCTAGAAAGAGTGCAGAGAAGAGCAATAAAGAGAATTAGGGGACTGGAGGCTAAAACACATGAAGAACGGTTGCAGGAACTGGGTAGGTCTAGTTTAATGAAAAGAAAGATTAAGGGAGACATGATAGCAGTCTTCCAGTATCTCAGGGGTTGCCACAAAGAGAGAGAGAGTCAAGCTATTCTCCAAAGCACCTGAGGGTAGAACAAGAAGCAATGGGTGGAAACTAATCAAGGAGAGAAGCAACTTAGAAATGAAGAGAAATTTTCTGACAGAACAATTAGTCAGTGAAACAGCTTGCCTCCAGAAGTTGTGAATGCCCCAACACTGGAAGTTTTTAAGATGCTGGATAACCATTTGTCTGATCAATTTAGTTCCTTGAAAGTCAATATCATGTACTGTAGCTTTGAAATGTTGATAAAGAGATGAGGTATTAAGATGATTTTTTACTGCATTCTTATGTTCTGCGATGCGTGCACTTATTCTTCTATTGGTTTGTCCTATGTAAGTGGCAGGGCAGATTTTACATGGAATTTTGTAGACTCCTTGGCTTTCTAGCTGGATCTTGTCTTTGGGATTCCTTAGGATATTGGTTATTTTTTGGTCGGTGTTGAAGGCTGTCTTGATGTTGTGCTTGTGGAGAATTTTGTTGATTTTGTCTGTGGTACCTTTAATGTATGGGATGAGGGCAATGCCATTTTCCTGTTCTTTGTCTTGGTTCTTGGGGGGTGTCTCTTTTTGGATTAGTTTGGTGATTGTTTTTCTTCAGAATCCTTTGGATCTATATAATCTCTCTCTTTCCCTCTTTCTCTCGTACAGCGTAAATAGATGTGGCTTAAGATTCAGAATGAGATGATACCCCTTTAATGATACATATGAAAATTAAAGAATACAGTAAATACAATTAGCATGTCCTTTAAACAGTTTATTAGTGAAGCTTACCATAAAAATCGGGCTACATATAGAGCTTCGGGGCTTGTGAGGAAAGAAGCTGCTGAGCCACAGAGCCATAAAAGTCTGCAGTGTGGGGAAAAATGGGCATTTTTAAAGTGATGGAATCAGCAGGTCTCCAGTGAAAACACACCAATTAGACAACTGCAGTGGTGGGTCACTCAGCAATGTTGCAATGCAGCATGCTGAAGTCACTGGTGATGCCGCCTTTGCAGGAATACAAGAGGGAGAATGACTTGCTCCAAGGAGTAGATCGCAGAAATGATTGCATTCCTGAAAAGTGACAAGGATCTTTACTACACACAAAAACACATGCACAGAAAACATATACATATATGCATACAGCAGAATATATCTGTTTTCTTAACAAAGCCAGCAGGCCAATTCTTGAAGAAATTTGCAAACTCATCAAAGTATTTTGCAGCTCTAATTTTTCATTTAGGCCTTGTGTGTTTTTCTTCACCCCTTATGCTAATGGATGGTTGATTTTTTCAGGGATTTTTAGCATTATTACTTTAAAAAAAATCGATGAGAACACTTGAATTATTGCCATAATTAAGTGTGCTAAATTAATTAATTCTGCTGCCAAGGTTAAGCACGGATTGATTTCAAGAGGAGTGATTTAAGCACATGTTTCACCATTCCCATAAAATCAGCAAGTCTTAAAAAAGAGTTAATTGGGCTGACACTCTTTTTATTACCTGGCACAGGATGGCACATCTTCTGGACTTGGTTAGAAATCTAGAGCAGAAATGAGAATGAAGAAGCAATTTTGCATCATTGTTTTTAGATGATAGATAAAGTGATGGCTGGATGGATAGAAGATAGAAAGAGAGAGAGAGATAATAGGTAAATGGGAGAGATAGAAGAGGTAGATAAAAGAGGTAGATAGATGATAGATGATGATAGATATGTGATAGATATAAGATAGATAGATAGATAGATAGATAGATAGATAGATAGATAGATAGATAGATAGATAGATAGATAGATAGGGATAGATGGATAGATGGATAGGTAGGTAGGTAGGTAGGTAGGTAGGTAGGTAGGTAGATAGATAGATAGATAGATAGATAGATAGATAGATAGATAGATAGATAGATAGATAGATAGAGATGACAAATAGATAGATAATAGGTAGATGGGAGACAGAGAAGAGATGATAGATGGTGATAGATGATAGATAGATAGATAGATAGATAGATAGATGATTGATAGATAGATAGGTAGGTAGGTAGGTAGGTAGGTAGATAGAGATGGATGGATGGATGAATGGACAGATGGATAGAGAGATATGGATAGATGGATAGATGGATAGATGGGTGGATGGATGGATGGATGGATGGATGGATAGATAGATAGATAGATAGATAGATAGATAGATAGATAGATAGATAGATAGATAGATAGATAGATAGAGGCAGGCAGGCAGGCAGGCAGGCAGGCAGGCAGGCAGGCAGGCAGGCAGGCAGGCAGGCAGGCAGGCAGACAGACAGACAGACAGACAGAGACACATAATTTTCTACAGCTTAAATTGGTGCTGGAATTCTGGTTGCTAAGTGATGTAGTCATTAAACAAGTCATCACCTGGCCAGTCCCATCATATTGACTTAACTGACTTTCATGGCTCTAAAAATGAGGTGCTAACATCCAAGTTATGTCTGTACAGTTTTAGACATGGTGTATTGTTCTGTTTTTCTACGTGGTTGAAGTGCTTATGAATAGGACATAATTTGTGTAGGCCTTCATTTGTGGAAATCAGCTTACCTGTTTTATTTATTTACAGCTCAAAGTCACCCTTTTGATTTTCATCCCTTAGGCGGGACTAGAACGCATAGTCTCCTGGTGATTGGCCCAATGTCATCCAAGGCCTTCATTTGTGGAAATCAGCTTACCTGTTTTATTTATTTACAGCTCAAAGTCACCCTTTTGATTTTCATCCCTTAGGCGGGACTAGAACGCATAGTCTCCTGGTGATTGGCCCAATGTCATCCAACCATCTTTCATGCTTAAGGGGGGACTAGAACTCATAGTCTCCTGGTGATTGGCCTAAAGTCACCCAACCATCTTTCATGCTTAAGGGGTGGGTGGGGACTGGAACTCACAGTCTCCTGATGATTGGCCCAAAGTCAACCAGCTGGTTTTTATGGCTGAGGCAGGACTAGAACTCACAGTCTCCTGTCTTCTAGCCTAGTTACCTAACCATTAGACCAATCTGCTCTTATTATCTTAATAAAAACATAATATGACATCTACAACTAACCGTAGCTCTGGTGGCCATCAGAAATCAATTTCCATGGGCCCAGCCAGTGTTACTGTCCTTCTCCTATGATATATTATTTCTTATTCTTTTTCTTGGCTTTGGATCAATTCTAAAGGGGCTAGCATAATGGATTTGTATCTCTGCTTGTTCTACCCATTCACCTTTCCCGGGTTACAAACAAACAAATTATGAGCTTTCCAGATAGGAACAGGTTTTGCCTGTCAGCTCTTGAAGCCAAATAGAAAGGTCAAGATTTATGTACTTCTCGGATGTGTAAAAGTTAATTTAATCAACCTACCAAGATATGACTTTGATTCTGTTTTTTCTCCCCCATTGCAGTGGTTGATAAGAATATGTCCAGTTCTCTGGTGAAATCTTTAGAAATAAGCAAGCCATCAGTAGGGATAAGGAAATTAATTTCTTTTATGATACGATAGATACAACACCTACATAGTTTGCTTTTTTTTCTTAACTAGACAAACAGACAGCTCGGAAAATACCAATATCATAGAAGAAAATACACTATATTGCCAAAAGTATTCGCTCACCTGCCTTTAACCAATTTCATTGTAATTTTAGTACAATGACAATAAAGATTATTATTATTTACTCGCATTTGAACTTACAGTAAGTGACCTCCCATTCCTAATCCATAGGCTTCAATAGGGCGTCGGTCCACTGTGCACTGTTCTTGAGCTAATCTGAAGGCCACGTGAAGTTTGGAGGTCTGTAGCAATTTGACTCTGCAGGACGTTGGCGACCTCTTCGCACTAGGCGCCTCAGCATCTGCTGACCCCGCTCCGTCCGTTTACGTGGCCTACCCCTTCGTGGCTGAGTTGCTGTCGTTCCCCAACACTTCCACGTTCTTATAATACAGCTGACAGTTGACGGTGGAATATTTGGGAGCGAGGAAATTTCACGACTGGATTTGTTGCCCAGGTGGCCTCCTATCCCAGTTCCACGCTGAGCTCCTGAGAGCGACCCATTCTTTCACACATGTTTGTACAAACAGTCTGCATGCCTAGGTCCTTGATTTGATACACCTGTGGCCATGGAAGTGATTGGAACACCTGACTGATTATTTGGACGGGTGAGCAAATACCTTTGGCAATATAGTGTATATGTAGCTCAAGGTTGAATTGTTGAACATATGAACTCAGTTGATTACTTGCAGATATTTTATTATCCAACTAAGTAACCTCATCATTACTAGTGAGTGTGGGGTTTGTTTCCGGCCTGGCCTAATTCTACCTCACCTAGCCTGTAGTCTGTAAGCTAAATTGTTTTAAATTGGGATTTTAAGGGATATGCGTTACCGTCATATGCAAGACCGTCTCCTGCCCCATACATCCCTACGGCCGATCTGCTCCCACAGAGAAGGCCTTCTCAGGGTGCCGTCGGCCGGGCAATGCCGACTGGCGACACCCAGGGGAAGAGCCTTCTCTGTGGCAGGCCCTGCCCTTTGGAACGACCTCCCCCTGAACTTCGTACCATCTCAGACCTCCGCCTCTTCCGCCAGTGTCTAAAGACACATCTTTTTCAGCAAGCCGGCCTAGCCTAACCTCCCGCTGGGGCTATTTTAGATCGTTTTAAATTGGGGTTTTAATTTGGTTTTAGCATAGGATTGTTTAATTTAATATGCTTTTAAATTTTGTATATTTTGTTTTATATGTTTTAAATTCCTGTGTGCGGCCCTGGGTCCCTCGTGGAGAAGGGCGGGATATAAATCGAATTAAAATAAAATTAAAATAAAATAAATAAATATAGTTTTTAAGTTTTAAGTTTTTAGCACAGGGTGATAATTATTTAATTCGGGTTTTAAATATATTTATATTTGTTATGTACTGTATATATGTTTTTTAACTTCCTGTGCACCGCCCCTAGTCCCTTCAGGGAGAGGGTGCGGTTTACAAATTGAAATAATAAATAAAATAAATAAATAAATAAACAAACAAACAAACAAACAAACAAACAAATAAATAAATAAATAAATAAATAAATAAATATATATATATTTATATGCAGTAGCTTGCCTTGCCAGTGTGTCTCCTTGCTAGTTCTTCGCTTATGGTATTGTTTTCTGCTTGCTCGCTTATTTGTCTGGTGTTAATCCCTGCTTATCTGGCTGCTGGAGAAGATGTGCTCTGGTCTTTTTCTTTGTTTGTTCACGTCTTTGTTTTTTATTGTCTCTTTTGAGTGGTGGGACAATGTGGCTTATCTTTATGTGTTGATAGCTGATTTTTCTAAGCACCAAATTTCCAGGAATTCCCTAGCAATTTTTGGATTTTAGTTTGGTCTAAGACAGTGTTCAGTTGATACCGAGGTTGACTGTATCCATGTGATGATTAGGGGACTGGAGACTAAAACATATGAAGAATGGCTACAGGAACTGGGTATGTCTAGTTTAATGAAAAGAAGGACTAGGGGAGACAGGATAGCAGTCTTCCAATATCTCTGGGGTTGCCACAAAGAAGAGGGAGTCAAACTATTCTCCAAAGCACCTGAGGGCAGAACAAGAAGCAATGGGGGGAAACTAATCAAGGAGAGAAGCAACTTAGAACTGAGGAGAAATTTCCTGACAGTTAGGACAATGAATCAGTGGAACAGAAGTTGCCTCCAGAATTTGTGGATACTTCAACACTGGAAGTCTTTAAGAGGATGTTGGATAGCCATTTGTCTGAAATGGTATAGGGTTTCCTGCCTAGGCAGGGAGTTGGACTAGATGACCTCCAAAGTCCCTTCCAACTCTGCTATTGTATTGTATTGTATTGTATTGTATTGTATTGTATTGTATTGTATTGTATTGTATTGTATTGTATTGTATTGTATTGTATTGTATTGTATTGTATTGTATTGTATTGTATTATGTGTTGTGAAATTAAGGAGCATTTGTTATGTTATCTGATTACTAGTTCATGGATGCGCTTTGCAGGTCTTCTGCCTAACTAACTATCCTACATAGTGGTCATTACAATCTTTCCATATATGTCGTAGATGACTTCTGTTTTTCTTCTTAAGCCACTGTAGGTCTTTTGATTCATGTTTTGGAGAGCTGTAGTTAGTTTGTGGGGGGAAGGAAGGAAGGAAGGAAGGAAGGAAGGAAGGAAGGAAGGAAGGAAGGAAGGAAGGAAGGAAATGAGGAGGAAGAGGAGGGAAGAGACCAGAGGTGGTATTCATCCAGTTCTCTCCAGTTGAGGCAAACTGGTAGCAGTGGATGTGAGAGGCTCCGCCCCCACAAAATATACAACCTTCTGCGCATGCGCATCGGGTGGTATGCATGCAGAGATACATCACGTGCACTCAGATTTGTGAACCGATAGGGAAGTGAAGTGAATCCCACTGCTGGAAGAGGTGGAAGGAAGGAAGGAAGGAAGGAAGGAAGGAGGAAGGAAGGAAGGAAGTGGGGGAAGATGGATGGATGGATGGAAGGAAGGAAAAAAGGAAGGAAAGGGAAGGAAAGTAAAGGAAAAAAAGGAAGACAGTAACATAAAAAAGTAAAGTAAAGTAAAAGGAAGGAAAGGAAGGGAAAAAAGTAGGAAGAAGGGAAACAAAGGAAAAGAAAGGAAAGGAAAGGGAAAGGGGAAAGAAGAAAGGAAAGGGGAAAGAAGAAAGAAAGGAAAGGAAAGGGGAAAGAAGAAAGGAAAGGGAAAAGAAGAAAGGAAAGGGAAAAGAAGAAAGGAAAGGGAAAAGAAGAAAGGAAAGGGGAAAGAAGAAAGGAAAGGGGAAAGAAGAAAGAAAAAGGGGAAAGAAGAAAGGAAAGGGAAAGAAGAAAGGAAAGGGAAAAAGAAGAAAGGAAAGAAAGGAAAGAAGAAAGGAAAGGGGAAAGAAAAAGGAAAGGGGAAAGAAGAAAGGAAAGGGAAAAGAAGGAAAGGGGAAAAGGGAAAGAAGAAAGGAAAGGGAAAGAAGAAAGAAAGGAAAGAAAGGGGAAAGAAGAAAGGAAAGGGGAAAGAAGGGAAAGAGAAAGAAGGAAAGGAAGGAAAGGAAAGGGAAAGAAGAAATGGAAAGGGGAAGAGAAGAAAGGAAAGAAGAAAGACAGAAAGGAAAGAAAGGGAAAGGGAAAGAAAGAAATGAAAGGGGAAAGAAGAAGAAGGAAAGAAGAAAGGAAAGGGGAAAAGGGAAAGAAGAAAGGAAAGGGGAAAGAAGAAAGAAAGGAAAGGAAAGGAAGGGAAAGAAGAAAGGAAAGGGGAAAAGAAGAAAGGAAAGGGAAAGAAGAAAGACAGGAAAGGAAAGGAAAGGAAAGGGAAAGAAGAAAGGAAAGGGGAAAGAAGAAAGAAAGGAAAGGGAAAGGGGAAAGAAGAAAGGAAAGGGAAAAGAAGAAAGGAAGGAAAGAAAGAAAGGAAGGGGAAAGAAGAAAGGAAAGGGGAAAGAAGAAAGGAAAGGGGAAAGAAGAAGAAGGAAAGGAAAGGAAAGGGAAAGAAAGAAAGAAAGGAAAGAAAAGGAAAGAAGAAAGGAAAGGGAAAAGAAGAAAGAAAGGGAAAAGAAGAAAGGAAAGGGGAAAGAAGAAAGGGGGAAAGAAGAAAGGAAAGGGGAAAGAAGAAAGGGAAAGGGAAAGAAGAAAGAAAGGAAAGGAAAGGGGAAAGAAAGGAAAGGAAAGAAGAAAGGAAGGAAAAGAGAAGGAAAGGGAAAGAAGAAAGAAAAGGGGAAAGAAGAAAGGAAAGGGGAAAGAAGAAAGAAAGGAAAGGAAAGGGGAAAGAAGAAAGGAAAGGGAAAGAAGAAAGAAAGGAAAGGAAAGGAAGGAAAGAAGAAAGGAAAGGAAAAGAAGAAAGGAAAGGGAAAAGAAGAAAGGAAAGGAAAAGGAAAGGAAAGGGGAAAGAAGAAAGGAAAGGGGAAAGAAGAAAGAAAGGAAAGGAAAGGGGAAAGAAGAAAGGAAAGGGGAAAGAAGAAAGGAAAGGGGAAAAGGGAAAGAAGAAAGGAAAGGGGAAAGAAGAAAGAAAGGAAAGGAAAGGGGAAAGAAGAAAGGAAAGGGAAAAGAAGAAAGGAAAGGGGAAAGAAGAAAGACAGGAAAGGAAAGGAAAGGGAAAGGGAAAGAAGAAAGGAAAGGGGAAAGAAGAAAGAAAGGAAAGGAAAGGGGAAAGAAGAAAGGAAAGGGAAAAGAAGAAAGGAAAGGGAAAAGAAGAAAGGAAAGGGGAAAGAAGAAAGGAAAGGGGAAAGAAGAAAGGAAAGGGGAAAGAAGAAAGAAAGGAAAGGAAAGGGGAAAGAAGAAAGGAAAGGGAAAAGAAGAAAGGAAAGGGAAAAGAAGAAAGGAAAGGGGAAAGAAGAAAGGAAAGGGGAAAGAAGAAAGAAAGGAAAGGAAAGGGGAAAGAAGAAAGGAAAGGGGAAAGAAGAAAGGAAAGGGGAAAAGGGAAAGAAGAAAGGAAAGGGGAAAGAAGAAAGAAAGGAAAGGAAAGGGGAAAGAAGAAAGGAAAGGGAAAAGAAGAAAGGAAAGGGGAAAGAAGAAAGACAGGAAAGGAAAGGAAAGGGAAAGGGAAAGAAGAAAGGAAAGGGGAAAGAAGAAAGAAAGGAAAGGAAAGGGGAAAGAAGAAAGGAAAGGGAAAAGAAGAAAGGAAAGGGGAAAGAAGAAAGAAAGGAAAGGAAAGGGGAAAGAAGAAAGGAAAGGAAAGGAAAGGAAAGGGAAAGGGAAAGAAGAAAGGAAAGGGGAAAGGGAAGGAAAGATTATCCATCCCTCACAAAGTAAGATAATACTTCAGTATGTTAAACATTCACTAGGAGAGCACTAAGTAAATACCTTTCATGAAACAGGTAAGATGATTTCCACAAATAAAGGCCTACTCAAATTATGTCCTATTAATGAGCACTTCAAAGGCGTAGGGAAACAGAACAATGCATCATGTCTAGAACTGTACAGCTATAACTTTAACGTTAACACCTCCTTTTGAGAGCCCTGAAAGTCAGCTTGTGAGTTATACAGAACCTGTATATAGAAGTCAATAAGGTGACATTTGCAGACAAAAGACGTAACAACCCTCATTCAAAGTGCGGTGATTGGAGAGCCTGTAATGAACTACGCCCTGTGATTAGAAGACATTCCTTTGAGTCCTTGGATTTCTCTCCCATCCTTTTTCCTCCTGGCATATTACAGAGAAAGAGAAGGTAGCAATTTTCTATTTTTATATAGCGTCTACTTTTTTTGCATCAAACCCTGCAGGAAGACATGGCGTGATCCTGATGTAATTCTAGCTGCTTTGGAAATGTCATTTGGCCTCCCGCTGAAGTTTGCCCGAAGAGTCAAGATTTGGCCCAACCTGATGACCCAAGTCTAAGATCAACAAAAAATTGTGCGATCTTTTGAATGCACCCATTTCTGGAGAAGATCCTCTGGAAGTCGTAGAATCAAACAAGAAGTTGAGAGTTGAAGGGGACACTGAAGTTACCAATTTAATGAGTCATCCAGTTTTGGTCACCACACTATTAAAAAGAGGTTGAGACTCTAGAAAAAGTGCCGAGAAGAGCAACCAGGATGATTAGGGGACTGGAGACTAAAACATACAAAGAACGGTTGCAGGAACTGGGCATGGCCAGTCTAGTGAAGGGAAGGACCAGGGGAGACATGATAGCATAAGGTGACCAGACGTCCCAAATTTGGCAGGACAGACCCGCTTCTCCATTAGATATCCCGCCACCCACCTTTTCTTCAAAATGTCCCGCTTCAGGCGCTCTGTACGCGCTCAGAGGCGGGTGCCTCTGAGCGCCGGCTCGGGCGGGGAGGGCCTCGGAGGGGGGGCACGTGAGCTCCGGCGCGTCACACGCCTGCAGAGGGCGTCGGGGCATGCTCCCACCAACCCCCACGGGGCACTCTTTAAAGGCAGCGGCGGTGGCTCTCAGCGCGTGAGGGACGGCCTTCGGCCCAATGGTCAGGCGCACGGCTGCTGGGTCTGGCAGCGGCGCAAGAGGTGTCAGGCGAGCAGCGCAATGGCTCCGAGTACGGAAGGCAAGAGTGATACGCTGGGATGCGGGGCTCGCGAGGGCCTGGCCTGCTCACCTGAGTGCCCTTCCCTGCACCGGGCAGCCCCTTACGGGCCCCGCGTTCCAGCATATCACTCTTGCCTTCTGTGCTCGGAGCCATCGCACTGCTCAGCCGGCACCTCCTGCGCCGCCACCAGACCAAGCAGCTGCGCGCCGGACCCAGCAGCCACCCCGAAGGCCGTCCCTCACGCGCTGAGAGCCTCCGGATCGGTCTGCCGCCATTGCCTTTAAAGTGGCCCCCGCGGCGGCTGTTGGGATCGCGCCCCTGCCCCAACGCACAGGCACGCGCGCGCACACTCCCCCCCCCCCCATCGACAGTGTCCCGCTTTGGGATTTTGAAAATCCGGTCACTTTATGATAGCAGTCTTCAAATATTTGTGGGCTGCCACAGAGAGGAGGGGGTCAAGCTATTTTCCAAAGCACCTGAATGTCAGGCAAAGAATAATGGATGTACCAGGTCTGCAGTCATCGTTCCTTTTAACCAATTTCATTGTAATTTTTTATTTTATTACAATGACAATAAAGATTATTATTATTATTATTATTATTATTATTATTATTATTATTATTATTATTATTATTATTATTATTATTATTATTATTATTATTATTATTATTATTTTGGATCTCTGGTCTGCCACACTATATTATTCTATTATATATTTTCTATAGTGGGAAAATGGGACAGGGGATTGTAGGAGTGAGACGCGATGTAGCCATAACAAAATTCTTTCTAGAAAGCCAAGGTCATCTTTTGTCTCTGCATCTCTGCACCTCACCGGAACTGGATGGGTGGAACTGCCAGCATGGCAGTGGGAGATTGGACCATTGGATGGACTGGTGGGTGTAGGGGCAAGATCTTGAACTTTCAGTTGGGTGGGGAAAACCGGGAAGCTTTCAGATTCGGGTTTTTCCAGATGTGCCAACGTGGATCTCTTCATAAATTGGAACTTTGAGCAATACTTTGCCTTGGATGCTGATTTACTTTTGGGTGCTACTTGGAACCCTGAGAGGATGGAAATTGATCAAGAAGAGATTCAACTTGGTTTCCGGTTCCGGCTCCTGCGGCGACGGGCGAGCCTAGCGCTCGCTCGCCGCTTTGTTTCTCTTTCTCCCCCCCCACGGGGGCGAGACTCCTATGTAGGATAGTCTTGTTTGAGGGTCTCCCGTAAAGCCGGCTCGTCGGGGGGCGCCCCCCCCACGGCGGTGGAGGAAGTGGCCCCCGGCGCGGCTTAGGTGAGGGAGAACATGCTGCGGGGGGTTCTCCCTTCGCCTAAGGAAGACGGCGCCATTTACAACAATGAAGAGGGCTGATCGGCTCAGTCGGAAGGTCTCCCGAGGCTTCAGCTGCGAGGGGAGAGTGAGTTTTTAAAAAAACTTTTTTTTTCTGCTGCCAGCCATGCTGAACGGACTGGGAGGGGGGTGTTTGTTTTCAAAAAAAACCCCTCGGACTTAAGCGGCACTTGGAAATGGCTTCTCTGGAAGAGAAAGCGGAAATCTTAAATCCGGACTGTCTCTAACAAGGGAAAGTGGTATGCGGCTACTTGCAACATTGTGTCTAGGTCTGGCTGGTTAAAAAAATTTATTTTTCTACTCTCTCCTCTGGGCTCTGAGATGGGCGGTGGAAAGTGGCTTTTCTTTGTCCCTGCCTGACTATTTTAACTATGGGAAATTCCCAGCGTCTCTTTACAATTGGGACTCTCTCTGGATTTTAATGAAGAATTTTTTTCTTGTTGGATTTGTGGTTCCTTTCTGGATTACCTTCGTTATTATAACTATTGAGTTGGAAAATTGTCTCTCTCTTGGTTCCTGAATTTTACAACGTTTCAACCTTGATCTGAACTTTTGGCTCCCGGTTAGTCTCACCAGCCCCACCCTGAAAACGCCATTTTGGTGGCACTGACTATAACAGTTAAGATGGCTCAGGAAACAGCACTGACAAGTTTAGAACAACGGATGGCTTCTCTTGAAACTGTTATACAAACTTTGGTTCAAGAAATTCAGGCCCAGAGGGCAGAAAACATCATTTTCAAGAAGGAGCTATTGGACACACGGAACCAAACACTGGAAATCACACAGAAGACTGAAGAATTGGAAGGGGGGCTGGTGGGGGTTAAGGGAGAGATTAAAAATGTTACTAAAGAGGTTGAGGAAACAAGTGGGCATGTGTCTAGGATTGATATGGAAAGAATGACATATTTTTTGAGATTTCAGAATGTTTTTGAGCAACCTGGTGAATGCCTCCCTGATCTTATGAGCACAATTTTAGCAGACTATTTACAAAAACCTAAAGATGAGATCAGGGGGGACATTGACCTAGCCTATAGAATTAACTCAGCATATGCCAGGATAAATGAAGTGCCTAGAGAGATACATGTGAAATTTGTTAGAAGGTCAACCAGAGAGGAAATCTTGAAGGCGCAGAGAGGGAACTCTTTAATTTACCAACAAAAAACGGTCACTATCTTGAAGCAGATTCCTAGAAAGATTCGAGAAGCAAGGAGGAAATTTTCCTTCTTGTCTAAAATTTTATTTGATCATGGGATTTGGTTCAAGTGGGTGACACCCGAAGGGATGCTGGTGTTCTGGGAAGGAGGAAGAGTGAGGATTAAAACAGTTGCTGAGGCGGAAGCCTTTCTTAAAAAACATTCCTCTGCCCTGGGGGAAGATCCAGGGGGGACGGAGGGGGCCACGGCCCCGCCTGCTGGGGGCCAGGGAGGAGAAAAAGAAGATACAATAGCCAAGAGACTTAGATCGAAAAAATAACTTTGCCTTGATTTTCCTGAACAATTTTGCATAATATTTTCTGGATTTATTGTAAATGTCTGACAGCATGGAACTGAGAATTTAGGTATATGTACTTGCTTTTACCTTGTAGTGTTATGAAAAATGCTTTTTTTTTGTTATTTTTTTATTGTGTATTTTGAGGTCTCGGAAGGACCGACGACTCTGACGTGAATGCTCTCAAAATTTCTTTGTATCCCTTACCCTACCCTATAGAAAAAATGTAAAACCAATAAAACTTTTTCAATATAAAAGAAGAGATTCAACTTAGAAATAAGGAGAACTTTTCTGACAGTGAGAACAATCAACCCATGGAAGAGAAGTTGCCTTCTGAAGTTGTGAGAGCTTCATCACTGGAAGCTTTCAAGAAGAGACGGGACTGCCATCTGTCAGAAATGGTAGGGTCTCCTGCATGGGCATGGGGTTGGACTGGATAACCTCCAAGGTTCCTTCCAACTCTGTTAATCTGAATCTGAATCCTACTTCTACCAAGTCCAGCTCCAGGTTTTAGGGAAACCAATACAGTACAATACAATACAATAGCAGAGTTGGAAGGGACCTTGTAGGTCTTCTAGTCCAACCCCCTGCGTGGGCAGGAACCTTATACCATTTCAGACAAATGGCTATCTAACATCTTTTTAAAGACTTCCAGGGTTGGGGCATTCACAACTTCTGGAGGCAAGCTGTTCCAGAGGTTAATTGTTCTAACTGTCAGGAAATTTCTCCTTAGTTCTAAGTTGCTTTTCTCCTTGATTAGTTTCCACCCATTGCTTCTTGTCCTGCCCCCAGGTGCCTTGGAGAATAGTTTGACTCCCTCTTCTTTGTGGCACCCTCTGAGATATTGGAACACTGCTATCATGTCTCCCCTGGTCCTTCTCTTCATCAAACTAGACATACCCAGCTCCTGCAACCGTTCTTCATATGTCTTAGTCTCCAGTTCCCTAATCATCTTGGTTGCTCTTCTCTGCACTCTTTCCAGAGTCTCCACGTCTTTTCTACATCGTGGCGACCAAAACTGTATGCAGTGGCGACGAAAACTGTATGCACTGTATGACCACTGTCAGAACAATTAATAGTACTCCAACTATTATAGAGGGAAGTAAACAGTGGGGTGACAAAGGGTTCTGTCATAGGCCCAGTACTCTTCAACATCTTCATAAGCGACTTAGATGAGGGAATAGAAGGGGAACTTATCAAATGTGGAGAGGACACTAAGCTGGTAGGAATAGCCAACACTCCAGAAGACAAACACAGGATCCCAAAAGATCATGACAGACTTGAACAATGGGCCCTATCCAACAACATGAAACTTAATGTGGAGAAAAGCGAGGTTTTACACCTGGGCAGGAAAAAAACCCAAAGGTTCAAGTACAGATTAGGTGAAACGTGGTTCAAAAACAGTAACTGGGGAGGGACCTTGGAGTACTAGTGGAGGATCACTTAAATATGAGCCAGCCATGTGCAGCAGCTACCAAAACAGTGAATACAATTCTTGGTTGTATAAACAGAGGCATAGAATCAAAATCACGTGAAGTATTAGTACCTCTTTAAAAAGCCTTAGTAAGTGCACATCTGGAATAATACAATACAATAGCAGAGTTGGAAGGGACCTTGGAGGTCTTCTAGTCCAACCCCCTGCCTAGGTAGGAAACCTTATACCGTTTCAGACAAATGGCTATCCAACATCCTCTTAAAGACTTCCAGTGTTGAAGTATCCACAACTTCTGGAGGCAACTTCTGTTCCACTGATTAATTGTTCTTAACTGTCAGGAAATTTCTCCTCAGTTCTAAGTTGCTTCTCTCCTTGATTAGTTTCCACCCATTGCTTCTTGTTCTACCCTCAGGGGCTTTGGTGAATAGTTTGACTTCCTTCCTTCCTTCCTTCCTTCCTTCCTTCCTTCCTTCCTTCCTTCCTTCCTTCCTTCCTTCCTTCCTTCCTTCCTTCCTTCCTTCCTGGGGGAGCTTCATCACTGGAAGCTTTCAAGAAGAGACTGGACTGCCATCTGCCACTGCTAAGCTGGTCGTACCGTGTTTCCCCAAAAATAAGACAGGGTCTTATTTTCTTTTGACTTTCAAAATAAGCACTTGGCCTTATTTTCAGGGAGGTCTTATTATTTTTGAGGTGCAGGAGGAGGAGAGTGTGGTCACCTCATGGCTGCTGCTGTGTTGTCATATTTTCAGGGAAGGGCTTATTTTCAGCCCTTCATTACACTCAAAAGCTCAGTTGGGCTTATAATCCAGGGAGGTCTTATTTTCGGGGGAAACTGGGTCAGCTGAGCACTACCGATAAGCTAGACCGTTGAACGGAGAAAAAGATCAAGGCACTGAATTTAGAGAGGCCCAAAGACATCAGTCGCATCTTTTCAGCACTGAGATTACGCCGAAGAATTTCCTATTCATTTGATGCTGCGGCAGAGCGAATCCCACCAACTTGACAATCTAATTAAACATGAAGAGGACTCTGGATTTAACTCGGCCCTCCTAATTCAACCCTCTCCGATTGCCCTCCTCATCTTGGGCTTTGTGCTGCTTGTATCTCATCAGATTAGATTAGAAGCCCATCTTTCTACGTTCCCGAATTGCTGCACGGAAGCATCACGCTGTTAGGCTGCATGAGGCAAACACACACACACACATACACACGGAATAATTTAATTTACAAAAGCTTTGACGGACGGGAAGGAAAGTGTTGGCTTCCCTCAATCAAAGGATACTCCAGTCAAGCTGACGGGTATGATGGTTTCTTGAAGCTCGTCAAAATTCAACAACATCTGCTCAGGGGTGGGCTTCAACAAATTTTAGCAACCGGTTCTGTGCTCGGTTGCTGGTGGGCGTGGCCATGGTGGGGTGTGGCCATGGTGGGCGCGGCCTACTCCTGTATCATGGTGGGGGCTGTTTCATTTCCTCAGGCTCCAGAGGCTTTTTTTGAGCTCTCCGGAAGTTGAAACAGGCCTATTTCTGGATTTCTGGAACTTCTGGGAGGCCCATTCCCAGAAGCCTTCCCTAAACTCTGGAGGCTTTTTTTTGAGCCTCCGTGAGGGTGAAAACCACCTTCCCTGGGCTCCAGAGGTCCACCAGAGGCTGGAAATGGCCATGTTTTCAGACTTCTGGGACTTCCAGGAAGCCCCTTTTTCATCCTCCTAGAGCAGTGATGGCGAAGCTTTTTTGGCTCGCGTGCCAAAATCGGGGGGAGTTCAGGGGGGGGCATGGGTGGGCGTGCCACACCCACAGTGCTATGTGCATGACCCCCTGCTTTTGGTGCGCTTTTTTCACCTTCCCCAGGCTCCAGAGGCTTTCTAGGAGCCTGGGGAGGATGAAAATAGCCTCCCACCCGCACCTCCAGAGGCCTCCAGTGGGCGAAAAACGGCCTCAAAAGAAGGCCTAAATCAACTGGCCAGCGCACACATGCGCACTGGAGCTGACAGGCCAACGCCTCGCGTGCCCTCAGAAATGGCTTCGCGTGCCACCTGTGGCACCCATGCCATAGGTTCGCCATCATGGTCCTAGAGCCTCCATGCCATCATGGTCCTAGAGCCTCCATGCCTGCACTTATCTGGCATCCAAAATGGCTGCATGGAGACTCCTGGAAGGGGAGGGGCTGGTGTGTGTGTGTGTGTGTGTGTGTGCAGGACCAGCCAGTCCTTGCAACTACTGTTTTACCAGATGTAAAATTAGCATCCAGTTCACCTGAACCTGTCCGAACCGGCTGAATCCCACCCCTGTATATGCCACACACACTCATGCGCACTCAGAAACAAAAGCCCCCGTCTGAGACAAAATTATGGTTGGGTGAGAATGTTGGGGTCTTCCCAGAGCTGTACAAAAGTTTGGTGAAAAGCTACCAAGAGAAATACAGTTTTCTCATGACTGGGTCAAGAGAAGAGTGCCATTATTTATTTTATTTGTTTAATTTCTAAAAGCTTACGGTAAATACTCATCTCCGTTTCTTGGCTGAGGGAGCCAGCATTGTCCAAAGACACTTTCCGTGGTCATGTGTCCAACATGACCACGCCCCGAGTCCCTGTGGGGAGAGGGAGCGGTTAATAAATTTAACTATTATTAATTTTAACATGAGTCCTTCCAAAGTCGCATGGAACCCTGTTACCTTCCCAATGAAGTGGTATCTATTTATCTACTCGCATTTGCATGCTTTCAATACAATACAATACAATAGCAGAGTTGGAAGGGACCTTGGAGGTCTTTTAGTCCTGCATAGGCAGGAAGCCCTATACAATTTCAGACAAATGGCTATCCAACATCTTCTTAAAGATTTCCAGTGTTGGGGCATTCACAATTTCTGAAGGCAAGCTGTTCCACTGATCAATTGTTCTAACTTTCAAACTGTTAGGTGGGCAGGAGCTGTAGTAGGGAACAGGAGCTCAGCCTGTTGAACAGAGCTTGGGTCTCGAACCCAGGCTGTTAGTTTTCCAGCTGACGAGTTCAGCCTGCTATTAACTGCTATTCCACCTTTATTACTTTGCTAGCCGATAGCCCAACGTGGCCCGGGTATTTATTTATAAGGGGGAAATGTCCAGAACAAATGTAATTTCTAATGTTAGATTTTCCCCCTTACTAGAGGGAGTCCCCTTGTGGAGTACTGTGAAGCCGTTACCATGGCAACTCCATTGCGCTGTACAGTAGAAGCCATTTAAAGGCACAACAGGCTGCATCTTACCAGAACACAAGCCTCAAGGGGTTTTAGGGGTATCTTACCCCCACAGTATTTTTCTCCAGAGAGTAAGTTATCTGTGTAGCAAGTTTGGTTGAAATTGCTCAAGGTGTTCCAGAATTACACTAGAACACACACACACACACACACCTCAAGATGGCAAACATACATAATATTAATTTTCCCCCTTATTTCCCCTACAACAACCCTGCGAGAGATTGCGTGCATGAATCCAGAGATAGGACAGGAGAATTAAAGCTACACAGCCCTAAAGAGGCTTTAGAATAGCATGGGACAGATGTCCAGCAGATTATCTGAGCTCTCTGTGTGATAATCATCTTATGAACTCATGTCTATCCTGGGGGTGTGGAGTTTTTTTTTTTTTTTTTGGTTGGTTTGCTTGCTTTATTTTCAATATCATCCGAAGGAGAAGCTGTCCACCGTTGAATAGATCTGGCCCATTTTTCCCAGGACCCATTTTGACCTCTTCAGAGGGGTTACTGAAGAAGGCACAGGGACTGAGTTAAATAAGTCACAAGGAAGAGATGCTTCTGAAGGAGTATATGAATCCATATTGGCTATTTGCTTTTATTATGAACTGCTTGTGCTACTCTATAATTGTTACCTGATTAAACCAATATTTGATACTGCTAGAAAACATTTATTAGGAATTAAGCTTTGTTATTGGCTTCCGATATTATCGTATAGTACAGGGGTGGGTTCCTGCCAGTTCTAACTTCTTCTATAGAAAGAGGTTCCACAAATCTACAGGGCCGTTTAGAACCGGTTCCAGCTCCCTCCCCCCGCCGGTCCGCCCATTATCCAGAGGAGGAATTCTGGGAGTTGAAGTCCACAAGTCTTAAAGCTGTCAAGTTTGAACACCCCTGGAGGTTTTTTTTCTAAAGGGTGAGGGGTGCAAGGGTCTTGTAACTTGACAGCTTTAAGACTTGCGTGCTTCAAATGCCAGAGTTTCTGAGCCAACATTTTGGTTGCTAAGCAAGAGCGTTGTTAAGTGAGTTTCACCACATTTTACAAGTTGGCCATGCCCACCCAGTCACATGGCTGCCAAGCCACTCCCACTCGGTCACATGGCCGGCAAGCCACTCCCACAAAGCAGGCCACACCTGCAGAAGAGGTTCTAAAAAAATTTGAAACCCACCACTGGTATAGTATCAGAAATTAGTTGTCAGGAACTAATTCTAGCTTAGTAAACTGTAACCTCAATACTGGTTGGCATTAGTGCAAAGATTGTTATCTCGCTGCGGTGTCTGGCTTCTATTCTTGGCTTCAAAGCTAGACACATTCTTGCGAATATAGAAGAAATTGTTACCCAGGAATATCAAGCCCCATAGATAAAGGAACCAGAGCAGAGGTGGGTTTCTAAAGGTTCAGACCGGTTAGTAGTTTTGCAGCCTGGGTCGCTGCTGTAACTGGCAGCGACCTAGGCCTGCCACGCCTCCGAACCAGTTCTCCGGTCGGGACGGCATGGTTTCCACCACTCGCCCCCCTTTTTTTTAAAGGTTCTGCACATGCACAGATCTATTTTTGGACAAATGTGCGCGTGTGCACAAGCGAAGCAAGAAAGAGAGCTCAAAATTGAGCACGAACTGAACCGACAGTAATGCCGGCAGCAGCTCACTCCTGAACCAGAGTACGGAGTGAGTTTTCCTGCCTCATAAATCCTGAAAGCATTCTGCCGAATAAACAACTTGGCCAAGGGCAGGGGTCTGCAAAGTTGGCTCTTTTAAGACTGGTGGATTTCAACTCCCAGAATTCCCCAGCCAGCTATGCTGGCTGGGGAACTCTGGGAGTTGAAGTCCACCAGTCTTAAAAGAGCCAACTTTGCAGACCCCTGGCCAAGAGGGAGGGGAAGCTGCCCCCATAGATAAGGTGGACAAAGACAGTGGCCTGAACAAAGAAACATTTTAAAGATCACATTGGCGGGCCCAGCCCTCTGGAACGACCTTCCCCCCGACATTAGAACTACCACGGACCTCCGCTCCTTCCGTCTAAAACTAAAAACATATCTGTTCTGCTTGGCCGGCCTAGGATAGTCTCTCTTCGATGGGGCTGCTAGAAATTTTAGATGGGGATTTTAGTTTTTAATTGGATTTTTAGCGCAGGGAAATATTTAATTTGTTTTTTAACTATATGTATGTATTTATTGTTTTATTAGCCCTGTGCACCGCTCCGAGTCTCTTCGGGGAGAGGGAGCGGTCAACAAGTTTAATAAATTATTATTAAATTATTATTATTATTATTAATGAACCTTTGCCTGTGATTGGGTAAACTTGGTTTCTATCTGCATAAAATGTACGTACCGTATTTTTCAGAGTATAAGATGCAACTCCCCCCCCAAAAGAGGGTGAAAATCTGGGTGCGTCTTATACACTGAATACAGCATTTTTGGCCTCTTGAAACCCCGCCCCCTTTGCAAAAATGGACATGCAGAGGGTTTGGTAGGCTTGCAAAAACGAGTGAAAAATGGGCCGGTTTTTTTGCTCATTTTTGTCCCCCCTCTGCCCCCCAGGAGCATTCTACAAGCCTTCCAAAGCCTAGGCATAGCCTGGTTTTTTTTTGCAAAAAATGGGACCATATTTGTGGAAAACGGGCCATTTTGTGCTTGTTTTTGCAGCTCCCCCCAGCACTTTGCAGGCCTCTCAAACTCTTCGTCCCATTTTTCACATAAAATGAGCCGTGCAGAGGATTTGGGAGGTCTGCAGAGTGCAAAAAAAAATTTTTTTAAAAAAAATTTACCTCTTCCAAATCTTGGTATGTCTTTATACTCTGGTGCGTCTTATAGTCCGAAAAATACGGTAATGCTCTGAGCCGCTCTCGCAGAGGTGTGGCTTTTCCTTACGTGCATTTTGTTTGTATGTTTTGGATCTGGTTTTGTCACCCAGCTTTTGCTATGGCCATAAATAAAAGCTGATGTTTTTCTCGAGTCTCACTCTCTTTGGCACTCTCAGCGGCTCGGGGAAACTTCTGGCACCTAACAGTTGTGAACTTTTAAAGCAAAGGATTTTGCTCAGTGAAATTCCCGCAGCCTCAACTGAATTGCTCAACTGGATATTTCCCCCTCACTCATTTAGAGATGAATGGCTCTTCAGGTGCACGGACTTCTACCACAACATAAGAACATAAGAACAGCCTTGCTGGAAGAGGCCGCAGCCCATCCAGTCCAGCATTCTGTCTCCCACAGTGGCTCCCCATTTGCTTCAGGGTCTTCCCAAGCAGATGTCTTCACCTGCTTATGGTTCCCTGCAAATGGCATTGAGAGATATCCTGCCTATCTCTCCAACCCGGAGGGTGTCCTTAGGCATCCATCATGATAGCCATTGATACCCTTGTTCTCCATGAACTCGTCTCATCCTTTCTTAAAGGTGTCGAGGCTGACAGCTGTCACCCCTTCTTCTGGCAGGGAGTTCCATAGACCACTGATCCTCTGGGTGAAAAAGTACTTCCTCTTATTTGTTTGAGGTCTAGCTTCCAAATGTTTCATGGAGTGCCCCCTAGTTCTAGTGTTGTGCGATAGGGAAAACCGTTTTTCCTTTTCTACTTTGTCCACACCGTGCATGATTTTATAGACTTCAATCAGGTCACCTCTCAGGCGCCGTCGTTCTAGAGTGAAGAGGCCCAGCCGTTGCAGCCTCAGATGGTAAGGAAGGTGTTCCAGTCCCCTAATCCTTCTGGTTGCCCTCCTCTGCACCTTTTCCATTTCCATAATATCCTTCTGAAGGTATGGTGACCAGAACTGTACACAATACTCCAGAGGGAGCCTCACCATAGATTTATAAAGAGGCAAAATGACACTTGCTGACTTATTTTCTATACCCTTCCTAAGGATCCCTAGCAATGAGTTTGAAATCAAACGAGTGCTTTATTCTAATTGCCCACATTAGCAAAAGATTGTTGTGAACCAGTGGTGGGTTCCGGTTCCCGTCGCAACTGGTACTGTGCAACGGGGCCGGGCATCCACCACAGGCACAAGTGCTGCGCAGCCCTGCCCACGCCACCGCCCTGCGATGACCCAGCTGTTCGGCGAGGTCATGCAGGCATCGTATGCTGTGCGCGCATGCACAAATGGCCCTTTTCCCTTAAATAGAGGAAAGGAACGTGGGGGGGATGGGTGGGCCCACCGAAACACCATTCGAATACGGTGGCCGCTGCTCCCAGCCGCCACCGGTATGCCTGTACTGGGCCGTACCACCCAGAACCCACCACTGATGTGAACCCCATTTGCAAATTCTTCAGATTTCTACTGTTACTCATTCTTGAAAGAAGAGTGCAGAAATGTTGCAGGAAATAACGAGGCTTCTCAGAATCAGGAAAAGTTTATTTATGGCCGCCAGGTTCAGAAAGCTAGTCAAAGGCCAGCATGTAACTTCTGAACAGTCTTCTGATAGCAAACACGCATTGTTATATTTTGACAAAGACAGCGCCACCCAGAAATACAACTCATCGCTGATTGGTTAAGCTCCTTATTGCTAGGCAGAGAAGCATGCAGGAAAGACCAGTTGCATTCTGACTTAATAGTCCACATGTTAAGCTAAATGTCTGACATCCAGAAGGACCTCTAACTCAGGGGTCCCCAACCTTTTTGGCACCAGGGACCGGTTTCATTTTAAAGAAAATGGCTCGGCTGGGGTAGAGGGGGAGCGGGGGGGGAGGGGGAACAGGCAGTGCATGCGCACGTGTGTGTGTGTGTGTGTGTGTGTGTGTGTGTGTGTGAGTCGGCTCACTCGCCCCTCTCAGCCCCCAATGGCGCGAGTGGCCACACCTTTTTTATTTATTTATTTTTATTTTATTTAGATTTATACCCCGCACCTTCTTCAAAAAGGACCCAGGGCGGCGCACAGGAAATCTAAAACATAACAAATATTACAAAATACAAAATTTAAAAACATATTAAATTCCTACTCTGTGCTAAAATCAACTAAAATCCCCCAAATTAAAACTATCTAGGAGCAGTCACAACGGGAGGTTACGCTAGGCCGGCTTGATGGAAAAGGTGTGTCTTTAGACACTGGCGGAAGAGGCGGAGGTCTGAGATGGTGCGTAGTTCAGGGGGTAAGTCGTTCCAAAGGGTAGGGCTCGCCACAGAGAAGGCCCTTCCCCTGGGTGTCACCAACCGGCATTGCCTGGCTGATGGCACCCTGAGAAGGCCCTCTCTGTGGGAGCGGATCGGACGAAGGGATGTATGGGGCAGGAGACGGTCTCGCATATAACTAGGTCCCGAGCCATGGAGCGCTTTAAAGATGGTCATCAAAACCTTGAAGCGCACCCGAAAGGCCACAGGTAGCCAGTGCAGCTCGCGCAGGAGCGGTGTTATGTGGGAGCATCTAGAGGCTCCTGTAATCACCCGCGCGCCCGCATTCTGGACTAGCTGTAGCTTTTGAGTGAACCTCAAGGGGAGCCCCATGTAGAGAGCATTACAGTAGTCAAGTCGGGACGTCACGAGTGCTTGAGTGACTGTGCAAAGGGCAGCCCGGTCCAGTAAGGGGCACAATTGGCGCATCAGGCGTACCTGATGGAACGCCCCCCCCCTGAGAGCGTACCTGCGCTCTCCCTCCCCAGTGCGTGCTCTGCCCAGGGGGCTGCCCCCTCCTACCTCCTTCTCCTGTATGGCCCTGCGACCCGGTGATTATTAAGCCATGGACCAGCACTGGTCCGCGGCCCGGGGGTTGGGGACCCCTGCTCTAACTGACTCGACTGATATTCAGCAGGTGTTCGTGGTTTGACATTTGAATTTCCTGAGCGAGTTCCCTGTCTCAAAGATGCTTTTTGCACCTTACAAAGTGTAAAAATAAAAATGACTAAAGATCATCTAGTCTGACCCCGACTCATCTCACTCTTACGTCTCAAAATCGCTTTATGCCCTGCCTCAGAAGGACTAGCGTGTTTAAGAAACATCCCCCCGGTAGAACAAAAAAAAAATGGATCAAAAATGAATGGATGCTGAACGTACCCTGGACATGTTTATGAGTACTGGTGGACCTGAATGAGATAATAACAGAATAACAGAATTGGAAGGGACCTTGGAGGTCTTCTAGTCCAACCCCGTGCTCAAGTAGGAGACTGTATACCAGTGGTGGGTTCTGGATCCCGTTGCAACTGGAATGGTGCCAAAACAGGAGTGCATTTGTGTGCAACCCACCTGAAGAGCAGTTCCCCAGTGTACATGCACGCACCAGGAAGCTGAGATTCCGGTTTCCGGCATGTGCAGGCACGTCGGATATCTTGTTTTCCGGGTTCTATTTATTATTTATTTATTTTATTTATTTGGTTTATAGACCGCACCCTCCCCCCGGAGGGACTCGGGGCGGTGCACAGGACATTAAAAGCATATTATAAATACAACAGTACAATATTAAAAATCGAATTAAATAATTACCCTGCACTAAAATTTTAAAATCTTAAAACCCTTAAAACCCTTAACACTGTTTCCCTACAATCCCTATTAAAACAATTTAAATTTATACTACAGCCTAGGATAGGATAGATTAGGCCAGGCCGGCCAGGCAGAAGAAATGAGTTTTTAGTTTTTGACGGAAGGAGCGGAGGTATGTAGTTGTTCTAATTTCGGGGGGAAGGTCGTTCCAGAGGGTCGGGCCCACCACAGAGAAGGCCCTTCCCCTGGGTGTCGCCTGCTGGCATTGCCTAGTGGACGGCACCCGGAGAAATCCCTCTCTGTGGGAGCGAATCGGCCGCAGGGATGTATGAGGCAGAATGCGATCCCGCAAGTAACTAGTGCCATGGAGCGCTTTAAAGATGGTAATCAACACCTTGAAGCGCACCCGAAAGGCCACAGGCAGCCAGTGCAGCTCGCGCAGGAGTGGTGTTACGTGGGAGAACCTAGAGGCTCCCAGAACTGCCTGCGCGGCTGCGTTCTGGACTAGCTGAAGTCTTCGGGTGCACCTCAAGGGGAGCCCTATGTAGAGAGCATTACAATAGTCTAGACGGGATGTCACGAGTGCATGAGTGACTGTGCGAAGGGCAGTCTGGTGCTCATGTGCTTGCAAAGACCAGCTGGCTGGCGGATATGCGCATGTTGGAAACCAAAATCTCTCGGGCCACCACAGGTGCCTCTGACACAAGGGACATCAAGGTGGCCAGGCCCTCCCTGCCCACGCCCCCCCTGCCCCGCCGAGGTCAAACACAACTCTTCTGCTTCTCCAGGAAAAAGGGAGCTTGGGAGGGCCACGCATGACCACCTGAGGCCCTATTTTCAGCCATGACAGCCTCGTGCAGCCCTCCATTTTCCCTGGCAGAGGGCTAGCAAAACAAACTAAAAACAAAATGAAAGGAGAAATGTTTCCCCTTTTGCATTTGAGCATCCAAGAAGAGACAGGAAAGGAGAAAGGGAAAGAGGAAAGATAAAGGAAAAAGAAGGAAAGATGGGAAGAGAGCAAGGAAGGAAAAATAAGGAAAGAGGGGAAGGAAGAAGAAGGAAGGAAGGAAGGAAGATAAGAAGGAAGGAGAAGGAAGAAGGAAGGAACGAAAGAAGGAAAAAGGAAGGAGAAGAAAGAGGGAAGGAAGGAAGAAAAGAAGAACAGAAGAAGGAAGGGGAAGGAAGAGGGAAGGAAGGAAGAAGGAAGAAGGAAGAGGGAAGGAAGGAAAGAAGGAAGGAGGAAGGAAGGAAGGAGGAAGGAGAAGGAAGAGGGAAGGAAGGAAAGAAGGAAGATGGAAGGAAGGAGAAGGAAGAGGGAAGGAAGGAAAGAAGGAAAGAAGGAAGGAGGAAGGAAGGAAGAAGGAAGAAGGAAGAGGGAAGGAAGAAGAAAGGAGAAGGAAGAGGGAAGGAAGGAAGAAAAGAAGAACAGAAGAAGGAAGGGGAAGGAAGAGGGAAGGAAAGAAGAAGGAAGGAAGAAAAGAAGAACAGAAGAAGGAAGGGGGAGGAAGAGGGAAGGAAGGAAGAAGGAAGAAGGAAGAGGGAAGGAAGGAAAGAAGGAAGGAGGAAGGAAGGAAGGAAGAAGGAAGAGGGAAGGAAGAAGAAAGGAGAAGGAAGAGGGAAGGAAGGAAAGAAGGAAGATAGGAAGGAAGGAGAAGGAAGAGGGAAGGAAGGAAGGAAGGAAGGAAAGAAGGAAGGAAGGAAGGAAGGAAGGAAGGAAGGAAGGAAGGAAGGAAGGAAGGAAGGAAGGAAGGAGATTATAAGGAGAGGGAAGAAGGGTCCGAGGGAAGTTCTGCCTTAATACTTGGCCACCACAGTTGCCTCCCCAAACACGGGTGTTGTGGGGATGGCCACACCCACCTTTGGCCACGCCCACCCCAGCTGCCTTAGGGGAAACACAACCCTCAATGAAATTGAGTTTGACACCCCTGTTCTAGAATCTGGGTTTTTCTTAAAAGGACATTTCCTGAAAAATTAGAAAGAAAAGCAGAAATCCATGCAGCACGTAACTTCTGCTGATCCGTGCATTTCTAAGATGGAGGCACGGCTCACATTTGATTGGGTTTGGCATGGCGTCTGGACGCATCACAGTCCTGCAGGCCATTGTTGCGGTGGTGGTACACACACACACACACACACACACGCCCTCTTGCAAAAAGTAAAATAAAAAAGGCTGCCCTTTGTTTTCCTCTCTGTCTCCCTTTCTCCCATGTCACAAATTGCCTGGTTGGTTTTTGTTTTTTCCCTTCTGTTGTTTCTGTGAAAATGAAGGGGAAGTGAGAAACACTGGAAATGTGCAACAGAGGCGAAAGTCACACATGGCACGCTAAAGGTTGTGTTGTTTTCACTTGGCGAAACACCCGCCCCCACCCCCCCCACACACACATTATCTTGTGGAGGGCCCGACCCTCTGGAACGACCTTCCCCCCGAAATTAGAACAACTACGGACTTCCGCTCCTTCCGTCAAAAACTAAAAACTCTGCAAGGGGTATAATGTGAATAGAGTGAATAACATCTGGGTTGTTTGGAATTACTAGAGTGGTGTATAGTGGAAGTCAGGGGGGTGGGTTGGAATGGGAGGTGGGGGAGGGTTAGGGTGGTGAGGGAAATATATTTGTTTAATTGTATAATTAGTTTAGAACAGTGTTTTTCAACCTTTTTTGTGCAAAGGCACACTTTTTTCATGAAAAAAATCACGAGGCACACCACCACCATTAGAAAATGTTAATTTTTTTTAACTGTGCCTATATTGACTATATATAAAGTAATTCTCTTGAATAGGAATCAAATAAACACAAAGAAATTATTTTATAATTACTTTATTATGAAATAATAAAGTATTTTATAATTGTTCATATTTCTGTTTACTTACTCAGTGCGAAACCTGGGCCTGTTTGGCAGAACTGATATTCTGGCAGGAATTTTTCCCACGGCACACCAGACAATATCTCACGGCACAGTGGTTGAAAAACGCTGGTTTAGAAGATGGGGAGAATGGGATTTTTTTTACGTGAAATTTATACTATGATGGGTGGGAGGAGGGGGGGTACAGTACTTGTCTTTGATTTATATTATATGTATGGGGGGGGGAAAGGGGGAAAAATTGGTTTGTATAAAACTTTTTCAATAAAAAAAACCCCTAAAAACTCATTTCTTCTGCCTGGCCGGCCTGGGGTAGTCGAACTGTTTTATTAGGGTTTTTTAGGGGTTTGGTTTTAGTTGGTTTGGGATTTTAGCGCAGGGTTTAAGTTTAATTCATTTTAATATTGAATTAAACTGGGGGCAGGACAAGAAGCAATGGGTGGAAACTAATCAAGGAGAGAAGCAACTTAGAACTTAGAACTACAGAACTTACTGTAACGCTCTCTACATGGGGCTCCTCTTGAGGTGCACTCGAAAGCTACAGTTAGTACAGAATGCGGCCGCGCGGGTGATTATGGGCGCCTCAAGGCAAGCCCACGTAACACCTCTCCTGCGCGAGCTGCACTGGCTGCCTGTGGCCTTTCGAGTGCGCTTCAAGGTGTTGACGACCATCTTTATATTGCTCCATGGCTCGGGGCCTAGCTATATACGAGACCGCCTCCTGCCCCATACATCCCTTCGTCCGATCCGCTCCCACAGAGAGGGTCTTCTCCGGGTGCCGTCGGCTGGGCAATGCCGGTTGACAACGCCCAGGGGAAGGGCCTTCTTTGTGGCGGGCCCGGCCCTCTGGAACGACCTACCCCCCACCTAACTCAGACCTCCACCTCTTCCGCCAACGTCTTAAGACGTATTTATTCCAACAAGCCGGCCTAGGATAGCCCCCCGCTCTGACTTTTTAAATAAATTATAATTTGGCAAGGTTTTAACATGGGTTTTAGCACGGGTTTAATTAATTTAATATATTTTAATTGATGTATATTTTATTCTGTGGTTTTAAATAATGCCTGTGCGCCGCCCTGGGTCCTAACAAGGAGAAGGGCGGGGTATAAATTTAATAAAATAAATAAATAAAATAAATAAGGAGAAATTTCCTGACAGTTAGAACAATTAACCTCTGGAACAGCTTGCCTCCAGAAGTTGTGAATGCCCCAACCCTGGAAGTCTTTAAAAAGATGTTAGATAGCCACTTGTCTGAAATGGTATAAGGTTCCTGCCCACGCAGGGGGTTGGACTAGAAGACCTACAAGGTCCCTTCCAACTCTGCTATTGTATTGTATTGTATATTGTATTTATGCTTGTGGTTTTATACATGTATTTTTAAATTCCCTGTGCCCCGCCTCGAGTCCCTTCGGGGAGAGAGAGCGGTTTGTAAATTAAAATTATTATTATTATTGTTGTTGTTGTTGTTGTTGTTGTTGTTGTTGTTGTTGTACAGCTCCCCGTCCCTGGCACACTTTTCCTCTCCATTCCCTCTTTCGAACATGTGGAGATCACACTTGGGTGTCCAGCCCATTCTCTTCTTTCTCCCCCTACACTTTCCCCCCCCCCAAAAATCAGTAATAATAAAAAAAAAACCTGTGAAGCGGGGGAAGATCCCATCAAATGAAGAAAGATGCCTGCGCTGTGTTTCTAAGTGGTCTTTCCATTTATTGATTTTATTTAGTCAGTTTGTCAAACATGTACGAGACAACCCGTGTAAAGATAAACATGGACACGAACACAGGAAATGGGTCCCAATAAATGGGGACAGTAGGACAGGGACGGTAGGCACTCTGGTGCGCTTATGTCTGCCCCCTTTACGGGCTTACAATGCAATAGCAGAGTTGGAAGGGACCTTGGAGGGCATCTAGTCCAACCCCCTGCCCAGGCAGGAAGCCCTATACCAGGGGTCTGCAAAGTCAGCTCTGTTAAGACTGGTGGACTTCAACTCCCAGAATTCCCCAGTCAGCCATGCTGGCTGGGGAATTCTGGGAGTTGAAGTCCACCAGTCTTAAAAGAGCCGACTTTGCAGACCCCTGCCCTATACCATTTCAGACAAATGGCTATCCAACATCTTCCTAAAGACTTGCAGTGTTGGGGCATTCACCACTTCTGGAGGCAATTTCTGTTCCACTGGTTAATTGTTCTCACTGTCAGGAAATTTCTCCTCAGTTCTAAGTTGCTTCTCTCCTTGATTAGTTTCCACCCATTGCTTCTTGTTCTGCCCTCAGGTGCTTTGGAGAATAGCTTGGCTCCCTCTTCTTTGTGGCAACCCCTGAGATATCGGAAGACTGCTATCATGTCTCCCCTGGTCCTTCTTTTCATTAAACTAGACATACCCAGTTCCTGCAACCGTTCTTCGTATGTTTGAGCCTCCAGTCCCCTAATCATCCTTGTTGCTCTTCTCTGCCCTCTTTCTAGAGTCTCCACATCTTTTCCACATTGTGGCGACCAAAACTGGATGCCGTATTCCAAGTGTGGCCTTTCCAAGACCTTATAAAGTGGCATTAACACTTCACGGGATCTTGATTCTATCCCTCGATTCCTACTTCTTAGGAATCGGGTGAGGTCCATATGTACTTACCGCCCACAATGCTCCAGCTGCTCGGTGGAGCGGCGCACAGGAGACGTATGCTCCATGCACATGCACAGAAGCCCCGAACTGGTCAAATGCCAGTAAGGAAAGCGGGCGGGTGGGCCCTCTGGAGCACTATACTGAAACGGTACCTGGTGCTCCCAGCAGGCACTGGTACGCCCATATCAGGGCGTACCGCCTGCAACCCACCACTGGGTCCATGGCAGGTTGAAGCTGTTGGGGTTTGAGGATGTAACAACAGAGTCAGGTAGTGCATTCCAAGGCTTGACCACTCTGTTGCTGAAGTCATATTTTCTGCAATCAAGTTTGGAGCTTGAGTTTGTATCTATTGCAGTGATGGCGAACCTATGGCACGGGTGCCACAGGTGGCACGCGGAACCGTTTCTTAGGGCATGCAAAGCGTTGCCCTGTCAGCACTAGTGCGCATGTGTGCACTGGCCAGCTGATTTAGGCCTTCTTTTGAGGCCGTTTTTCACCCTCTGGAGGCTTCAGCTCCTGAAGCCTCTGGAGGTGGGGGGGAGGCTCTTTTCACCGTCCCCAGGCTCCTAGAAAGTCTCTGAGCCTGGGGAGGGCAAAAAAAGCATGCCAAAAGCAGGGGGTCACGCACATTTTTGTTTTAAATTTATATTTATATCCCGCCCTTCTCCACAGAGGACCCAGGGCAGCGCACAGGAATTTAAAAAACATATAAACAATAAATACATAATTTAAAAACATATTAAATTAATCTAATCCTATGCTAAAACCAATTATAAAATTCCCAATTTAAAACTCTCTAAAATAGTCCCCATGAGAAGTTAGGCTAGGCCGGCTTGCTGGAAAAGATGTGTCTTTAGACACTGGCGGAAGAGGCGGAGGTCGGTGATGGTGCGCAATTCAGGGGGTAGGTCGTTCCAAAGGGCAGGGCCCGCCATAGAGAAGGCCCTTCCCCTGGGAGTCGCCAACCGGCATTGCCCGGCCGACGGCACCCTGAGAAGGCCCTCTCTGTGGGAGCGTATCGGTCTAAGGGATGTATGGGGCAGGAGGCGGTCTCGCATATAACTAGGCCCCGAGCCATGGAGCGCTTTGAAGATGGTCGTCAAAACCTTGAAGCGCACCCGAAAGACCACAGGAAGCCAGTGCAGCTCGCGCAGGATCAGTGTTATGTGGGAGCATCTAGTAGCTCCTGTAATCACCTGCGCGGCTGTATTCTGGACATAGCATTGTGGGTGTGGCACGCCCATGCACAACCCCCCTGCACTCCTCCCGCTTTTGGCACCCGAGCCAAAAAAGGTTAGCCATCACTGATCTATTGTTTGCCTGTGTATTATTGCGATTGAAGCTGAAGTAGTCATTGACAGGTAGGACCAGTGGTGGGATTCAAAAAATTTTTAATACTGGTTCTGCGGGCATGACTTGTTGGGCGTGGCAGGGGAAGGTTACTGCAAAATCCGCATTTCCTCCCGATCAGCTGGGACTCGGGAGGAAGAGAATAGATGAGGGTGGGTCCATCCAGAGGTGATATTTACTGATTCTCTGAACTACTCAAAATTTCCTCTACCGGTTCTCCAGAATTGGTCAGAACCTGCTGCATCCCACCTCTGACGTAGGATGTTGTAGCGGACAATTTTGTGTACTTAGGTCAGACCTTAATTGGTGTGGTTTTAGGTTGCCCAAGCCCAAAATCGTCTTGAGAGTCTAAGGCAGTGGTGGGTTTCCGCAGGCTCGCACCTACTCGCGAGAGCCGGTTGGTGAAATTCAGAGAGCCGGTGAGAGGAGGTTCCACCGGCGTACCTGGAAGTAAATCTGGCCTGCCGCTGCCAGTGACCCAACGGGAAGGAAAGGAAAGGAAAGGAAAGGGAAGGGAAGGAAGGAAGGAAGGAAGGAAGGAAGGAAAGAAAGAAAGAAAGAAAGAAAGAAAGAAAGAAAGAAAGAAAGAAAGAATTTATCATCACAATTGAGTCCAAAATTTTGGTTGCTAAGCAAGAGCGTTGTTAAATGAGTTTCACCACATTTTAAAAGGTGGCCACTCCCACCCTGTCACATGACTGCCAAGCCACGCCGACAAAATAGGCCACACCTACAGAGTAGGTTCTAAAAAATTTGAAACCCACCACTGGTCTAAGGCAATTCACCTTGCCAAGCAGAGCTTAGTTCATTGTGAGAGCCTTTTACAGAATGAAAAAGTGGGGGAGAAATTTTATAACAAGAAGAGTCAAGGGAAAGCCAAGTGGGGAGGTAGTGCCAGAAAAGAGATAAGCCAGGTGGCAGATAGATAGGTAGGTAGATAATGAAGATGATGCAGAAGCAGATGATGATGGATGATAAGTGATAGATAGTGTAGGAAGTTAGCACCCACCCCTCTCCTAGAAGAATGAAATATTCTAGGAAATATTTAAAAAAGCAAAATATTATATTTCCCTGGATAAGAAAAGGAGAAACGTGTTTTAAAGGCAAAGCGGCTCCCTGCCCCTCCCCTTCAGCTCCAGGGTGAGGGGACTAAGACATGACCCTCAGGACATGATTAGAAGTCTACCCATCTCACCACATGGCACCTGGGGAGATTACATCACCCAGCAAGGCTCAACCGAGCCTGGGACGCAGAACAGCCTACAGAGTTGCTCCTGCATGGCCCCATGGGAGTCTGACAACCAATCAGAATGCAAGCTCAAATTCAAAAGCCCAGAGAGGGCATAAAATTCAGGCACTCTTCCCTTTTTCCCCCAGGACCTCAAACCGTGTGCTCCTGTCCACCATTAAAACCATCTTTCCAAACAGCCTCTGTTGTTTCCAGTGTCTTTCTCCCCTCTTGGAACTGAACCCAGATGGACATTTCTTCCAGCGATAGATAAATAGATAGATAGATAAATAGATAAATAGATAGATAGATAGATAGATAGATAGATAGATAGATAGATAGATAGATAGATAGATAATATATAAATTATGATAGATAGATAGATAGATAGATAGATAGATAGATAGATAGATAGATAGATAGATAGATAGATAGATAGATAATATATAAATTATGATATATAGATAGATAGATAGATAGATAGATAGATAGATAGATAGATGGATGGATGGATGGATGGATGGATGGATGGATGGATGGATGGATGGATGGATGGATGGATGGATGGATGGATCAAATGATCAATTGATGGATGGATCAATAGATGGATCGATGGATGGATTGCATGCTGATATAGATAGATTTAGACCAGGGGTTCCCAAACTTGGCAACGTGATGACTTGTGGACTTCAACTCACAGAATTCTCCAGCCAGCAGAAGTCCACAAGTCTTCACGTTGCCAAGTTTGGGAACCCCTGATTTAGACAGACAGACAGACAGGCAGATTTACAATTATCATTTCAGTTTACTTAGTTGTTGTCCACCTAAGGACTCACCTCTTCAAGGAGAAGGAACATTGAGACGAATGGTGGGTTCCTACCGGCTTGGACCAGTTTGGCTCAGCCAGTAGTGGTTTGGTGGCCTGGGTTGCTGTTGGTTCTCCAGGTGGCACCATAGGAGCCGCCATCTTGCTTTTTTGCTTCTGTGCATGCACAGAACAATTTTAATTGCACTTCTGTGCATGTGCGCATGGGTGGCGTGCCCACAAGCAAACCTGCAGTAGTGGCTGCCGGAACCCACCCTGATTGAGACCCATCTTTATTGACCTTGTTAGCCACTCTGGGTTCAGAACCAGTGTTACAACTCTGGTCCCGTAACCAGTGTTAGGGGTAACAAACACCCCCGTTTGAAAATGAATGCGGAATAGTGTAATACCCCGGACAGTAAAGAGATACGTTGCTTTAACCACAAACAAACTCTAAAACTCTGATAGTAAGAAAATAAATAGTCTTTACTTTGTAGCAACTAAAATACTTCTTCCGATCAGTGATACTAATTTCTCAAAGAATAACAGTCCTTCACCAAAACAGAGTTATCTTACAGTGATGGAAAACAAATACTTCTTCAGTCTTCAGTCTCAGCGGCAAACAGTAAACACAGGAATCAAAGGGAATCGAAAAGGGAATGAACTGTTTCTCTGAGCTTCCTTATATGGTAGAGCTGAGAAGCACAGCCAATCAGAATTCAACATAGTTCTTAAAGCGACATATACTCTTTAAGAATACTGGCTTTTATTTATTTATGTATTTATTAATTAAATTTATACGCCACCCTTCTCCAAACGGACACAGGGCGGCGCACAGGAATATTAAAAGTACATACAAAAACCATATAAAATTTAAAAAACTTATTCAATAAAATCCTGCGCTAAAAACCAAATTAAAATCCCCAAATTTAAAACTATCTAAAAGTCAGTTATGGTGGTTACGCTAGGCCGGCTAGATGGAACAAATATGTCTTTAGACATTTGCGGAAGAGGTGGAGGTCGGAGATGGTGCGAAGTTCAGGGGGTAGGTCGTTCCAAAGGGCTGGGCCCGCCACAGAGAAGGCTCTTCCCCTGGGTGTCGCCAGTCGGCATTGTCCGGCCGACGGTACCCTGAGAAGGCCCTCTCTGTGGGAGTGTATCGGTCTAAGGGATGTATGGGGCAGGAGGCGGTCTCGCATATAACTAGGCCCCGAGCCATGGAGCGCTTTAAAGATGGTAGTTAGAACCTTGAAGCGCACCCGAAAGACCACAGGAAGCCAGTACAGCTCGCGCAGGATTGGTGTTATATGGGAGTGTCTAGGCGCTCCTGTAATCACCCGCACGGCTGCATTCTGGACTAACTGCAGCTTTCGAGTGCATCTCAAGGGAAGCCCCATGTAGAGAGCATTACAGTAGTGGAGTCGAGAGGTCACGAGTGCTTGAGTGACTGTGCGTAAGGCATCCCGGTCCAGTAAGGGGCGCAATTGACACATCAGGCGTACCTGATGAAACGCCCCCCTGGCCACGGCCGCCACATGGTCCTCCATGGACAGCCGGGAATCCAGGAGGACACCCAAATTGTGCGCCCTCTCCACAGGGGCCGGTGTTTCACCCCCAATGGCCAGAGTTGGAATAATCTGGCTGAACCGGGGTGCCGGAAGACACAGCCACTCAGTCTTGGATGGGTTGAGCCTGAGTTTGTTACTACCCATCCAGATCCGTACGGCCTCCAAACACCGGGACATCACCTCGACGGCATCGTTGGGGTGGTCTGGGGTGGATATGTACAGCTGAGTATCATCAGCGTACAGATGATATCCCACCCCAAAACCACAGATGATCTCGCCCAGCGGCTTCATATATGTGTTGAATAGCAGGGGCGAGAGGACCGACCCCCGAGGAACCCCACATACGACGGGCCTCGAGGCCGACCTCTGCCCCCCTGCCAACACATATTGTGACCGACCAGAGAGGTAGGACGAGAACCACCGCAGAACGGTGCCTCCCAGCCCCAACCCCCCCAGTCGGCGCAATAGGATACCATTGTCGATGGTATCAAAAGCCGCTGAGAGGTCTAATAGGACTAGGATAGAGGAATATCCTCTATCCCGCGCCCTCCAGAGATCATCAACCAACGTGATCAATGCCGTCTCGGTGCTGTGACCGGGTCGGAAGCCGGACTGGCGCGGGTCTAGATAATCAACTTCCTCCAAGTGTCGCGGAAACTGTTGAGCCACCACACTCTCTACAACCTTCACTAAAAAGTGAAGGTTGGAGACGGGACGATAGTTCTCTAATAATCCTGGATCCAGGGACGGCTTCTTGAGGAGGGGCCTTACTACCGCCTCTTTCAAGATGGCAGGCAAGGACCCCTCACTGAAAGATGCGTTGACAATGCCCTGGAGCCAGCCTCGTGCCAGCCTTCGCCAGCCTGTTGGAGAAGGGCGGGATATAAATTGAATAAAATAAAATAAATAAGTGTCATCTCCCAGGATGCCAGTACAAGCCAGGAGGGACACGGGTCCAATAAACATGTGGTAGCCCTAAGTCTCTTTGACAACTTGTCCATATCCTTGGTAGTAACAAAGTCAAACTCCTCCCAAGATGGTGTCTCAAGAACAGCCTCGGACCGCTCGACTGGACCACTGCCGATGGAGGGTAGCTCATTCCGAATCTGAGTGATTTTCTCCTGCAGATAAATCGCAAATTCCTCTGCTCGACCCTGCAAAGGGGCTTCCCGCGGCCTCTGATGAAGGAGGGAGCAGGTCACCCCAAACAGGGCGGCAGGGCGGTTATCTGTGTATGCAATGAGGGTGGCACAATACTCGAATTTGGCCACCCTTATCGCCACTAAGTAAGTCCTAATATGGTCTCTCACTAGTGTTCGGTCGGCTTCGGAGTGAGAAGATCTCCATCTGCTCTCTAGGCGTCTCTTGTGGCGCTTCATCTCCCTCAGCTCCTCAGTGAACCAAGGAGCCTGGGTGATTCGTCGCCGCAAGAGAGGCCGCAAGGGCGCGACTCGGTCCAAGGCCCCCGTGGCCGCACTTAACCATGCGGCCACTAGGTCCTCAGTCGAGTCGCGGGGCAAGTCCACAGGAATTGGCTCAAGCTCCCTCTGGGACTTTACCGGGTCCATCAGGAGCCTGGGGCGGAACCATATAGGAATATCAGGCTCCGCCTCCCCGCGGTGAGGTGCGGCGATCGGAAAGTCCAGCCGAAGGAGAGCATGATCTATCCATGACAGGGGTGTGATGACTAGATCCCCTATTCCCAGATCACGACTCCACTGTCCCGAGACGAAGATGAGATCCATGGTGTGTCCACCCTCGTGAGTAGGGCCTAAAACTACCTGGGTCAGGTCCATGGCTGTCATGGAAGCCATGAACTCCCGAGCTGCACCAGAGGTCTCGCCTACCGACGGCAGGTTGAAGTCCCCCATGACCAGAAGTCTGGGGGTCTCAACCGCCGCCTCGGCTATCACCTCTAGGAGCTCGGGCAGGGCTGTTGTTGCATAGCGAGGAGCCAGGTATACAACTAACATGCCCAACCACCTCCCTAGGCCCCACTTCACGAGGAGGGACTCACACCCGGTCGTCTGAGGGATCGTGGTCTCCTTCGGCTCAAGACCTTCCCTAACCATAATCGCCACCCCCCCCAACCCTCCTTAGGGCCCTAGGCTGATGGAAGGCTCGGTAGCCTGGTGGGCACATTTCTACAAGGGGAAGTCCTCCCTTGTGGCCCAACCAGGTTTCCGTGATACCCACCAGATCCGGGTCCCCCTCTGACACAAGGTCATGGATGAGGGGGGCTTTTTGTACCATGGACCTGGCGTTGCATAGCATCAGCCTAGTGCCCCGGGTCTGTGGTTCTTGCCCACCTAGTCTGCGATGGAGCATGGGGGGTCGGAGCGCGTGACCGCCTGTAACCAGCGGCCACGGTCCTCCAACCGGTGTCCATCCCGTCTCCCACCGCCCCTGCCCCTCCCCAAGACCGAAGTGATGGGAAATACCTCAATGGAAGCGACCCCCCCTTCCCCCTCCTCCGTTTCTCTACTTCCGCCGGCCGGCCTTGTAATTTAATAATAATAATAATAAATCTTGAATTTATTGGCCGCTCCATCTCCCTGGGGGGACTCGGAGCGGTGCACAGGGCAAATAAAACCATAAAAAACAACATACATACAATAAAAACGAATTAAATACATCCCTGCGCTAAAATCCCAGTTAAAACTACTAAAATTCCTAACTAAAATTAACAGTCCTATAGACGGGAGACTACCCTAGGCCGGCCAAGCAGAACAGATGTGTTTTTAGTTTAAGACGGAAGGAGCGGAGGTCCGTGGTTGTTCTAATGTCGGGGGGAAGGTCGTTCCAGAGGGCTGGGCCCGCCACAGAGAGAGCCCTTTGACGTCCCCCCACCTGACTATCCCCTCCCTCCTACCTGGAACCCCCTAAAAACCGAATTAAAAAGTTAAGAAGGAACCCCCTGAGTTTGCGCTTCGCCCACCTCTCAGGAGCAATCAGTCCATCCTCGAGGTGGCCCGTGTTAAACTAGGGGGCCAGGCCTGCGAGAGCATAGACTCTCGCAGGGAAAGGATGTCACACCTCGAATACATTTCTGGGGAGCACGAAGGCTTATATATAATTGTCAACCCAACATAAGGATAAATATCCTAACAGACCTCTAATACATCAGAAGGATGCCAGGCTGGCCTCCCTGGGCACTAAACGCCTTGGTCATCCAAGATTTCAAAAGCTGGACTTCCATCCTGTAATTCCAAGGAGACTTCGTTGCGTTCTTCCCCAGAAGGAGCTGATAACCGACAAGCTCTTGTCCATCCCGCCAGGCCTTGCCTTTGAAGCTCTCGCCATGCCTCCCCTCTTCCCAGATTCAACTGATCGTGTGGATGCCGTGCTTTGGCACACCCTGCGGGGGCAGCCCCAGGATCACAGCTGGCTAACCCCCACCCCCCTGGAGCCTAGCTTGTGCTTTTGTGGACATCTTTGCCACACAATCCAGAGATCAGGACCCAATCCAGCTGCTCCCTTTCCTGCCAGGAAGCGTTCCCGAAAGCCACGTGCCAAGAAAGCGTCTCCTCCCCAGCTGCCAAAAGCAGTCGGGCTGTCTAGATGCCAGCTGGCAGATGCCGAAAGAAAAATCAAGGGAAGAGCTGGAAGCAGGAAGTGTTTAAGGAAAAGAGGGGGGGGGGGAAATGCATGCACAGAGAGTCCCAACATTGCCATGTCGGCGGTGACCTCTAGAAGGATATTTGGAGAATTATTATCACTATATATTTTTTTTAAAAAGCAGCATCTGCTAGATGTTGTCTTCCCTTTGGCTTTAGATCAGGGGTCCCCAACCTTTTTTGCACCAGGGACTGGTTTCATTTTCACCAGGGACTGGTTTCATTTCCTTAGACCGATACGCTCCCACAGAGAGGGCCTTCTCAGGGTGCCGTCGGCCGGACAATGCCGACTGGCGACACCCAGGGGAAGAGCCTTCTCTGTGGCGGGCCCTGCCCTTTGGAACGACCTACCCCCTGAACTCCGGACCATCACCGACCTCCGCCTCTTCCGCCAATGTCTAAAGACATACTTTTTTCATCAAGCCGGCCTAGCCTAACCTCCCATGGGGACTTTTAGAAAAGTTTTAAATTGGGTTTTTAATAATTGGTTTTAGCATAGGATCGGGATTATTTAATATATATTTTAAATTATTTATCTATTTTCTATTTTGTATATCTTTTAAATCTCCTGTGCGCCGCCCTAGGTCCTCTGCGGAGAAGTACGGGATATAAATGTAATAAAAAAAGAAAAAAGAAAAAAAAGAAAATTCCGTGAACCGGCTGGCGTAGAGGGGGAGCGGGGGAGAGGGAGAACAGGCGGCGCATGCGCACGCAGGGGTGGGTGGGTCAGCTCACTCGCCCCTCTAGGGCCCCCAATGGTGTGAGCGGCCGCACCTGCGCTCTCCCGCCCCCTGTGTGCGCTCTGCCCAGGGGGCTGCCCCGTCCTCCCTCCTCCTCCTCTCCGGCCCTGCGGCCCGGTTCCTATCAAGCCATGGACCGGCACCGGTCCTCGGACCGGGGGTTGGGGACCCTTGCTTTAGATCACTATTTCCCCTCAGCCTCGGCAGCTTGAAGATGGGTGGACTTCAACTCCCAGAATTCCTCAGGCAGCTGAGATGCTGGGGAACTATTGCGAAGGAAAAAAAGCTGAAGAGATGGAAAAAAATCTTTTGAGGGATGAGCTCCTTTCCCAGATGCTGTAGGAAGTTAGCACCCACCCCTCTTCTAGAACAATGAAATATTTTAGGAAATATTTTTTTAATTTTTTTAATAAACATAAACATCATCTTTGCAACACTTCTACATCATTAAATACCCATTATACTCTTTGTATCTGTACATATATACTTTTTTTCTCTATTATACATATACATATACATATACATATACATATACATATACATATACATATACATATACATATACAAAACATATACACAAAAATACATGTATAAAACCACAAACATAATACAATATTAAAATGAATTAAACTAAAACCCTGCGCTAAAATCCCATATTAAAACTAAAACTAAACCCCTAAAAACCCTAAAAACAGTTAAATTACCCCAGGCCGGCCAAGCAGAAGAAGTTTTTAGTTTTTGACGGAAGGAGCGGAGGTCCGTAGTTGTTCTAATTTCAGGGGGAAGGTCGTTCCAGAGGGTCGGGCCCGCCACAGAGAAGGCCCTTCCCCTGGGCGTCGCCCGCTGGCATAGCCTAGTGGACGGCACCCGGAGAAGTCCCTCTCTGTGGGAGCGAATCAGCCGCAGGGATGTATGGGGCAGGGTAAGCGAGGCATTGCCCTGTCCGGTTGCCAGCGCACATGCGCACGCTGGCCAGCTGATTTCAGCCTTATTTTGAGGCCATTTTTTTTTGCCCTCCGGAGGATTCAGGAAGCCCCTGGAGTGTGAAAAACCTATGGGCAAACCGGAAATTTGGAAACAGACTTCCAGTTTGCTCGTAGGACCGGCTTTTCATGCTCTGGAGGCTCCAGGGAAGCTCCTGAAGCCTCCGGAGGGCCTCCAAGGGGGTGGGGGGTGCTGTTTTCACCCTCCCCAGGCTCCTATAAAGCCTTTGGAGCCCGGGGAGGGCAAAAAAAACCATGCCAAAAATGGGGGGGGGGAGTGTTGGTCGTGCGTGCATGCACAGTAGGGTCATGTGCATAGCATTATGAGTGTGGCACGCCTGCGCACGACCCCCCCTGCGCTCCCCCCGCTTTTGGCACACGAGTCAAAAAAGGTTCTCCATCACTGCCTTATGAGATTCCTGCTCCATCCTTCTCCTTGGGACTCAGATTTCATTTACTGTATCAGGGTTTAAGCTGTGTTTCTTTCTCCCACCTCCCAAGGTTATTCTCACAACCCATTTAGCTTTTCACAGTTGCACCTTGTGGTAGTTTATCTAGAACAGTGGTAGTCAACCTGGTCCCTACCGCCCACTAGTGGGCATTCCAGCTTTCATGGTGGGTGGGTAGGGGTTTTGTCCGATACTGAAGCACTTTCCTTTTTTTAATTTAATCGACTTCCCTACTTTATAAATCACCATTACTGTGAAACCGGTGGGCGGTTAGAAAATTTTACTACTAACAGAGATATGAAAGTGGGCGGTACGTATAAAAAGGTTGACTACCCCTGATCTAGAAGGAGGTCAACAATTGACAGTAACATTTAGAGAAAGACTGGAGTGTTTCCATTCCATTTACCTTACTCCTGTCATTTTCTTTTTATCTGATCTCTTCCATCCTTCTCCCTTAATCCTCTTCCTCTCCTTTCCTTTCTCTTTCCTTCCTTTCCCTTCCTTATCTCTCCTCTCCTCCTATTTTGCTTCCTTTCTTTTCCTTTTCTCTCCTCTCCTCTCTTCTCCTCCTATTTTGATTCCTTTCTTTTCCTTTTCTCTCCTCTCCTCTCTTCTCCTCTCCTCTCCTCTCCTCTCCTCCTATTTTGATTCCTTTCCTCCTTTTGCTTCTTTATTTTACTTCTTTATTTCCTTTCCTTTCTTTTCATTCTACTCCATTTCATTTCTCCTTTCCTTCCTTTCCTCTCCTTTCCTCTCCTCTCCTCTCCTTTCTTTCTTTCTATCCTTCTTTTCTTTCCTTTCTTTTCATTCTACTCTATCCCCTTTCCTTCCCTTCCTTTCCCTTCCCGATTGTTTTGCCTTGCCTTCTTTCATCCTTTTCAATTCCCTTCCTTTCTTTTATTTCTTCTTTACTTCCATGCCTTGCCTTGCCACTCCAGTGATGTAAATGGTAACGGCCTTATTAATTTTAATTTTTTAAAATTTATTTAGATTTATAGAACCGCCCTTCTCCATTGAAATAGACCCAGAAGAACACAGTTCTTCTCTTAAGATGGCCCGCTGCTTGCATTTCATCCAGCTGAGGCTCTCTTGTTAAAACTTACTGTATTTCACAAATTGAACCCTTCCATCTTCCCCTCTAACCTTAGCAAATTGATTGCTTTGGCCTCCGAGGAGCAAGTCAACACCCAGGATACTATGGGCAGGAAAAAAAGGGTCAGTTCAAGCTGCTGGAAAGCCAAATCATCTCTTCCCCCCCTCTCCCGCAGTAGATTATAAAAGGTACAAAGCAAATTGATCGCGATATTTTATATTTCGTGCCTGGCTTGTTTGTTTGTTTGTTTGTTTGTTTGTTTGTTTGTAATGTGCATAAATCGTCTATGGTTTTGTTGAAAGCGCCTTTCTCCATTAATCTGCAGCCACCACAGTTATCTTTGCACATTTATTTATTTATATTTATATTATATATTTATTTATTGTATAACTAGCCGTTCCCGGCCATGCATTGCTGTGGCCCAGTCTGGTTAAATGGCCAACCAATCTGTGTGTCAATCTACACCTGCACACACAACCACCATATAACCCCCAACCTACCTACCTACTGCATTTCTCCCTCTCTCCACCTACCTACCTACCTACCTACCTACCTACCTACCTACCGTATTTCTCCCTCTATCCATCTACCTACCTACCTACCTACCTACCCTACCTACTGTATTTCTCCCTCTATCCATCTACCTATCTACCTACCTACCCTACCTACCTACTGCATTTCTCCCTCTCTCCACCTACCTACCTACCTACTTACCTACCTACCTACCTACTGTATTTCTCCCTCTATCCATCTACCTATCTACCTACTTACCCTACCTACCTACTGCATTTCTCCCTCTTTCCACCTACCTACCTACTTACCTACCTACTCTATTTCTCTCTCTATCCATCTACCTATCTACCTACCTACCCTACCTACCTACTGCATTTCTCCCTCTCTCCACCTACCTACCTACCTACTCTATTTCTCCCTCTATCCATCTACCTATCTACCTACCTGCCTGCCATATTTCTGCCTCTCTCTCTCTATCCCTCTACCTACCTACCTACTGTATTTCTCCTTGCATCTTATGGACAGAGTATTTATGTCATAAAGGATGACTCTGTGGCGGGCCCTACCCTTTGGAACGACTTACCCCCTGAACTACGTACCATCTCAGACCTCCGCCTCTTCCGCCAGTGTCTTAAGACACACCTCTTCCATCAAGCCGGCCTAGTGTAACCTTCCGTTGTGACCGCTCTTAGATAGTTTTAATTTGGGGGATTTTAATCGATTTTAGCACAGGGTAGGAATTTAATATGTTTTTAAATTTTGTATTTTGTAATATTTGTTATGTTTTAAATTTCCTGTGCACCGCCCTGGGTCCTTTTAGAAGAAGGTGCGGGGTATAAATCTAAATTTTAAAAAAAAATACCCGTGGCCCACTGCTCTCTCTGTATCCATCTACCTACCTTTTTTTACAATTTTTTACATTTCCGTTGGGTGTACTTGACACAAGTGTGACATCTACACAATTTATATATATATCATTGGTGCTGTATTTCAAAGGAATGTTGTGTGAAAATTTGGAAGCCATCGGTGCAATACTTTCGGAGATTAGCGGTTTTGAACAAACTCTTGTTACATTTTTATTTATATAGATAAACACAATGAAACTAACTTCAGGATAACTGGCAGGACTATCTGTATTATGCCTACCATAGAAATAGGCTAATTTAACATTTCATTGAGTCCTTAATGAAAAGAAGGACTAGGGCAGTGAGGGCGAACCTAGGGCACGCGTGCCACAGATGGCGCATGAAGCCATTTGGCAGGGCACGCCACCTGATTCAGCCATTTTTAAAGCCATTGTTCGCCCTCCCCAGGCTTTATATGAGCCTGGGGAGGGCGAAAACAGCCAGTTTGCTCATAGCGGTCGTTTTTAGCCCTCCAGAGGGGCCAGAGGGTCTGTTTTCGCCCTCCCCAGGCTCCTATAAAGCCTCTGGAGCCTGGGGAGGGTGAAAAAAACATGTAAAAAAGGGGAGCACCTGTCATGTGTGCATGCGCACTGGGGGAGCGCATTGCATTATGGGTGCAGCATGCCGCCGCCCAACCCCCCTGTGCTCCCCCATTATGGCATGCGCCTAAAAAGGTTCGCCATTGCTGGACTAGGGGGAGACATGATGGGAGTCTTCTAATATCTCAGGGGCTGCCACAAAGAAGTGGTTGTCAAACTATTCTCCAAGGCACCTGAGGGCAGAACAAGAAGCAATGGGTGGAAACTAAACAAGGAGAGAAGCAACTTAGAACTGAGGAGAAATTTCCTGACAGTTAGAACAATTAACCAGTGGAACAGAAGTTGCCTCCAGAAGTTGTGAATTGAGAGGTTAGGACATAATTTCCCTCTTCATATCTACAGTCTGGCTTGTGCAGGGATTTGGACTAGAAGACCTCCAAGGTTCCTTCCAATTGTGTTATCCTGTTATCCTGTCTGGTGCATTCCAATCCAGTCTGGTCTCGTCCTATTCCATGCCATGCCATGCCATTCTTTTCTGTCTTGTCTTGTCCTATTCTAGCCTGTCTTGGCCTATCCTGTCCTGTCCTATTCCATCCCGTCTCATCCTATCCAGTCGCGGGATTCAAATAATTTAACTACCGGCTCACCCAGGGTCACGATGGCTGTTGTGGGAGGCGTGGCCTATCCCTATCCTCCAGCTCTGCCACACATGTGGGACGAGCCTCCCACAACGTCCCACGTGGGTGAACCAGTTGTTAAATTACCCACCGCTATCAAAATGCATCTTGGGAGCTGTGCTGCAATGGAAAAGTGGGCAATGGAGAGCCAGCGCGGGAGAAGGAGAAGGCCATCCAGGATCCACTTTGACAGCAGGGGTGGGTGGGTAATTTAACAACTAGTTCGCCCGAACCAGTGCGAACCGGCTGAATCCCATCACTGGTCCTATTCCACTTTGTCCTGTCGAGAAAGAGATCGCGTTCTGCTACCGAGAGCCTCCCACCGGCCAGTACGCTCCCCTAGAGAGGGTCTCCTCATGGTGCCGTCAGTTAAAGAATGTCGACTGGCGACACCCAGGGGGAGAGCCTTCTCCGTGGGAGCCCCTGTCCTCTGGAACGAATTGCCCCCGGAATTAAGAACTATCCCTGACTTACACACCTTCCTCCCTGCTCTCAAAACCTTTTTTTTTTTCCAACAAGCCGGGCTGGCATAAAAATGAATTTTTAAATATGAATTTTTATTAATTTTAATTGGGGCTTGTTTGGTTTTTTAATTTTAAGAGAGGCCAAATTGTTTAATATGCTTTAAAAACTGTGTTTTTTTTACTTTTATATATCTGTTTTACTTTGGCTGTATACTGCCCTGAGTCCTTCGGGAGTCGGGCGGCATAAAAAACTAATAAACCTAAACCTATTTTTATTTATTTTTATTTATTTTTCAGATTTATATCCCCCGCCCATCTCCCACAAAGGGACCCGGGACCTGTCCTGTCCTTCCATTCCCTTCCCATCCTGTCCTGCCCCACCCCACTCCACCCTGCCCACTGCGTCCTCTTCCATCCCATCCTCTTTTACCCTATCCCATCTGTCTGTCTCCATCTATTTGATGTTAAACTCTGAAGAGCAGCCTGCTGTCTGCAGAGGTTATTTGACAGCTGGCTCAGTCCAAATGTGGCTTTGCACGCAGCCTAAGAAATATCTACGCGGCAGCTTTGGGAGAACAGCTTGAGCACCCGAGGAAAAGTGGCAGGGCTAGAAAAAGTTATGCCGGGTCCACCGTCACTCTTGTGGGGAAATGAAGAGGAGACTGGTCAAATATTCTGAGGAGATTTCACCCCCTGTGGTTTTGAAATGTGTTTCTCAAACCTAAGGAATCATACTGTCAGCCACATTGATTATTATCACATCAAGGGCTCGCTTTCAAAGCCGACTGTCCTGAATCCATGAAGAATGCCGGCTGAATAAAAAAGCAGTTGAAGGAGAAAACTTCAACATAGGACAAACCAGTGGTGGGCTCCTACCGGTTCGGACCGGTTCGGTCCGAACCCCTGAGATATTGGAACACTGCTACCATGTCTTACCTAATCCTGATAGCAGTGTTCCAATATCTCAGGGGTTGCCCCAAAGAAGAGGGAGTCAAGCTATTCTCCAAAGCACCTGAGGGCAGAACAAGAAGCAATGGGTGGAACCTAATCAAGGAGAGAAGCAACTTAGAACTGAGGAGTTGTCTCATCCCCAAATTTGCCAAGAAAATCCCATCGCATCATGACGTGGCGCAGTTTTGACACGCGGGCCCGAAACCAAGAGAGCTTTGGAGGCCTAATCTTAATCCTGCTCTTTGATATCTTTGCAGTGCTTGGGTTATCAGATGCTTACGAAGGAAGCCTTTTGATCAGGGATGGGCGAAAGGGCATTTCACGCGGGCACCTCAAGCCTTCCCTGCACGATATTGACTTCTGAGCTGTCCAATTTGAGAATTGGCTTGTATGAAGTCCGGGCAGGAAGCGACAGGCACAATTTTCTCCCAGGCCTTTGATCTACGTGAGAAATTTGAAGGTTTCCTCCTTCCTTGCAAGACGATGGTCCTGATTTTCAATTTCCTTCCAGCATTTTCTGCAGGAATCATTCTTCGACGCTCATTCTGCGTCATTCTTTTTTTTTCTCAATTTCTAGCACGGTATTGCAGCAGAGCCGATCATCGTTCCTCCAGTAAGCGAGTCAATTAAAGATAACGAGTTGATGACAAACGGGAGAAGTATTAGTACCGCTTTATAGGTAGAGGTTCCCCTCACACATGGTGTATTTTTGGGAGTATAAGACGCATCTTTTTCCCTCAAGAAAGAGGGTGAAATTCGGGGTACGTCTTATACGCTGAATGCAGTTTTGCCCTCCCGAAACCTCACACCCTTTGCAAAAATGGATGTGCAGACCACTTAGGAGGCTTGCAAAGTGCTCCTGAGGGCTGGGGAGGGCAAAAAAGAGGAGAAAACAGACCATTTTTTGCCCTCCTCAGCCCCCGGGAACACTCTAAGAGCCTCCCAAAGCCTCTCCATGCCTTTGGTGTGCAGAGGGTTTGGGAGGAGTGCAGAGTGCAAAAACGTTTTTTAAAAAAAGTTTCAAAATCATGGTGCGGCTTATACTCCAGCGCATCCTATAGTCCGAAAAATATGGTATGTGCTAGTTGTTCCTGACTCTAGGGGGCAGTGCTCATCTCTATTTCAAAGCCAAAGAGCCAGTGCTGTCCGAAGACGTCTCCGTGGTCATGTGACCAGCATGACTAAACACCAAAGGTGCACGGAACGCTGTTCCCTTCCCACCAAAGGTGGTTCCTATTTTTTTACTTGCATCTTTTACATGCTTTTGAATTGCCAGGTTGGCAAAAGCTGTTTTCTGCTGCTCAGATGCCCGTGAAGACCAGCTGGCCGGCGCACATGTGCGTGCCAGAAACCAGAAGACCAACTGACAATGGATGGTACCTGTGTTCACAAAGAGGGCTCTGTGTGTCACCTCTGGTATGCGTGACATAGGTTTGCCATCCTGGATATAGGACTTATGAATACCTGCCAGTGGTGGTGTTCAGTCAGTTCGGACATGTTTGGGTGAACCGGTAGTGGTGACCAGCAGGGACGGCGCTATGCCGTCCTATTTAGCCACCTTTTCTAAGCCACCTTTTGAACTGCTAGGTTGGCAAAAGCTGGGACAAGTAACGGGAGCTCACTCTGTTACACGGGGCTAGGGATTTGAACCACCGAACTGCCAACCTTTCTGATCGACAAGCTCAGTGTCTTAGCCCCTGAGCCACCACATCCCACTCACCACTTTATAGAGCCTTCGTAAGACCACACCTGGAATATTGCATCCAGTTTTGGTCACCACATTACAAATGTTGAGACTCTAGAAAGAATTGCAGAGAAGAGGATTAGGGGACTGGAGACTAAAACCTATGAAGAACGGTTGCAGGAACTGGGCATGTCTAGTTTAATAAAAAGGACCAGGGGAGACATGATAGCAGTCTTCCAATATCTCAGGAGCTGCCACAAAGAAGAGGGAGTCAAGCTATCCTCCAAAGCACCTGAGGGCAGGACAAGAAGCAATGGGCGGAAACTAATCAAGGAGAGAAGCAACAGTGAGGACGATCAACCAGTGGAACTACTTGCCTTCAGAAGTTGTTGGTGAGCCATAACTGGAGGTTTTTCAAGAAGAGACTGGACATGCACTTGTCTGAAATGGTACAGGGCTGTGATGGCGAACCTGTGGCACACGTGTCAGAGGTGGCATGCAGAGCACTCTCTGTGGGCACGGGCACCGTCGCCCCAGTTCAGACAGCTGGTCATCGGGTTTCTGAGATGCGCATGCGCACCAGCCAGCTGGTCATCCGGTTTGGGCACTCTGTGCCTAAATGGTTCACCATCACTGGTATAAGGTCTCGTGCTTGACCAGGGGGTTGAACTAGAAGACCTCCAAGGTCCCTTCCAGCTCTATTCTGGTTGAAATATGGGAGACGTTGGCTCCTTCGCTCTTTTCAAACGTCCTGTCTTTCCCAGCCTGGGTCTTTGTCAGAGAGGCCCCATGGAACGGGGGAATCCCTGGTGTCATCCATCGGGCAACCTATCCACGGGGAACTTGTTTGAATTTACGACTGTTTCTCTTTTTTTTTTAAGGCCTCCGTCCCTCCCTGGAAGAGAAAACAAAGGCAAAACAGATGCCTGCCACCGATTTGCATATGCCGGGAAAAGCCAGCATCTGAGAACTCCATAGCCTACTTCAATAACCACAATCAGCTCCATCTGGTGATCCCGCAGCTCAACGGGCGGAGAATCTGCACTGCCAGAGGCGCTGTCCTCTAACAGCTGAACGGCTGAAGAGCTGGGAAATCAACCAAGGATGCTTTGCAGAACAGGACGGCCGGCTGTCCATCCCCGCCTGCTTCTTTGTCTACCTTGTGGGTTTGTATGGGATGTTGGCATCTCAGAGGAAAGGAAGGAAGGAAGGAAGGAAGGAAGGAGGAAGGAAGGAAGGACAGGGTGAGAGAAAGAGAGAGAGAGAGAGAGAGAGAGAGAGAGAGAGAGAGAGAGAGAGAGAGAGAGAGAGAAAGAAAGAAAGAAAGAAAGAAAGAAAGAAAGAAAGAAAGAAAGAGGAAGGAAGGTTAGGGAGGGAGGGAGAGAGAGGAAGAAAGAAAGAAAGAAAGAAAGAAAGAAAGAAAGAAAGAAAGAAAGAAAGAAAGAAAGAAAGAAAGAGGAAGGAAGGAAGGAAGGTTAGGGAGGGAGGGAGAGAGAGAGAGAAAGAAAGAAAGAAAGAAAGAAAGAAAGAAAGAAAGAAAGAAAGAAAGAAAGAAAGAAAGAAAGAAAGAGGAAGGAAGGAAGGAAGGACAGGGAGTGAGGAAGAGAGAGAGAGAGAAAGAAAGAAAGAGGAAGGAAGGAAGGACAGGAAGAGAGAGAGAGAGAAAGAAAGAAAGAAAGAAAGAAAGAAAGAAAGAAAGAAAGAAAGAAAGAAAGAGGAAGGAAGGTTAGGGAGGGAGGGAGAGATCCCTCATCAGAGCCTTCTCCAGACTTCAGGACTGGCCCATGTTCCCCCCCAACCTCCTCACTGTCCCAATCTGCTGCCAGCTGTGGTGGCCACTGTCGGGGGGCCGCCACAAGTGTGTTGGATGGACACAATTACAGCAGCGATGGAAGCATCGTCATCAGAAGACCTGAAGGAGACAAATTGTCCTGCAGAAAATTCATCCATGTGGTTGCTAAGAGTCGACACCGACTGGATGGCATGTAATCAATCAGGCAAATGGGTGTGTAAAAATAGTATAAAAAGAAAATTTGACTGATGACCATCAAATCCAAAGGGAACTATGAATGAATTTCTCTCCTCAACTTCTGTAGTATCTCCCTTTCTCATCCTCAGAATTCAGATCACCATCTGAGGAGGAGATGTTGTATAAGTTTCCATTTTGTTCGTTCGCTGCCCTGCGTTACATTTTGGGGAGTGCAAAAGTTCTCTTTCTTATAGTTGGCTGCTGTTTGATTTTCAGATATATTGGAGGGTAACGCTAGGGAAGGGGATCTATTTATTGCATTTATATGCTACCCAACTCTGGCAATCTGAATCAACCCAAACCAATCCAAAAGCATCGCACATTAGCAGGTGCAATAAAATATTCACGGAAAGAATGGTCTAAAAATTAATCTCTTAATATAATGAGAAGGAGGAAGAAGAAGAGGAAAAAGAATGGGGAAGGAGAGGGAAGAGAAGAAGGTTAAAGAGGAGAGGAGGAGGGGGAAGAGAAAGAGGAGGAGGAGGGGAAGGAGAAGGTGAGGAAAGAGAAAGAGAAGGAGGAGGAGAAGGGGAAGAGGGAAAGGAGGAGGAAGAGAAAAAGAAGGAAAGAGAAGTGGCGATATTGGGAGAGGAGGAGGAAGAGAAGGGAACGCAGGAGAAGGGGAAGAAGAGGATGAGAAGGGGAGAAGGGGGAGAGAAGGAGGAACAAGAAGAGAGGAGGAAAAGAAGGAAAAGAAGAGGAAGATGAGAGGGAGAGGAGAAGGAAGAGAAGGGAAAGCGGGAGAAGATGAAGAGGAGGAGGAGGAGAAGAGGGGGAAGTGGAAGAGGAAGAGAAGTTTTGAGGGAGTGGCTCAGTGGTCATGTGACCCGGTGGGCGTGGCCAACTTGGAAAATGTGGTGAAACTCACTTAACGGTCTTGCTTAGCAACCAAAATTTTGGGCTCAATTGTGGTCATAAGTTCTTTCTTTCTTTCTTTCTTTCTTTCTTTCTTTCTTTCTTTCTTTCTTTCTTTCATTTGTTCGTTCTTCCATTTCTGGCTGGTCTTTGGTCTTCTGAAGATGGTAAAAATGGATTTATGGGCACTCGTTATATATAAAGGCAGCCCATGACTCTTTGGGATGCTGGTTTGAATCCAGGAAATGACTCAGAGGATGTGATTCCTTTGAAATGACCACTGGGAGAAAAATAGATCTTTAACCTGGTTAACCAAACAGGTAGCTTGAGGTGGAAGGAAATAGGAAAATAGATTTCTTCCTTTCCTTTCCTTTCCTTTCCTTTCCTTTCCTTTCCTTTCCTTTCCTTCCCTTCCTTCCATTGCCTCCCTCCCCCTTCCTCCCTTCTTTCCTTCCATCCCTCCTACCCTCCATCCCTCTTTCTTTCTTTCATTCTTTCTTTCCTTCCTTCCTTTCCTTCCTTCACCCCTCCCTTCCTCCTCCCTCCCCCTTCTTTCCTTCACTCCCTCCCTCCCACCCTCCATTCATCTTTCTTTTTCTATTTTTCTTTCTTTCTCTTTCTCTGTTTTTTTGTCTGTCTGTCTGTCTGTCTGTCTGTCTGTCTGTCTGTCTGTCTGTCTCTCTCTCTCTCTCTCTCTCTGTATCTGTCTCTCTCTCCTCCCTCCACCCATCTGTGTCACTGTGTGTATGTGTGTGTGTGTGTGTCCCTCTCTCCCTCTCTCTATTTCTGTCTCTCTAAGTCTGTCTCTCTGGGTGTCTGTCATTCTCTCCCTCCCTCCCCCCCGGGAAGCAGCAGAGGGGCCGGCATGTTGGCTGGGGAGGTTATCCCGCAGCGAGTGGGTGGGCGGGCGGAGGACCCGAGCTACGGCTACCTTAAGCGTTGCCGAGACTGTCAGGGTGACACAAGGGGCTGAAAGGGAGGTGGGCGTACGGCGCCTGGATGGCGCTTAAGGTAGCCACAGCTCGGGTCCTCCGCCCGCCCGCCCGCTCGCTGCGGGATAACCTCCCCAGCCGACATTCCGGCCCCTCCGGGTAGCCCCGGAAAGTGCGCCACGGTGGCCGTCGGAAGGAGCTGGTGGAGGCACGCTCGGCCATCCTCTGCCCAGGGGGCTGCTCCCTCCTCCTCCTCTCCGGCCCTGCGGCCCGGTTCCTATGAAGCCATGGACCGTCACCGGTGCGCGGACCGGGGGTTGGGGACCCCTCACCTACAAGGTCTGTTCCAACTCTTATTATTCTGTTCCCCTCCTCCTATCTGCAAACCCCACTCTCTTCTAGCCCTGATGGAGTTACCTGATGGAGTAATGAAATGTCTGTAAGAAAACCACGATGTTCACAGAGCACTAGTTCAACCCTGAGCTACAAATATTCTCTTTTAATGTTTAGCATGCTAGAGGTTCTTTTTAAGATCCACCAAGGTATGCTAGAGTTAGGGTTAGGTAGCTAACGCAAATGCTAGCTGCCCACATGACTTAATGTGCCAGTAGACAGGTCACACCACTGCAGGCCCGTGCCCATCCAATTGGAATGTGAATCCAAATGGAAGAGAGAATGATTTCCAGGAAATCAACCCGGGTTGTCCTTTGGAATGACAGATCCTGAAGCTGAAACTCAAACCTTTTGGTCACCAAATGAGAAGAGAAAAGTGCTTAAAGAAAACACTGATGTTGGGAATGAGGGAAGGCAAAACAAGAAAAGGAACAGCTGAATATGAGATAGTTAAATAGAATCAGAGGTGATATTCAGCCGGTTTGGACCGGTTCTAGCAAAAAAAAAATGGAGTACCGTATTTTTCGGAGTATAAGACGCACCAAGGTTTTGAAGAGGCAATTAAAAAAAAAAAGGCTTTGCACTCTGCAAACTTCCCAAAAATGGCCTGTTTGTAAAAAAAAAGGGGGGGGGGACATGAATAGCCTTTAGAAGGCTTGTAGAGTTCTCCTGGGGCCAGCCCCCCCCCCCCAAATGGCCCATTGTTTGCTCACTTCTGCCCTCCCCAGTCCCCAGGAGCACTCTGAAAGCCTCCTAAAAGCTGTGCATGGCCATTTTTGGTGAAGGAGGCAGGGTTTCAGGAGGCCAAAAATGTATTCGGTGTATAAGATGCATCCGGATTTTCAGCCTCTTTTTTGAGGGGAAAAAGGTGCATCTTATACTCTGAAAAATACGGTAGTTCAGAGACCTGGCAAATACCACCACTGGCTGGCTCTGCCATTCCGCCTCTGCTGTTCCCTCCCTTATATTTTCTTGATTTTGAGCTCAGTAGAGTGCATTGCCACGCCTCCGCTGAGCTAAACAACAGCTCAGCTCACCAGCGCTGACACCGAAAGCAGTCTTTGAGTGCTGCGCAAATGTGTTTGAAGCGCGCGTGCACGAAGCACACTCTCATAGAACCAGTAGGAAAAGATTTGGAATCCCACCCCTGTAGATCGTGTCACCGATGCAATGAACCTGAATTTCAGCAAACACTTGGAATTCTCCATCCAGTTCTGGTCACCACAATATTAAAAAAAAAAAAAGATGTTGAAATTCTGGAAAGAGTGCAGAGAAGAGCAACAAGAATGATGATGGGGTAAAACACATGAAGAATAAGTTACAGGAATTGGGTATGTCTAGTCTAATCAGGTTCGCCTGATTTACCAGTTGCGTCCCTTCCTAGATCGGGATGCCCTACGCACAGTCACTCACGCCCTTATCTCTTCCCGTCTGGACTACTGCAATGCTCTCTACATGGGGCTCCTTTTGAAAAGCACCCAGAGGCTTCAACTGGTCCAGAATGCGGCCACACGGGTAATTATGGGGACGACGCGACGCTTCCATGTAACACCCCTCCTGCGTGAGCTGCACTGGCTTCCGGTGGTTTTCCGGGTGCGATTCAAGGTGTTGGTTACTATCTTTAAAGTGCTCCATGGCTTAGGACCTGGGTACTTACGAGATCGCCTTCTGCCACCGAGAGCCTCCCACCGGCCCATACGCTCCCATAGAGAGAGTCTCCTCATGGTGCCAATGTCGACTGGCGACACCCAGGGGGAGAGCCTTCTCCGTGGGAGCCCCTGTCCTCTGGAACGAATTGCCCCCGGAATTAAGAACTATCCCTGATTTACGCACCTTCCGCCGTGGTCTCAAAACCTTTCTCTTCCAACAAGCCGGGCTGGCATAAAGCATGTTTTTTTAATTTTAAATGTAAATTTTTAAATGTAAATTTTTATTATTTTAATTAGGGTTAGTTTGGGTTTTTTTCCCACGTTTTGGCCAATATTTTAATGATGTTTTTTAATTATGCCTTTTAAAAGCTTTTTCTAACTTTTATATATTTGTTTTTTATTTTGGCTGTACACCGCCCTGAGTCCTTCGGGAGTAGGGCGGTATAAAAAACCAATAAACCTAAACCTAAACCTGATAAAAAGAAGGAGTAGGGGAGACATCATAGCAGTCTTCCAATATTTGAGGGGCTCCTAGAAAAACAAGGAGGGCAAACCATTCTCCAAAGAACCAGAAGGCAAGACGAGAAACAACGGATGGAAACTAACCAAGGAGAGAAGCAACCTAGAACCAAGGAGAAATTTCAGCGGTCTGAACATCTAACAGTTGTCTTTGTTAAATTGTATTGCTGTTCTTAGCGATGTACACTTTTTTGCGACCTTCTGACAAGCAAAGTCAATGGGGTAGCCAGGTTCACTTAACAACCAGGTTAGCAGCTGATCAACCGCAGTGAGTCACTTACCGTATTTTTCGGAGTATACGACACACTGGTGGTATAAGACGCAGCAAGGTTTTGAAGAGGAAAATTTTTTTAAAAAAAGGGTTTGCACTCTACAAACCTCCCAAAAGTGGCCCGTTTTTCGCAAAAAATGGCCCTGTTCTTTTCCAAAAAAAGGACATGAATAGCCCTTAGGAAGCTTGTAGAGTGCTCCTGGGGGGTGGCTCCCTAAAAAACAAGCAAGAAATGGCTCAGTGAGAGCAATCAACCAGTGGAATGGCTTTTCTTCAGAAGTTGTGGATGCTCCATCCCTGGAGACTTTCACAAAGAGACTGGACACCCATTTATCCGAAATGGTTTGAGGGTCTCCTGCTCGAGCAGGGGGTTGGATTTGAAGACCTTCAAAGTCTCTTCCAACTCTAATCTTCTATTTCTAGCTTCTGTGCTCAAGTTACGGGACGCGGTGGCTAAGCGGCTAAGATGCTGAGCTTGTCGACCAGAAAGGTTGGCAGTTCGGCGGTTCGAATCCCTAGCGCCGCGTAACGGAGTGAGCTCCCGTTACATGTCCCAGCTTCTGCCAACCTAGCAGTTCGAAAGCACGTAAAAAGTGCAAGTAGAAAAATAGGAACCACCTTTGGTGGGAAGGGAACAGCGTTCTGTGCGCCTTCAGCATTGAGTCATGCCGGTCGCATGACCATGGAGACATCTTCGGACAGCGGTGGCTCTTCGGCTTTGAAATGGAGATGAGCACAGCTCCCAAAAGTCGGGAACGACTAGCACATATCTGCGAGGGGAACCTTTACCTATGTTTAAACTCCCGGAAGATAGGAGATTGCCTGGCATGGTATGGTCCATGGGGTCATGAAGAGTCGGACACAACGTTCTGGGAGCCCCAAGATGCTCCCACGTGACACCCCTCCTGCGCGAGCTGCACTGGCTGCCTGTGGCTTTCCGGGTGTGCTTCAAGGTGCTGATAACCACCTTTAAAGCACTCCATGGCATCGGACCTGGCTACCTGCAGGACCGCATCCTGCTCCCGAATACCTTCCACCGACCAGTTCACTCCCACAGAGAGGGCCTCCTCAGGGTACCGTCGGCCAAACAATGGCGGCTGGCGAGCCCCAGGGGGAGAGCCTTCTCTGTGGCAGCTCCTGCCCTCTGGAACGACCTACCCTCCGACCTGCGTACTATCACTGACCTACGCCTCTTCCGCCGGGCCTTGAAAACGCACTTATTCCATGCGGCTGGCCTGGTGTAGTTTTAATTTTAATCGATTTTATCTGAGAATTTTACCTGGTTTTAGAACAGGCCCTAAATTTAATTGATTTTTTTTTTAAAGTTTTATTTAGTTCACTGGGTTTGAACTGGCATCCCAGTGGTCATGACCCTGGGATGCATCGGTGCAATTTTTTTTTTTTAATTGAAAAAGTTTTATTCACACAGATTTTCCCCCTTTTTACCGCCCCCCCCGACATGTAATATAAATCACATACAAATACTATACCCCCCCTCACCCCGTCTTAAAATAAGTTTCTCATTCAGATATTATACCCCCAATTTAATTGATTTTTAAAGTATTTTGCATATTGTATATGGATGTTTCGTGGTTTTATTATGCCTGTTCACCGCCCTGAGTCCCGCAAGAGAGAAGGGCGGTATACAAATTTAATAAATAGTAAATAAATTCGGGGAGAGGGAGTGGTCTAGAAATCTAATAAAATAAATAATAATAAATAAATAATAGACGTGGCAAGTGAACAATAGCAAAAAGAAGGCAGAACTGAACCCGTACTTCCCCTCTCCATCTCTCCCTCTCTCTCCTCTCCCATCTTCCAATCCTGGAGCTGGTGCCTCTCTCTTTTTTTTTAAAGAACCCAACCAGCCGATATGATAAGCATATTTTACAAATTAGCTACCGATTTATCCTGCTTTTGTTTTAATGATGGAAATGAATGATGTCGTGTCGCTCGCCGCCGCTGCCTCATTCAACGCCCGCTGTTCTCGGGAGCCAAAGGAACAGCCACATTTGCATATATAATGCCGGGAACTGGCAAGGCCTAAATAGCATCTTTTCTTTCTTTCTCTCTCTCTCTCTCTCTCTCTTCCCCCCTCCCTCGCGCCTCCCATCCCCTGCGCTTGTAGATTTAGTGTCGGGCTTAATCAAAGATTTAGAGAAGGGGACAAGAAAGAAAGGAGAGAGAGAGAGGACAAAACAAGAGGCCGTGTGCCATCTTGTAGGGCTGACACTCGCCCGCATTTATTAGTGATCTGCTTTAGGGAGCGGGGAGAAGCCATGGGGCCATTCTAATTAAAGATATAGGAAAGCAGCTGCTCCAGGTTGTGGCTGTCACTTAACATTTCTAATCCCCCAAAAGCTAAGTGCTCAGGGAGAGAGATTGTCAAAATAGGCACCGCCCCTCCAGCGGTGGGTTCCGGATCCCGTTGCAACCGGTACGCTGCAACGGGGCCCGGCGTTCACCACATAAACGCACGGAGTGTGCGCATGTGTACTTACCACCCACAGCGCTCCAGCTGATCAGCGGAGCATTGCGCAGGTGCCGTACGCTCCGTGCGCATGCACGAAAGTCCCAATAGGCTTAAATACAGGTAAGGAGGGCGGGTGGGCGGGCCCTCTGGAGCACTGTACCAGAATGGTACCTGGTGCTCCCAGCAGGCACCGGTACCTCCGTACTGGGGCGTACCAGTTGTATCCCACTACTGTGCCCCTCTTGAAAAGATGGATATACCAGGTTAGATATCCGAGCTGGGTTTCACCACCAGTTTGCCGCGCACGGAAAACGTGAGCACATCTGCACGGCCTTCCATGCATGTGCTTTGCTCGTGTGTGCAGCTTGCATGAAGGCGCACTGCTTAGAAAAGGTGGCTAAATAGGACGGCATAGCGCCGGCCCAGCTGGTCACCACTACCGGTTCACCCAAACATGTCCGAACTGACTGAACACCACCACTTGTAGGTATCCATAAGTCCTATATCCAGGATGGCAAACCTATGTCACGCATGCCAGAGGTGACACACAGAGTCCTCTTTGTGAACACAGGTACCATCCATTGTCAGCTGGTCTTCTGGTTTCTGGCACGCACATGTGCGCCGGCCAGCTGGTCTTCACGGGCTCCTGAGCACCAGAAAACAGCCGCAAAATGACCTGAAAAACAGCCTGAAAATGCCCTAAAAACAGGCATGCACACACAAGCCAGCTGGTCTTTGGATTTCTGTCATGCACATATACACATGCATGTATTCACATTCCAGTTTGGGCACTCAGATTTGGCATCACTGTTCTATATCTTCTCTCTGTGGAGAAGGGCAGGCTATGAATATGATTAAAATAAATAAAAATAAAAGCCCCATATTCGCTCCCACAGAGAGGGGCTTCTCCGGGTCCAATCTACTAGGCTATGCCAGTGGGTGACACCCAGGGGAAGGGCCTTCTCTGTGGCGGGCCCGACCCTCTGGAACGATCTACCCCCCGAACTTAGATCTATCCCGGACCTCCGCTCCTTCCGCCAGCAACTAAAAACCTACTTTTTCCAACAGGCCGGCCTGGCCTAACCTACCGTTTTCAGCCTCAGTTGTTTAGTAGAGAAATTTTAAATTGGGCTTTAGGGATTTTAATGGGGTAGTTTTTAGCACAGGGTGTAATTTAATATAGTTTTAATGTATTTATGTATTTATTGTGATGTATTGTATTTTTTATATTTTCCTGTGCACCGCCCCGAGTCCCTTCGGGGAGAGGGGGCGGTTAATAAGTCGAATAAATGAATGAATGAATGAATGAATCAGTGGTGGGTTTCAAATTTTTTAGAACCTCTTCTGTAGGTGTGGCTTGCTGGCCATGTGACCGAGTGGGAGTAGCTTGGCAGTCATGTGACTGGGTGGGAGTGGCTTGACAGTCATTTATTTATTTTATTTGCTTTATCAAATTTTTATACCGCCCTTCTCCCTTTCGGGACTCAGGGCGGTGAACAGGCAACAATAAAAACAACAATAGAAAACATCAAATACATTAAAATACGCTAAAAATACATTAAAAATATATTAAAACCCCTGGTAAAAACAATTAAAAACCTACGCCGCACGAAATAAGTAGGTTTTCAAGTCCCGACGGAAGAGGCGCAGGTCCGTGGTCGTGCGAAGGTCGGGGGGTAGGTCATTCCAGAGGGCAGGAGCTGCCACAGAGAAGGCTCTCCCCCTAGGGGTCGCCAGCCGGCTTTGCTTGGCCGACGGCACCCTGAGGAGGCCTTGTCTGTGGGAGCGAACTGGTCAGTGGGAGTTATTTGGTAGCAGGAGGTGGTCCTGCAAGTAACCAGGTCATGTGACTGGGTGGGCGTGGCCAACTTGCAATATATGGTGAATCCCACTTAACAATGCTCTTGCTTAGCAACCAAAATGTTGGCTCAGAAACTCTGGCATTTGAAGCACACAAATCTTAAAGCTGTCAAGTTACAAGACCCTTGAACCCCTAGCCCTTTAGAAAAGAAACCCCAGGGGGTGTTCAAACTTGACAGCTTTAAGACTTGTGGACTTCAACTCCCAGAATTCCTCCTCTCGCTCTTCCGCTTGATGATGGGCGGACCGGCAGGGGGAGGGAGCTGGAACCGGTTCTAAACGGCACTGTAGATTTGTGGAACCTCTTCTATAGAAGAGGTTAGAACTGGTAGGAACCCCACCCCTGGGCTGAATGCAAAGGACCATTTCTTTGGTCAAGAATCGAGGGGTGTTTTCCCCCCTCATGGCTCTCATCTCCACTCCATCAAATGTCCATTGCTGACAGGTGGAAAATCATGTCTATAGCTCCAGGGACTGTTTTGTGCTCAGCCAGAGATGCTCTCCAGGAGGCTGAAGTTCTGTTCAAACAATCTGTGGCGCAGAAGCAGAAAATTGGAGTGGATTTATCAGCCTATCCAGAATTCCACTTATCAGGCCCATCTCCAGAACGGGAAGATGAAAAGTCAGAGAGGTGGAGATACAGATGACCTGGTTTTCAAGTGTTGCAAGCTTCTTGTTTTAAAAGCAAACAACTCTGGTAAGAGTGCAGAGAAGAGCAACAAAGATGATTAGGGGACTGGAGGCTAAAGCATACAATGAATGGTTGCAGGAATTGGGTATGTCTGGTCTAATGAAGTGAAGGATTAGCGATAACATAGCAACATCTTCCAATATTTCAGCGGCTGCCGCAAAGAAGAGGAGGGACAATCTATTTTCCAAAGCACCAGAAGAAACAATAGATGGAAACCAATCAAGGAGAGAAGCAATCTAGAATTAAAGACAAATTTCCTGATAATGAGAACAATGATTCAGTGGAATGGCTTGCCTCCAGAAATCATGGGTGCTGCATAACTGGAGGTTTTTCTAGAAGACATTGGATAGTCATTTGTCCACAATGATGTATGGCTGACGTGGTATTCAGCAGATTCTGACCAGTTCTAGGAAATCGGTAGTGGAAATTTTGAGTAGTTCCGAGAACCGGTAAATACCACCTCTGGCTAGCCCTGCCCCCATCTATTTTCTGCCTCCCGAGTCCCAGCTGATTGGGAGGGAATGGGGATTTTGCAGTAACCTTCCCCTGGAGTGGGGAGGGAATGGAGATTTTGCAGTATCCTTCCCCTGGAGCTGGAAGAGAATGGAGATTTTACAGTATCCTTCCCCTGGAGTGGGGAGAGAATGAAGATTTTACAGTGTCCTTCCCCAGGAGTGGGGAGAGAATGAAGATTTTGCAGTATCCTTCCCCAGGAGTGGGGAGAGAATGAAGATTTTACAGTATCCGTCCCCTGGAGTTGGGAGAGAATGAAGATTTTACAGTATCCTTCCCCTGGAGCTGGAAGAGAATGGAGATTTTACAGTATCCTTTCCCTGGAGTTGGGAGAAAATGAAGATTTTGCAGTATCCTTCCCCTGGAGTGGGGAGAGAATGGAGATTTTACAGTATCCTTCCTCGAGTGGAGAGAGAATGGAGATTTTGCAGTATCCTTCCCCTGGAGCTGGAAGAGAATGGAGAGTTTACAGTATCCTTCCCCTGTCATGCTCACCAAGCCACACCCACACTCACCAAGCCACACCCACAGTTAAAATTTTTGAATCCTTCCACTGGTGTACGGTCTCCTGTTTGAGCAGGGGGTTGGACTAGAATACCTCAAACTCTTGCTATTCTGTAATTCTGACTGCTAGTGTCAAATAATTCTGAACATACCTAGAGGTGGTTAAAGGAAGGAGAAGGACCATTGTGGTTGTAAACCTGACTCCCCATAAATCCATCAGTTGTATCATACAATATTATCAAGTAATAGGAGTATACAGCCTCCTGTTTCAAGTGTTTAACAAGTGCAAATGTTATTGCACAGATACATCAGGTCGTTAAATGCAAAAAAAAAAACCCCTCTCTATCTTCTTCGCTTGCCCAGTTCTGGCTCACATTTAGTTTTTTAGTTTTATTCGAATTTATACCCCGCACCTTCTCCAAAAAAGGACCCAGGGCGGCGCACAGGAAATTTAAAAGACATAACAAATATAAACAAGTACAAAATTTTAAAAGCTATTAAATCAATCGATACCCTGTGCTAAAATATGTATAAAATCCCCAAATTAAAACTATATAAAAACAGTCAGAACGGGAGGTTATGCTAGGCCGGCTTGTTGGAAAAGGTGCGTCTTAAGACGCTGGTGGAAGAGGCGGAGGTCTGAGATGGTACGTTGTTCGGGGGGTAAGTCGTTCCAGAGGGCTGGGCCCGCCACAGAGAAGGCCCTTCCCCTGGGTGTCGCCAATCGGCATTGCCCGGCCGATGGCACCCTGAGAAGACCCTCTCTGTGGGAGCGGATCGAACGAAGGGATGTATGGGGCAGAAGACGGTGTCGCATATAACTAGGCCCCGAGCCATGGAGCGCTTTAAAGATGGTTGTCAAAACATCATAAGGCAGCTATGTGGCTGATTCCAGGCACACAATTCAATCAGAGCTATATTGGCGGCCATGCTTCAAAATAGTTTAAATTGTGAGGTCTGTGCTTGGTGGGGGTTTTTCCCCCCAGTTGTTTTATTGTCCAACTAAGTAACATATTCAGTGCCAGAAGGGAATTGAGTTGAGGAGGAGGAGGGAAGGGAGGGAGGGGGAGAGGAGGAGGAGGACTGTGGGATCCTTGGTACTCTCTGAGCTTGGTTGCTTCCTTGCATCAGTGCTACAAGGGAATGGGTTTTCCTCTCTGTTTATATACAAGTCGCATGTCCTGTCCAGTTTGCTTGGAGTATTCTTGGTGGTTCCTTGATTAGCTGGTTTATCGTTGGATTGTTTGTTTAAGTTGGTAGTTTTTTGTTTGGGGTATTGTTTACTGTTTGATTATTGGTCTAGAATTAAACTTGGGTTTAATCTCTGTTTATCTGGGAGTTGATTGCTGGTAGAGGTCTCCTCCCCCCTTTTTTTGGCTTTGTGATTGTTTCTTTTGAATGGTATGTAGATGTTGTTTGTCTCTCTGTGCCTGTTGATGGCTGATTTGTCTGACTGCCAGGCTGCAGGAATTCTCTAGCATTTTTTTTTGACTCAGCCTGCTCTCGGATGCTCAGTTTCTCGGTCAAAACTATGGTGAAGTCTGTCCATGTGTGCAGCAATTAACTAATTTTCATCATGTGTTCTGACTGTTAGTTGGTGTACATTTGTTTAAATTAGGAGCTTCGCTTTTTGATTTAATTCTAGCTTTCTATTAAGGAACCTTTGATATGACGATTTACGGTTTATTGGATTTATATACCGCTCCTGTCTCCGGATGGATTCAGGGTGGTGCACAGGGAATTAAAATACCACAATAACAACAATACATACCATACAATAATAAAATTAAATTAAATTAGAATATCCTGTGCTAAAAATATTAAAATCTCAACTAATCCCCTAAAAATCCCAGTTCTAAAATCTAAGCTAAAATATAGGCAGAAACTAACTCTAAGCAAGGCCAGCGAGATGGAACAAGTGTGTTTTTAATGAGCGGCGGAAAAGGCGAAGTTCTGTGATGATACGAAGTTCGGGGGGTAGGTCATTCCAGAGGGTTGGACCCGCCACAGAGAAGGCTCTTCCCTTGGGCTTCGCCAGCCGGCATTGATCAGCTGACGGCACCCTGAGGAGGCCCTCTCTGTGGGAGCGGACCGGTCGAAGGGAGGTATGTGGTAGGAGACGGTCCTGCAAATAACTAGGCCCTATGCCATGGAGCGTCTTAAAGATGGTCACCAACACCTTGAAGCGCACCCGGAAGGCTACCGGCAGCCAGTGCAGCTCGCGCAGGAGAGGTGTTACATGGGAGCACCTTGAGGCTCCCAAAATCCCCCGCGCGGCCGCGTTCTGGACCAGCTGGAGCCTCCGGGTGCACCTCAAGGGGAGCCCCATGTAGAGAGCATTACAATAGTCTAGGCGGGACTATGAAAGGAAGCAATGATTTTTTTAAAATAATTCTCTATAAATGTAAAACATCTCAACCAGAGCATCATATTGATGAGGCCAAGTGGGGAACAAGGAAGGATCACCAAATATTGAAAGACTGCAGATAAACAACAGTTTATTCAGTAACCAATAGATGTTACAACAGCACTGAAAAATGTGACTTATGACTGATTTCCACACTTACAACCATTGCAGCATCTTCATCACGGACCTACGTCTCTTTCATCGGATGGTAAAAGCTCATTTCTTTCGTCTTGCCGACCTGACATACTGTAGATTAGGGACTTTTAATTCGTTATTTATGTTTTTAACTATTTATTCAATTTTAGCACACTTATTGATTTAATTGTTTTTTAAATTTTGTATATTGTGTGGGGGGTTTTATCTTTCTGTGCACCGCCCTGAGTCCCTTTTGGTGAAAAGGGCGGTATATAAATTGAAAATAAAGTAAAGTTCATGGTCACATGATCACATTTCTGATGCTTGGCAACTGACTCGTATTTATGACAGTTGCAGTGTCCCAGGGTCATGTGACCTTCCGATAGGCAAAGTCTATGAGGAAGTCAGATTCACTAAACAACCATGTTACCAACTGAACAACTGCAGTCATTCACTTAACTGTAGCAAGAAAGGACGTAAAATGGGACAAAACTCACTTAACAACAGTCTCACTTAGCAACAGAAATGTTGGGGTCAATTGTGATTGTAAGTAGAGGTCTACTGTGTTTTAGAGCTGAGAGTCTCTAAAATGAGAGTACAAGTGATAAGGAAAGAAGGCTTCACTTAGTTTCTCTTTAAATATTGGCCTAGCTATCACCTTTATTTTTCAGCTTCCCACGCCCCCACCCCTCTCATCTCATCAGGAGACCCTTAGTGTCTTCATCCTCTAAGTAGGTCAAGCGATCAGGTGCTCTCTTTCAATTTTAGATTTTTTGTCCTGGTGGCCTTTTTTTGCACAAAACATTGCGCTCAAAAAAAAATGCAACATATGTCAAATCGAACTGCTAGATTTTTCTTTGATGGGAATGACAAAAATGAGAGCTTCAAGACAGAAGTCACTTAGACATTACTACTATGTTCTTCTGGGGAGGAAAGCGATGGCAAATCTAGACAGCATACTAAAAAACAGAGACATCACCCTGCCAACGAAAGTGTGTATAGTCAAGGCTATGCTTTTTTTTCCAGTTGCAATGTATGGCTGTGGAGGTTGGACCATAAGGAAGGCTGAGCACCAAAGAATTGAGGCCTTTGAACTATGGTCCTGGAGAAGATGCCTGCGAGTCCCTTGGACTGTAAGATGATCTAACCAGTCAGTCCTAGAGGAGATCAACCCTGACTGCTCTTTAGAAGGCCAGATCCTGAAGAGGAAACTCAAATACTTTGGCCAACGAATGAGAAGAAAGGATTCCCTGGAGAAGAGCCTCATGCTGGGAACGATGGAGGGCAAAAGAAGAAGGGGACGGCAGAGAAGGAGGTGGCTGGATGGAGTCACTGAAGCAATCAATCAATCAATCAATATTTAATTTGTAAACCTCACCCTCTCCCCAAAGGGACTCGGGGTGGTGCACAGGAAATTAAAAAGCATATAAACATAAATAAATTATAAATATTTAAAATCCAATTAAACAAACTATAACCCTGCGCTAAAATCATTAAAATCCTTAAAACTATACCCCTTAAAATCCCGATTAAAACAATTTAAACATTCAGACTGAAGGCTGGCGAGGTAGATTAGGCCAAGCCGGCCTGATGGAAGAAGTAGGTCTTTAACTTTTGGCGGAAGGAGCGGAGGTCCGTAGTTGTTCTGAGTTCGGGGGGGTAGGTCGTTCCAGAAAGTTGGGCCCGCCACAGAGAAGGCCCTTCCCCTGGGCGTCGCCCGCTGGCATTGCCTAGTGGACGGCACCCGGAGAAGTCCCTCTCTATGAGAGCAAAAGGGATGCATGGGGCAGGATACGATCCCGCAGATAACTAGGTACTGCCAGCAGTAAGTGTGAGTTTAAAGGGACTCCAGAGGATGGTAGAGGACAGGAAGACCTGGAGGAACATTGTCCATGGAGTTGCGATGGGTTGGACATGTCTTCGCAACTAACAAAAAACCCTGATGTTCTTCTAGGAAATCTGGTTTCTGTCTTTTAGTCAGGTTTATTCCATCTTAATGAACAGCTGCACTTTTGAAATAGAAAAAGTATTCTAATCTTCTACCTGACAGTAGCCGACTTCCTGGTTAGACAAAATGGAGTCCATATAGCTACGTAGAATTCAGTCCCAAGTACATCTCTGCTCGTCCATCTTCCATGCTGTGCACGCTTAAGACATTTATATGAGAAGAATCTTTTATGTTTATTACTATAGCAATATCATAGATGGGCACAAGGTTACCGTAGCCAATTAAATTGTGACACAATAACCACGTATGACCTCTGTGCAAATGCTAATAATTATCAAATGAACCTGAGTATTGGCATCAGCCTTTGCAGGAGAGATTTGACAGCCATTGCTTTTTCAATATAGAAACCTTCACTTTATTAAGAAATTTCTGCACAGTGCTAATGAGTGGTAGATTTAAATCGGTGACAAATGAAGAAAGACAAGGGGAATCATGATTTATTTTTATTTGTTTGTTTGTCAGATATATAAAGCTCACTCTCAGAGTTACTCTCGGAAATTTATAGTTAGAAGTCCAATAGCCTAAAAATGAAACAAAAATATAGTACATCAATATTATAAAAACAAGGATAAAATAAGTTTTATACACACTTATTATATAAAAACACAAGCAATAGAATATAATCCAACCAGTGTCTTAAACTTTAAAAGAGCTGATTTTAACAAACTCAGAGAGAACCTAAGAAAAAATTCCAAAAATGCTAAAGGGGAAAACCACTCAAGAAGCATGGAAAACTCTAAAAAAATATTATCATAAAAGCCCAGCCCAGCACAATACCTTTGTGAAAGAAAAACAAGAAACCCAAGAAGAAACCAGCAAGGTTGTACAAAGATCTCTCTGATAAGACGAGAAGGATAAGTACAAAAAATGGAAAGAAGGACACCACGGCAGAATATCAGCAGATAGCCCAAATCTGTAAAGATGAAGCCAAGAAAGCAAAGGCTCAGAATGAACAGTGACTTGCAACAAAAGTCAAAGACAACCCCCCAAAAAGTTTATTTCAACATATAAATAACATGAAAAATGTCAAGGAAACAGTTGATAGGCTAAAGAGAGACGATGGCAAGGAAGTAAAAGGCAGTAGAGAGAAAGCAGAGCTTCTTAACTCATTCTTTGCTTTGGTCTCAAGCAAAAATAAAGTCCAGTTGCCTCTTGAAAAAGCACATTTGGGACAACCATGACCTGGGTGACTGAGACATTTAGACAGACATATCATAATAGCCACACTGTGCAGATAAATAGGTCAGCAGACTATTTGGAATGCAGTAGGGTTGTTGATGTGTGTGAGAGAGAGACCTTTCATTTAAGCAAATGAATGAATGGAAATAGGTCCCATAAATCAGAGTGTTGATGCTGCAGCAGTAGGCAAGCCAAAGTGCCTCTTTTCCCTTTGGATGCCTGCGTGGGATGAAGTAACAGCTGCACCAGCCTTACGAGACCCAAGTAGGTTGTTATGGCATGTAGCTGTGATCACAAGTGCGGCGCATCAAAGGCCGGCCTTTCTCGTCCTTTTCGACTCCTTGGCTTGGCTAATGATTTTGCTTACTGATTGGTGTCAGGGGAGGTTTACCCAGCATGCTTTGCTCTGAGCACATTCTTAGGGCAATGGGCAGGAACCTTGTTTTCCTGGCCTTTGCTTTAAAATGGAAGGCTGAGAAGATAAGAACAGAGAGGAAGAATCTATCTGTCTGTCCGTCATCCATCCATGTATCATCTGTCTGTCTGTCTGTCTGTCTGTCTGTCTGTCTGTCTGTCTGTCTGTCTGTCTGTCTGTCTGTCTGTCTGTCTATCTATCTATCTATCTATCTATCTATATCTATCTATCATCTATCTATGTATCATCTATGTATCATCTGTCTATCTGTCTGTCCGTCCGTCCGTCCACCCACCCACCCACCCATCTATCATCTATCTATTTAACTATCTATCATCTATCTATCTATCTATCATCTATGTATCATCTATCTATCTATCTATCTATCTATCTATCTATCTATCTATCTATCTATCTATCTATCATCTATCTATGTATCATCTATGTATCATCTGTCTATCTGTCTGTCTGTCTGTCCATCCGTCCGTCCACCCACCCACCCACCCACCCACCCACCCATCTATCATCTATCTATCTATCATCTATCTATCTATCATCTATGTATCATCTGTCTATCTATCTATCTATCTATCATCTATCTATGTATCATCTATGTATCATCTGTCTGTCTGTCTGTCCGAACCAGTTCTCCAGGCAGCGCCATAGGTAGTGCCATCTTGTTTTTCACTTCTGCGCATGTGCAGAACAATTTTTATTGCACTGCGCATGCGCGCGCAGTTCACATCAAGAGCGCCCATTAGCGAACTGGGCCCGACAGTAGTGCCTGCCCCTGGTATGAAGCCAATCTCTTGCCAAAAGCAGGGTTATCACAGTTTGGCCAATTTGATGTTTATTATTCTTTGGAATAATCTGTGGATTGGTTAGATCAGGGGTGGGGAATTCTGGGAGTTGAAGTCCACAAGTCTTAAAGTTTCCAAGTTTGGACACCTGTGGGTTAAATGCTTAGGAAGATCACAAAAGCCAAAAAACAATGAACAAACTGTAGGTCCCTCCCTCATGCTAAGTCTCAACTGGATTTGACAACCAAGTGTGGATTATTGCCATGCGTTGAACATACATAATATGGAGCGGTGTGGTGGCCTAGAGGTGGAGCTCTTGCCTCACAATCAGGAGACTGTGAGTTCAATCCTAGGTAGAGGCAGATATTTCTCTGTCTGGGCACACTGAGAATATGTCTGCTGAACAAGACTCCGCATTGGCGACAGGAAGGGCATCTGGCCACTAAACATTAGCTCCATTCAGTTACCCAGGCTCCACCCCGCAAGGGATTATGGGGTTGTCAAACGATGATGATGATGATTAAATATACCATATTTTTTGGCGTATAAGACGCACCTTTTTCCCTCAAAAAAGAGGGTGAAAATCTGGGTGCATCTTATACACTGAATACAGCATTTTTGGCCTCCCGAAACCCCACCTACTTCGCAAAAATGGCCATGCATAGACTTTAGGAGGCTTCCATAGTGCTCCTGGGGGCTGGGGAGGGCAGAAATGAGCAGAAAATGGGCTGTTTTTTGCTCGTTTTTGACCCCCCCCTAGCCCCCAGGAGCACTCCATAAGCCTCCTAAAGGCTATGCATGCCGTTTTGGGGGGGGGGGGAACAGGCCCCATTTTTGCAAAAAAATGGGCTGTATTTGGGAGGTCTGCAGAGTGCAAAAACTTTTTTTATTATTTGCCTCTTCAAAATCTTGGTGCGTCTTATACTCCGAAAAATATGGTACATAATATATTTCTTTTGCGCAGGTGCAAAAAAAAAGTGCAATCACATTGCATCTTGGTGTGATGTGTGAACCAAACCCAAAATGCACTCTTTTTTTCCCCCCTGTATAGGAAATAGCAGGCTGGGAAGATAAGGGAGGGATAAGGAAAATAGTAATTCATTGAATTCTCTATTTGTAGTTTTTTTTTAATTGTAAAGAGACTTTAGTGTTTTACTGTAGTTTTGTGGTTGTCTCTCCTTCATTAGTTCTGTGTCATTTAAGTTTGAGTATCTGGAGAACTTTGATGGGGTCATTAACAGTTCCGAATAATACACCCAAAAGGAAAATGAAGAACTGGATAAAATGAGCAACAACGAAAAATGATTAGGGGCTTAAATATTGTTTGATGATGAAGTCTGGGCTTTTATTTTTGTGGGGGTATTTTTTTAAAACAACAACAACAACAACATAAGATATATAAACCAACATGAAAAGAAGATAAGAGAATAAAAGGAAAAATACAAATGAATGAACAAGGAATTTAGAACTGTCACGGATATTATAATTTTCCAACGAGACATAGTCAGTTGTAAATAACAGTGTATTCCATCACTTTAACAGCAGAAATCACTATTCAACTCTATACTGAGAATGAATATCAAGAAGTACGGTCAACATGGTATAAATCTCCGAGCAAAATTATAGGCTACAGTAAATTAAATCCATGCTGCTAAAATTCCATTTTGTTTTTTAATATGCTGTGAAATTAAAATGCAGGCAATACAAAACCTGAATTTTGGATGCGGTACAAATCAATGTTTCTTAGCTCCAAGCGAAGGTGGTTAGAAGGAGGTTGATAGTAAACATCGTAAATGGTATGGAAAAACCTACACGGTAGTCCTCGACTTACAACAGCTCATTTAGTGATGATTCAAAGTTACGACGATATAGGAAAAAGCTATTTATGACCCTTTTTCAATACTTAGCACCGTTGCAGCATCCCCATGGTCGGATATTTGGCAACCGACTCAGATTTTAGTTTTAGTTTTAGTTTATTTGATTTATATACCGCCCTTCTCCCTCTCGGGACTCAGGGCGGTGAACAGCCACAATAAAAGAAGAAATACAAAAGTTAAAATAGCAGGTTAAAAGATATTAAATAGTTTGGCCTCTTAAATTATAACACCCGATACTAAAACCCAATTAAAAGACTATGACAGGCCGGCTGTACAAAATAGATGTGTCTTCAGGGCCCAACGGAAGAGATGTAGGTCTGTGATCATACGTAATTCAGGGGCTAGGTCGTTCCAGAGGGCAGGAGCCGCCACAGAGAAGGCTCTCCCCCCTGGGGGTCGCCAGCCGACATTGTCTGGTCGACGGCACCCTGAGGAGGCCCTCTCTGTGGGAGCGGACTGGTCGGTGGGAGGTATTTGGCAGCAGGAGGCAGTCTTGCAGGTAGCCAGGTCCCATTTGTGACCATTGCAGTGTCCTGGGGTCATGTGATTCCCTTTTGTGACCTTCTGACCAACAAAGTCAAGGGGGAAAGGCAGATTCATTTAACGACTGTGTTACTAACTTAACAACTACAGTCATTCGCTTAACAACTATAGGAAGAAAGTTCATAAAATGGGGCAAAATTCACTTCACAGATGTCTCGCTTAGTAACAGCAATTTGGGGCTCCGTTGTAGTCGTTAAGTCGAGGACTCTCTGTATTTTCACCCGTTCTTAGAATTTTAGGGCATAGGACTATTGAAGCCAAATGTGGAAAGAACTAGGACTATAAAAAGAATCTTGACACAATCGCAGTTAAATTGTATATTTCCATGCTGTCAGATGGAGGACAGCCATCAAACTAGCTGGACAAAGTCATGGATTAGTTGGGTTGCAAAGGCTACTATCTGTAGAAAGTTAGCACCCATCCTTCTCCTAGAAGGGTGAAATATTTGGAGAAATATTTAAAAGGCAGAATATTATATTTCCCTGGATGAGAAATTGAGAAAAATACTTTTGGAAGCAGAAAGCTTTCTTGGTGGCCCTCAGCAGATGTCAGCACTTAAGAGATAAAAAGATAGCTAGCTCTATTCATAGGCAAATTCCCTGAAGCAAGGTCTGAACATAGGTAGGATTAGCCCACTAACAGTAGTGGGTTTCAAAAATTTTTAGAACCTCTTCTGTAGGTGTGGCCTGCTTTGTGGGAGTTGCTTGCCGGCCATGTGACCGGGTAGGGTGTGGCTTGCCAGCCATGTGACCAGGTGGAAGTGGCTTGCCAGTCATGTGACTGAGTGGGAGTGGCTTGACAGTCATGTGACTGGGTGGGTGTGGCCAACTTGTAAAATGTGGTGAAACTCGCTTAACAATGCTCTTGCTTAGCAACCAAAATGTTGGCTCAGAAACTCTGGCATTTGAAGCACGCAAGTCTTAAAGCTGTCAAGTCACAAGACCCTCACACCCCTAACCCTTTAGAAAAAACCCCCAGGGGTGTTCAAACTTGACGGCTTTAAGACTTGTGGACTTCAACTCCCAGAATTCCTTCTCTCGCTCTTCCTCTTGATGATGGGCGGACGGGCGGGGGGAGGGAGCTGGAACCGGTTCTAAATGGCCCTGGAGATTTGTGGAACTGCTTCTATAGGAGAGGCTAGAACTGGCAGGAACACATCCCTGCCCACTACCATCTATCAGCAGAGCTCACCACATGGCAAAATTAGTCCAATCTCTTGTTTAGTTAAAAAAAAGAATATTTTTTTTTGGTCTGACGCTTTACAGAAAGTATTTGACTTATGACCATTTGTTTACTGATCATCCAAAGTTATGACAATGATGAAAACAGAGACTTACACCCAGTCCTCGCACTTACAACTGTCACAGTCAGGTTGCATTGTCCTGGGTTTATGTGATCACTCAATCTCGGACAAGCCAGTCAATGGGGAAGCCAGATTCACTTAACAACCATGGTACTAATTTAATAACTGCAGTGATTCACTTAACAACTGTGGCCAGAAAGGTTGTAAAAAGGGGCAAAACTCACTTAACAAATATCTCATTTAGCACCAGAAATTTTGGGCTAAATGGTTGTCGTAAGTCGGCGGCTACCTGTATTTGTGAGTAAGGAGTTCACAAAAAAAGAATGTCAAAGGATAGTTTTTCCATCAGAAGGTGAATAATGTGTCAGAGTTTGTTGCAGAGAAATCAAATCCAGAAAGCACGCACAGATAACTGATGCAGCTGGATCCATTAACTTCTTTATGTACATATTAACAGATGAATAAATGTACAATACCAATAGTAGATTCGTTCAACGTGGTAGAAGTTACAAACAGAACACAAGCAGAAGAGAACAGTTAGTTTCATTTCAGAGTTCAGAGCAGACAGAGATCAGTCTTGTTTCAGTTTCAATTCCCAACATGGACTCTCTTTAAGCTCCTATTGGCTGACTTAGTTGCTATGTCTATTCATTGGCTGACCTTGCTACCATGTCTCTCCCAGTCATGAATATTCTAACATAATGTTCACCTGTTTCAATTGCTTTACCAAAAATCATGATCAGAGTTTCCCCCCCACCCCTCTATGAATGCGTACACCCACGCAGGATACAACTCACAAATATGAGGAATGTGAATCCCAGAATATGGTACAAAGTGGCAGATCTACTCCATTATTAAGTCCGTAATTGCCAATAATTAATTTGCTAATTGCGTGCAACTAATCTGTGTCCTTTTTGTTTTATATCAATTAACGGAGTAATTAAAAAAGCAATTTCCTTGATGGGTCCTCCTTGGCAAATCTAATGAAACAGGGCAACCCCTTTCACTAACCTCATTAAGAATCTCTCGTTTTTGTCAAACATCTGATAAGAAAGAGTTAATTTTGCCGCGCAGAAGACATTGATGTTAACTGTACTAATGGGGGGGGGGGGGGAACTCCCTTTTGTCGATTGTTTACAAGGCTGGATGCACCATCTGTATCTGTTTCATCTAGATTTCCCCCCCTCATCGAGCCTTCTAGATTGGAGGAGCCAGTGGTGGGATTCAATTTTTTTTTACTACCGGTTCTGTTGGGCATGGTGTGGCTTTATGGGCGTGGCTTTGTGGGTGTGGCAGGAGAAGGATACTGCAAAATCCCCCTTCCCTCCCCACCCCACTAGCCTGCTTTCTTGTTCAGGGCAACAAAAGAAGATCAGCTGGGAGGCTGGGAGGCAGCAAGGGCGAGGCCAGCCTATTTGCCAGTTCTCCGGACTATTCAAAATTTCCACTGCCGGCACTCCAGAACCTGTCAGAACTGGCTGAATACCACCTCTGGGAGGAACCATTCCTAAATCCAGGGATGTCTGGTGAAAGAGGATGAAAAATGTTCAATTGGCAGCTGCGAAGAATAGAGTCAGGTCTCTGCCCCATTTTGGGCATGTTGGGATGCATGTAAAAAGGGTGGAATTATGATTGCATGTTGGTGACCATCAACTTGACTGTTGTTTTTTTTTAAATCTCCCTTGGGGATAATCCTAGCCACATTTCACCCCTGCAGTTTCTCTGTTCTACGCTGCATTAACAGAGGGATAGAATCAAAATCACATGAAGTGTTAATACCACTTAATACAGTAGAGTAAAGAAGAATGGAATGGAATGGAATGGAGTGGAGTGGAGTGGAGTGGAGTAGAGGAGTAGTAGAATAGAATAGAATAGAATAGAATAGGATAGAATAGGATAGAATAGAGGAATGGAATGATGGAATGGAATAGAGGAATAAATGAAAGGAATGGAACAGAATAGAATAGAATAAGGAGTAGAGAATGGAATGGAATGGAATGAAATAGAATAGAATAGAATAGAATAGAACAGAACAGAACAGAATAGAATAAGGAGTAGAGAATGGAATGGAATGGAATAGAGGTATAAAATGGAATGGAATGGAATGGAATAGAATAGAATAAAGAGTAGAGAATGGAATGGAATGGAATTGAGGAATAAAATGGAATGGAATAAAATGGGTTGGAATGGAATGGAATAGAGGAATGCAATGCAATGCAATGCAATGCAATGCAATGGAATAGAATTCTTTATTGGCAAGTGTGATTGGACACACAATGAATTTGTCTTTGGTGCTTTTGCTCTTAGCGTACATAAAAAGACAAGATACATTCATCGAGAATCATAAGGTACAACACTTAATGAAAGTCACAAGGTACCAATAAGCAATCAGGAAATAATCAATATCAATATAAATTGTAAGGATAAAAGCAACAAAGTTACAGTCCTGCAGTCGTAAGTGGGAGGAGATGGGCGATAAGAACAATGGGAAGATTAATAGTAATAGTAATGCAGACTTAGTAAATACTTCGACAGTGTTGAGGGAATTATGTGTTTAGCAGAGTGATGGCATTTGGGGAAAAAAACTGTCCTTGTGCCCAGTTGTTCTATAATACCTTGATAAGACCACACTTGGAATATTGCATCTAGTTTTGGTCACCACGATATAAAAAAAGGATGTTGAAACCAGGGGTGGGTTCTGTCCGGTTTTACAGCAGGTTCGCTCGCTCACACTGTGTGCACATGCGCAGTTTAGAATTAAAAAATAAGATGGCGGCAGCAACAGCAGCAATGAGGCAAACATGCCCAGGCTGCCATACCATTAACGGTTTGGCTGAACCGGGCCGAACCAGTAGGAACCTACCACTGGTTGAGATTCTAGAAGGAGTGCAGAGAAGAGCAACAAAGATGATTAGGGGACTGGAGACTAAAACATATGAAGAAAGGTTGCAGGAACTGGGTATGTCTAGTTTAATGAAAAGAAGGACTAGGGAGACATGATAGCAGCCTTCCAATATCTCAAAGGCTGCCACAAAGAAGAGGGAGTCAAACTATTCTCCAAAGCCTCTGAGGGCAGAACAAGAAGCAATGGGTGGAAACTAATCAAGGAGAGAAGCAACTTAGAACTGAGGAGGAATTTCCTGACAGTTAGAACAATTAGTCAGTGGAACAGAAGTTGCCTCCAGAAGCTGTGAATGCCCCAACACTGGACGTTTGTTCTAACTGTCAGTAAATTTCTCCTTAGTCCTAGGAGGCTTCTCTCCTTGATTAGTTTCCACCTGTTGCTTCTTGTTCTGCCCTCAATACGTGAGGCGAGGGTCCTCTCAGGCCAAGGGATTGTGATGGGTCTTGAAAAAGAGAAGAGGAAGGTGGAGCTGAGGACAATAAGATGGCTTTCTTCAGAAGCAGCTGTAAATGGTCATATGGCCTCTTGTGGTTTTCATTCTCTCCCACCCCACCCTTCAGTCTTGCAGCCCACCAAGCAGTAGATCAAAGAGCAGCTGAGCTGAACTCCCATGACCCTCTCTTTCTCTTGATCTATTGGCTCTTTAAGAATGTAAATGCATGCTAATGAATTCATCTTGTAGCTAGCATATGGTTGAGGTCCATCAATGGATCTGCAGTTTAGAGACGGAAGGAAGGAAGGAAGGAAGGAAGGAAGGAAGGAAGGAAGGAAGGAAGGAAGGAAGGAATTTCAGATTAACAACATTGGAAGGGACCTTGTAGATCACCTAGTCCAACACACACACACCCTGCCCAAGCAGGAAACCCATACAGCATTTCTGACACATGGCAATCCAGTCTCTTCTTGAAAGCTTCCAGTGACGAAGTTCCAAAAGAATGAAGGGAAGGAGGGAGGGAAGGAATTTCAGATTAACAGCATTGGATGGGACCTTTATAGGTCATCTAGTCCAACCCACCCACCCCAAGCAGGAAACTCTACACCCGTGATGGCAAACCTATGGCACATGTGCCACAGGTGGCACACAGAGCCATTTCTGAGAGCACACGAGATGTTGCCCTGTCAGCTCCAGCAGGCATGCACACGCTGGCCAGCTGATTTTCGACCTTGATTTTCAGCAGTTTTTTGTCTTCTGGAAGCTTCAGGAAAGCCTCCTGAATTCTCCAGAGAGTGAAAAATGGACTTACTGGGCTCATCCGAAGTTGGAAAATGGACCGTTTCTGGCCTCTGAGGGGCCTCTGGGGGGGGGGCGTTTTCGCCTTCCCCAGGCTCCAAGAAAGGTGTGCATGCATGCGTGGGGCAGCAGGGTGGGGTGTCACACATGCATGCACAGGGGGCATGGCATGGGGGGATTAAATTATGGGGGTGGGCACCCGACTGCGTGCAAAAGTGTGCAAGTGCGTGCTTTTGGCACCCGAGGCAAAAAAGGTTCGCCATCACTGCTCTACACCATTTCTGACAGATGGCAGTCCAGTCTCTTCTTGAAAGCTTCCAGGGATGAATCTCCCACAGGAAGGAAGGAAGGAAGGAAGGAAGGAAGGAAGGAAGGAAGGAAGGAAGGAAGGAAGGAAGGAAGGAAGGAAGGAAGGAAGGAAGGATGGATGGAAGGAAGGAAGGAAGGAAGGAAGGAAGGAAGGAAGGAAGGAAGGAAGGAAGGAAGGAAGGAAGTCAAACTATTCTCCAAAGCACCTGAGGGCAGGACAAGAAGCAATGGGTGGAAACTAATCAAGGAGAGAAGCAACTTAGAACTGAGGAGAAATTTCCTGACAGTTAGAACAATTAACCAGTGGAACAGAAGTTGCCTCCAGAAGTTGTGAACGCCCCAACCCTGGAAGTCTTTAAGGCGATGTTGGATAGCCATTTGTCTGAAACGGTATAGGGCTTCCTGCCTAGGCAGGGGGCTGGACTAGAAGACCTCCAAGGTCCCTTCCAACTCTGCTATTGTATTGTATTGTATTGTATTGTATTGTATTGTATTGTATTGTATTGTATTGTATTGTATTGTATTGTATTGTATTGTATTGTATTGTAAGGCTGGGCAGATCTGGGTGGAAAATTTCTCCCCTCTTGGCTCAGTGAGAAGACTGGGGAACAAAACCCTCCCGTCAAAATATCTCCCCCCCCCTCCCCCCAAATATGGTGATTAGGGAAGGCGGGCGTGAGGAAAACCGGCATTTTCTCTGCATTTCAGATCAAGGCAAAGCTGTCCCCTTTCGCCAGCTGTGCTTGTTT